>JAVSCE010019915.1:0-505313 GCA_032199065.1 Smutsia gigantea
GATATATCCCCACTTGTTCATTTTTGCTTTTGTTTCCCTTGCCCGGGGAGATATGTTCATGAAGAAGTGGCTCATGTTTATGTCCAAGAGATTTTTGCCTATGTTTTTTTCTAAGAGTTTTATGGTTTCATGACTTACATTCAGGTCTTTGATCCACCTTGAGTTTACCTTTGTGTATGGGGTTAGACAGTATTCCAGTTTCATTCTCTTACATGTAGCTGTCCAGTTTTGCCAACACCAGCTGCTGAAGAGGCTGTCATCTCCCCATTGTATATCCAAGGCTCCTTTATCAAATATTAATTGACTGTATATGTTTGGGTTAATGTTTGGGTTTTCTATTCTGTTCCACTGGTGTGTGGGTCTGTTTTTGTGCCAATACCAAATTGTCTTGATTACTGTGGCTTTGTAGTAGAGCTTGAAGTCAGGGAGTGTAATTCCCCGTTTTATTCCTCCTTCTCAGGATTGCTTTGGCTATTCGGGGTCTTTTGTGGTTCCATATGAATTTTAGAACGATTTGCTCTACTTCATTGAAGAATGCTGTTGGTATTTTGATAGGCATTGCATTAAATCTGTAGATTGCTTTAGGCAGGCTGGCCATTTTGACAATATTAATTCTTCCTATCCATGGTCATGGGATGTGTTTCCATTTATTGATACCTTCTTTAATTTCTCTCATGACTGTCTTCTAGTTTTCAGAGTATAGAGGTCTTTCACTTCCTTGGTTAGGTTTATTCCTAGGTATTTCATTCTATTTGATGGAATTGTGAATGGAATTGTTTTCCTGATTTCTCTTTCTGCTAGTTCATTGTTAGTATATAGGAATGCCACAGATTTCTGTGTGTTAATTTTGTATCCTGCAACTTTGCTGCATTCAGATATTGGATCTAGTAGTTTTGGAGTGGATTCTTTAGGGATTTTTATTTACAATATCATACCATCTGCAAACAGGGACAGTTTAACTTCTTCCTTGACAATATGGATGCCTTTTATTTCTTTGTGTTGTCTGATTGCTGTGGCTAGGACCTGCAGAACTACGTTGAATAGAAGTGGAGAGAGTGGGCATCCTTGCCTTGTTCCCAATCTTAAAGGAGAAGCTTTCAACGTCTCACTGTTAAGTATAATGTTGGCTGTGGGTTTGTCATATATGGCCTTTATTATGTTGAGATACTTGCCCTCCATACTCATTTGGTTGAGAGTTTTTATCATGAATTGATGTTGAATTTTGTCGAATGCTTTTTCAGCATCTATGGAGATGATCATGTGGTTTTTGTCCTTCTTTTTGTTGATGTAGTGGATGATGTTGATGGATTTTTGAATGTTGTACCATCCTTGCATCCCTGAGATGAATCCAACTTGATCATGATGGATGATCTTTTTGATGTTTTTTTGAATTTGGTTTGCAAATATTTTGTTGAGTATTTTGCATCTATGTTCATCAGGGATATTGGTCTGTAATTTTCTTTTTTTGTGGTGTCTTTGCCTGGTTTTGATATTAGATTGATGTTGGCCTCGTCGAATGAGTTTGGGGGTATTCCCTCCTCTTCTACTTTTTGGAAAACTTTAAGGAGAGTGGGTATTAGGTCTTCACTAAATGTTTGATAAAATTCAGCGGTAAAGTCATCTGGTACAGGAATTTTGTTCTAAGGTAGTTTTTTGATTACCAGATCAATTTCTTTGCTGGTCATTGGTCTGTTGAGATTTTCTGTTTCTTTATGGGTTAGCCTTGGAAGGTTGTATTTTTCTAGAAAGCTGTCCATTTCTTCTAGATTACCCAGTTTGTTACCATGTCATTTTTTATAGTATTCTTTAATAATTCTTTTTCTTTCTGTGGTGTCCATAGTGATATTTCCTTTCTCATTTCTGATTCTGTTTATTTGTGTAGACTGTCTTTTTTTCTTGATAAGTCTGCCTAGGGCTTTATCTATTTTGTTTATTTTCTCAAAGAACCAGCTCCTGCTTTCATTGATTCTTTCTATTGTTTTATTCTTCTCAATTTTATCTATTTCTGCTCTAATCTTTATTATGTCCCTCCTTCTCTTGACTTTGGGCCTCATTTGTTCTTCTTTTTCTAGCTTCGTTAATTGTGAGTTTAGACTGTTCACATGGGATTGTTCTTCTTTCCTGAGGTAGGCCTGTATTACAATATACTTTCCTCTTAGCATGGCCTTCACTGCATCCTACAGATTTTGCGGTGATGAATTATTGCTGTCATTTGTCTCCATATATAGCTGATATATGTTTTTATTTGGTCATTGATCCATTGGTTATTTAGGAGCATGTTGTGAAGCCTCCATGTGTTTGTGGGATTTTTCATTTTCTTTGCATAATTTATTTCTAGTTTCATACCTTTGTGGTCTGAGAAAGTGGTTGGTACAATTACAGTCTTTTTGAATTTACCGAGGCTCTCTTTGTGGTCTAGGATATTATATATTCTTGAAAATGTTTTATGTGCACTTGAGAAGAATGTGTATTCTGCTGCTTTGGGGTGTAGAGTTCTGTAGATGTCTGTTAGGTCCATCTGTTCTAATGTGTTGTTCAGTGCTTCTGTCTCCTTATTTATTTTCTATCTGGTTGATCTGTCCTTTGGAGTGAGTGGAGTGTTGAAGTCTCCTAGAATGAATGCATTGCATTCTATTTCCCCTTTTAATTCTGTTAGTATTTGTTTCACATATGTAGGTGCTCCTGTGTTGGGTTCATAGATATTTATAATGGTTATATCTTCTTCTTGGATTGACCCCTTTATCACTATGTCCTTCTTTGTCTCTTGCTACTTTCTTTGTTTTGAAGTCTATTTTGTCTGATACAAGTACTGCAACTCCTGCTTTTTTCTCACTATTAGTTGCATGAAATATCTTTTTCCATCCCTTCACTTTTAGTCTGTGTATGTCTTTGGGTTTAAAGTGAGTCTCTTGTAGGCAGCATATAGATATGTGTTGTTTTTTTATCCATTCAGTGACTCTCTGTCTTTTGATTGGTGCATTCAGACCATTTATTTAGGGTGATTATCGATAGGTATGTACTTATTGCCATTCCAGGCTTTAGATTTTTGTTCACCAAAGGTTCAAGATTAACTTCTAAGAGGCTAACTGAACTCTCAATTTGCTATTACAGACACAAACTAAAGGGTCTTTTTTCTCCTCTTTTTTCTTCATCCTCCATTCTTTCTATATTAGGTATCATATTCTGTACGCTTTGTCTATTCCCTGATTGACTTTGGGGATAGTTGATTTGATTTTGCATTTGCTTAGTAATTAACTGTTCTACTTTTTTTACTGTGGTTTTATTACCTCTGGTGACAGCTATTAAAACTTAGGAACACTTCCATCTGTAGCAGTCCCTCCAAAATACACTGTAGAGACTGTTTGTTGGAGGTAAATTCTGTCAGCTTTTGCTTATCTGGGAATTGTTTAATCCTTCCTTCAGATTTAAATGATAACCTTGTCGGATAAGGTATTCTTGTTTTGAGTCCCTTTTGCTTCATTGCATTAAATACATCATGCCACTCCCTTCTGGCCTGTAAGGTTTCTGCTGAGAAGTCTGATGATGGCCTGATGGGCTTTCCTTTGTATGTGATATTATTTCTCTCACTCGCTGCTTTTAATAGTCTGTCCTTATCCTTGATCTTTGCCATTTTAATTACTATATGTCTTGGTGTTGCCTTCCTTAGGTCCCTTGTGTTGGGAGATCTGTGCACCTCTATGGTCTGAGAGACTATCTCCTTCCCCAGATTGGGGAAGTTTTCAGCAATTACCTCCTCAATAACACTTCTATCCCTTTTTCTCTCTCTTCTTCTGGTACCCCTATAATATGAATATTGTTCTGTTTGGATTGGTAACACAGTTCTCTATATATTCTTTCATTCTTAGAGATCTTTTTTTCTCTCTGTGCCTCAGTTTCTTTGTATTCCTCTTCTCTAATTTCTATTTCATTTATTGTGTCCTCCACCCTATCTAATCTGCTTTTAAAACTTTCCATTGTATGTTTCATTTCTGATACTGTGATTGATCTCTGACCGGAATTCATCCCTGAGTTCTTGAATATTTTTCTGTACCTCCATGAACATGTTAGTGATTTTTATTTTGAAATTCCTTTCAGGCAGATTCATGAGGTCGATTTCATTTCAGTTTTTCTCAGGGGTTGTATTAATAATTTTACTTTGTACCATGTTCCTTTGGCATTTCATATTTGTATATGGCACCCTCTAGTTCCCAGAAGCTCTACTCTCTGGAGCTGCTCAGCCCCTGAAGTAATGTCGGGGGTTGAAGGGTTCCAGTATTGGTGCCTGGGGGTGGGGGGGAAGAGCTGTTTCTTACTTCCTGGCTGCTATGCCTGTCTTCCCTGCCAGAACCAGTGGGCCGAGCACACAGGTATAAACCTCTGTGCTTTGCATTTGTAGTTGCTGTAGATGGGGCTTCCCTCTGGCTGGCCTAATGCCAGGGTAGGGTTTGCTGGTTTGCAAGCCAGGTGGGGCTGGCCGGAAGAAAGGCGCAATAGGCTGTGTATCACGGAGGGGGTCCTTGGAGCTCTGTAGCCAGCCTGGGAGCTGGAGCTCCTGAAGATTGTGAAAGTTCCCAACCTGTTGGGCAGAGTGCAACTGGACAATTTTGTGTACCTGTCCTTCCTCCTGAGCAGTAAGCTCTGTGCAATCCTTGCCCCTTTTGCAGCTCTCTTGCTGTTAGGAAGTCTCTCAAACTGCCCACCTTTCTTTTGTCCCAGAGTAGCTGGAAATGGATCCCTGCTTTCCACAAGTGGCTGGAATCTCAGTCTCTCCAGGTATTCTCCCTGTCTTAGCTTTCCAACCCCCTAATCATGAGAGTACCATGAAAACACCATGAAATGTAGGTTTGTGCTCCCAGAGAAGATCTCCAGAGTTAGGTATTCAGCAGTCCCAGGCCTCCACTCTCCCCACTCTGTTTCTCTTCCTCCTGCTGTTGAGCTGGGGTGGGGGAAGGGCTTGGGTCCCGCCGGGCATGGCTTTGGTACGTTACCCTGTTCAGTGAGGTTTATTCTTTTCTCCAGGTGTATGCAGTTTCACGGAGTCCTCTTTCCTGTTCCTCTTTCAGTGTTAGTTGTATTAATTATATTTTCGTGTTATATGTGGTTTTAGGAGGAAGCCTCTTTCTCACCTCTCACACCACCATCTTTAACCTCAGTAGCCCTCCTTCATGTCTTTTCATGGCTTGATTCCTTATCTCTTTTTAGTATTGAATAACTTTCCATTGTCTTTATGCACCACAGTTTGTCCATTCACTACTGAAGGACATCTTGGTTGCTTCCAGGTTTTGGTAATCATGAATAAAAGTGTTATAAATATCCATGTGCAGGTTTTTGTGTGGACTTAAGTTTTCAGCTCCTTTGGTTAAAAACCAAGGAGTGTGATTGCTGGACTGTATCATTAAAGTCCATCTGGTTTTGCCAGAAACTGCCAAATTCTCTTCCATCAGCAACAAATAGGAAATCTCTTTCCTGTTATCCCACACCTGTGTCAGCATTTGGTGATGTCAGTGCTCTGGATGTTGGCCATAATAATAGGTGTGTAGTGGTAACTTACTGTTGTAATTTGCATTTCCCTGGTGACGTATGATGTGGAGCATCTTTTCGTATGCTTCTTTGTCATCAGTATATCTTTGTTGAGGTGTCAGGTAAGGATGTTGTCCCACTTTTAAATTGGATTGCTTTCTTATTGTTGAATTTTAAGAGTTCTTTGTGTACTTTGAATAACATACTATATCAGATGTGTCTTCTGTAAAATATTTTTTGCCAATCTAGGCTTGTCTTCCATTCTCTTGACATTGATTTTGCAGAGCAGAAGTTTTTAGTTGTAATGAACTCCAGCTTATCAATTTTTTCTTTCATGGATTGGGCCTTTGGTATTAGATCTAAAAAGTCATTGTCATAGCTAAAGTCATCCAGGTTTTCTCCTATGTTGTCTTCTAAGAATTTTGTTGTTTGCATTTTCCATTTAGATCTGTGATCCATTTTGAGTTGATTTTTGTGAAGGGATAAGGTCTATGCCTAGATTTTTTTTTTGCATGTGGTTGTCGATTTGTTCCAGTCTTGTTAGAAAGACTGTCTTTGTATCCATTGTATTGGCTTTGCTCTTCTGTGAAGGCTCCATTGGCTCTGTTTATGTGGGTCTGCTTCTGGGCTCTCTCCTGTGTTCCATTGATGGATTTGTCTATTCTTTTGTCAATACCAGACTGTCTTGATTACTACTGTAGCTTTATAGCTCCTTTGTCATCTATCAGGTGTGACCATATATTTGTGTCTGCTTGTGGACTCCATTTTGTTCAATTTACCTGTTAATCTATCCTTGTGCCAATACCTTAGTGTGTTAGTTGCTGTAGCTTTACAGTAAGTTTGATATCAGGTAGTGTAAGTTCTCTAGCTTTGTTCTTTTGTTCCAAGATAACCTTGGCTTTTCTAGGTTCTTTGATTTTCTGTATACATTTTAGAATCCCTTTGTCAATGTATAAAAAATTCCTGGGATTCTGATTGGGATTCCACTGAATTTATACATCAGATTAGGGAGATTTGACATTTTAAAATACTGAGTCTTCTAATCCATGCATGTGATGTATTCGTCCATTTATTTAAGTGCACTTTAACTTTTTTCAGAAGTGTTTTATATTTTCAGTATACAGGTCTTACACATCTTTTATTAGGTGTATTTCTAGGTATTTTTTCCTTTTGGTGCTGTTATAAATGCTATTTCAAAAGTTTATGCCTAATTTTTTTCTTGCAACTATATAGAATGCAATTGACTTTTTGTTTTTATTTTAATTGTGATATACATAACATAAAATTTACCATTTTTAGGTATACAGTCTAGTGGCACTATGTACATTCACATTGGACAGACATACAATTGATTTCTTTTGATAACTTGATTGAGGTAGAGTTTAGACACTGTATAATTCACCCCTTAAAGTGTATGGTTCAGTGGATTTTAGTGTATTCATAGAGTTGTGCAGCCATCACCACATCCAATTCTCAAACATTCCCCCCCCTCCATAAAGAAGACCTGCTCCCCTTTAGCTATCACTTCCTAGCCCTCCCCAGCTCTCAGCCTCTGGCAACCTCTAGTCTGCTTTCTGTCCTCCCATTCCTGTCTTAGTTCACAAATGCTGAAGTGGTTTGAAGAATGGCTGGAGTGTCACCTTTGCACTGGGAGGGCCTTAGGATCTCAGACATCTGGGACTTGTGTCAGTTTGACACTTGCATCCTTTTGTTTGTTTATCTGCCTAGTTCTTAGCTTTCTTTCTCTTTCTTCTTTCCTGGTTCTTACTCATGAAACAGAGTTGCATCTCTGCTATCTGGCATCTTCCCTCTCTGAATGTTGGGGCAAACAAATATACTCTTCGTTAATGGTGGTTCTTCCAACCCCGAAACACCACATCCTTCTCCATGGCATGCTTTTCCCTGGTTTATCCAGTTTCTGCTTGAGAACATCTCTCTTCCTCAAAATTCTTTTTCTCCAGTTTTTCTTCCCCTCATGTGGTTAATTTTTTTATTAAAATATCATAGATATACAGTCTTATGATGGTTTCACATAAATAACTCAATGTGGTTGATTTTTAAAATCAGTTTTATTGATACCAATAAATGGAAACACAATCCATGCTCATGGAGAGGAAAAATTAATACTGTCAAAATGCCCATCCTGCCTAAAGCAATCTACAAATTCAACAACAGCATTTTCAATGAACTAGAGCAAATAGTTCTAAAATTCATACGGAACCGCAAAAGACCCTGAATAGCTAAAGCAGTCCTGAGAAGGTAGAATAAAGCTGGGGGTATTACGTTCCCTGACTTCAAGCTCTACTACAAAGCCATGGTTACCAAGACAATTTGGTATTGGCACAAGAACAGACCCATAGACCAGTGGAACAGAATAGAGAGCCCAGATATAAACCCAAGCATATATGGCCAATTAATATACGATAAAGGATCCATGGATATACAATGGGGAAATGACAGCCTCTTCAACAGTTGGTGTTTGCAAAACTGGACAGCAACATGCAAGAGAATGAAACTGGATTATTGTCTAACCCTATACACAAAAGTAAACTCAAAATGGATTAAAGAGCTGAATGTAAGTCATGAAACCATAAAACTCTTAGAAGAAAACATAGGCAAAAATCTCTTGAATATAAACATGAGCAACTTTTTCCTGAACACATCTCCTTGGGCAAGGGAAACAAAGTAAAAAATGAACAAATGGGACTACATCACACTAAAAAGCTTCTGTATAGCAAAGGACACCATCAACAGAACAAAAAGGCATCCTACAGTATGGGAGAATATATTTGTAAATGATATATCTGACAAGGGGTTAACATCCAAAAAATATTAAAAAAACTCAAATGCCTCAACACTCAAAAAGCAAATAACCCAATTTAAAAATGGGCAGAGTATGCGAACAGACACTTCTCCAAAGAAGAAATTCAGATGGCCAACAGGCATATGAAAAGACGCTCCACATAGCTAATTATTAGGGAAATGCAAATTAAAACCACAATGAGATATCACCTCCCACCAGTTAGGATGGCCAACATAGAAAAGACTATGAACAACAAATGCTGGTGAGGATGCAGAGAAAGGGAAACCCTCCTACACTGCTAGTGGGAATGTAAACTAGTTCAACCATTGTGGAAAGCAGTATGGAGGTTCCTCAAAAAACTAAAAATAGAAATACCATTTGACCAAGGAATTCCCCTTCTAGGAATTTACCCTAAGAATGCAGGATCCCAGTTTCAAAAAGACATATTTACCCCCATGTATATTGCAGCACTATTTACAATAGCCAAGAAATGGAAGCAACCTAAGTGTCCATCAGTAGGTGAATGGATAAAGAAGATGTGGTACATATACACAATGGAATACTATTCAGCCATAAGAGGAAAACAAATCCTACTATTTGGAACAACACAGATGGAGCTAGAGGGTATTATGCTCAGTGAAATATGCCAGGCAGATAAAGACAAGTGCCAAATGATTTCAGTCATCTGTGGAGCATAAGAAAAAAGCAAAAACTGAAGGAACAAAACAGCAGCAGACTCACAGAACCCAAGAATGGACTAACAGTTACCAAAGGGAAAGGGACTGGGGAGGGTGGGTGCGAAGGGAGGGAGAAGGGGAACAAGGGGCATTACGATTAGCACACATAACGTAGCGGGGGTCATGGGGAAGGCAGTATAACACAGAGAAGACACGTAGTGACTCTAAAGCATCTTACTATGCTGATGGACAGTGACTGTAATGGGGTATGTGATAGGGACTTGATAATGGGGGGAGTCTAGTAACCACAGTGTTGCTCATGTGATTGTATATTAATGATACCAAATTAAAAACAATCAGTTTTATTGATGTATAATTTACTTGTGTTAAAGTTTACCAGTTTTAAGTGTATAGTTCACTGATTTTTGATAAATGTACATATCCATGTAGCCACCACAATGATCAAGATTTACAACATTCCCATCATCCCCCGAACTTCACTTAATGCCCCTTTGCAGTTAATCTCTCGCAGCCGTCCTTCCCGGCCCCTGGCATCCAATAATCTTTCTCTTACTATAGTTTTGCCTTTTCTAGAATTTCATATAAAAGAATTATACAGTAGGTGTCTTATGTCTAGCTTCCTCCTTTTAGCATAATGCTTTTGAGATTTGCCTAGGTTATTGTATCAGTAATTTGTTATTATTATTATTATGGAATAGTGTTCTATTTTATGGTGTGGGGAAAATGGAAGTTCCCATGGCCAGGCTCCTCACCTGACCCTAGTCTACTTGATGATGTAATCCACGTCCTGCAAGGCTACTGTTTCCACACCTGTAGGCAATAAGACTGAGTCACTATATAGAGAGCTCTGCCCAGTGCTCTGGGCAGAGGCAGAGAGGACCTGTAGACTGCTGGATACACATGCGATCCTGGAACTCAATCTGCTGCCAGGAGAATAAAGCTGGGTATGAACCCTTTTATCCCAAGAACATTCCATTGTAATTTCTTGGTCTCACTGAATCCATAGTGAACTTGCCCAGGGCTGAAACCCTCATTCAAAACATATGGATATACCACAAATGTAATATTTGTTTATTCATCAGTTGAAAGATGTTTGGATTATTTGGAGTTTGTGGCCACTAGGAATGAAGCTGCTAGAACATTTTTGTACAAATCTTTGTTTTGAAATATGTTTTCATTTTTCTTGTATGTATGCCTAAGAGCAGGACTGCTAGGTCATATGGTTGGTGTATGTTTCACTTTGTAAAGAGCTGCTACACCATTTTTTAAGTTGACTGTCCCCTATTGTATTTCTACCAGCAATGTATGGAGTTACATTTGCTCTGCATCTTGCCACCACTGACAGGGTTTTAACCATTTCAGTTGGTATGCAGTAAAATATCATTGTGGTTTTAATTTGCATTTTCCTGATGAATAATGATGTTAAACATCTTTTTTTGTACTTATTTAAGATTTGCCTATCTTCTTTGGTGAAGCATGTTTTAACTTTTACCTATTTAAGCAGCAGATTGTTTTCTGATTGATTTGTAAGAGGAGTAAGTATGTGCGTGTGCGTGTACATGTGGCTCTATAGTAACTTAATAATGGCTGTCCAAAGATGTCTGTGTCTTTGGGGAAAATGGAAGTGCCTACGGCTATGATCCTCACCTGAACCTAAACTACTTGAAGTAATTGGGCTATTGCTAGGCGGATGCTACCACACCTGTAGGCAATGAGCTATTATTGAGTCACTATGTAAAGAGCTCTGCCCACTGTTTTGGGCAGAGGCAGACACTGAGGTGGATTACATATCTGCAGACTGTTGGATGCATATGTGATTCTAGTGCTTGACCTACCGCCAGGAGAATGAAGCTGGGTATGAACCCTTTTACCCCAAGAACATTCCATTGTCATTCTCAGTCTCACTGAATCCATAGTGAACTTGCCCAGGGCTGAAAGCTGGAACCCTCAGCCAGGACATTGGGAAATACCACTGTTTGTTTATTCACCAGTTGAAGGACAAACCCTTAGGGAAGACAATGTCGTAATCCCCAGAATCTATAAATATGTTACCTTGGATCTAGAGATGGGTCAGTGTGGGGAAGTTGGGGTTCCTATGGCCAGCATCCTCACTGAACTTAAACCACCTGATGATGTAACTGGCTTGCTGCTAGGCTACCACTTCCACACCTTTAGGCAATAAGTTGTTATTGAACTATATAGAGAGCTCCACCGAGTGCTCTGGGCGGAGGCAGAGATCCTAGTGCTCAACCTACTGCTGGGAGAACAAGCTGGGTAATAAACCCTTTCACCCCAAGGAAGTGTTCTACTGTCATTTCTTTGGTCACACTGAATCCACAGTGAACTTGCTGGGGCTGAAACCCATTAGCAAGACAATTGGTGGAGTTGGCAGGGTTCATTGTTGACCAAGGAAAAAGACAGGCTACCCTTATGGGAGGGGTGCTTCAGCAGGCTGCCCCTATGAATGGGAAGACAGTGGGTTATCCCCCAGTGGGTATGTGGTCTGAGGTGGCTTGCCTCCTGGAAGACTGGGCCCCACCCCAGGACTGGAGGCAAGTGGAGGTGATACCTGAGGCAGAAGGGATAGCCCTTGGTATAGTAAGTAGGTCTTTTGAGAGACAGAGTGCCCGTGAGGCAGCGGGGACTATGGGCTGGCGACTATGGGCTGGCTGCTTCTCACAGTATTAAAAAAGTTACAGAAGAGAAGGACATGCTCCTGAAAAAGACCCAAGAAATAGCAGCACAAGAACGCGAGCTGCAAACTTCTGTGGATTCCCTGAAGAAGGAAATGGCATTGATGCGAGAGGAGGCAGCACGAGAATGCCGGCAGCAAGGTGCCATCGAAAGGGTAAAAAATTCCTTACCAAATGAGATGGCAGCACTGCCAGGTGCTCTGAAGGAAGAAGAGGCCATCAAGGAAAAAGATGAACTCCTGAGGGAAGCAGAGGCAGACGTAGCACGAGAACATCAGCTACGAAGCATTGAGGCGAAGGTAAGAGAGCTTCTGAAGACTCAGGTAGCATTGCTGCGAGGCACAGTAGAAAAGGTAAAGGTTGTAGCAGAGGAGGCACTTCAGGGAGGGGAGAGAAAGGTGCCATCAGCCCTGGAAATGGAGGAGCTGGGGAAGGATGAAGGGGTGGTGCTGGAAGCACTGACCCCTCCTGTATTGAAAGCACGCCCAGTGGCTGTAAAGAAAATAAAGACCCAGCAGCTGAAGGTTCCCCAAGGAGAGGAGCAGCCCCCTCCCCAGGTCGTGGAGCACTCTATGGTCTGCCCCTATACTCAGGCTGAGCTGGTGGATTTGGGCTCCCGGTTTAGGCAGAAACCCTCGGAGTCAATATCAGCTTGGCTCCTGCATCTTTGGGACTTAGGGGTGGATGGAATTGTGTCGGGATCAGAGATGGAAAAGCTGTCTTCCCTGACAGTGCAGCCCACCTTGAGGCAGCGATTACAAAATGCAGATCAGACTCTGGGGAATCACTGCCTTCTCAATTGGCTTATGGCTGCACTTCATGCTTTGTGGCCCAGTCTGGGTGATCTACCGTCCTCTCCTGTTAGATGGAAGACATATGCTGAGCTCCAACAGGTGTTACGAGAGCTAGGCATAAGAAATGCCATCTATAGTCTGGAGAATTATGGCCCAGATGAAGAGATATTCACTACTGGGATGAGGAATATTGTACTTCAAACAGCTCCTACATCCCTCTTTGGGTCTCTAGTGGCCATTCTTTCCCCTCACTTAGGGCATCCCATAAGCAAGGTGACACGTACAAGTAGCAGACTTAGGAGAGGCTGAAGCAATGAGAACCCAGAAAAAAACAAGATCTGCTACTCACAAGAAGAATTTAAAGGGTTCCATGAAGGTTATGAGGACCCAGATGTGGGTTGATTTAATACAGGCAGGAGCGGATGGAAAGAAATTAGATGGGAAGTCAAATAGGATCTTACTAGAGCTATGGCAACAACTGAAACCAAAGCAGCAGTTCCAGCCATTAAGACCAAAGAGGCAGAGGTCAGAGACAGAGCCACGAGTCAGGCCTGTGTGTTTGCAAGACTTCCTGCTGGAGAGTGAGCCAACGTCACTTGAGCCTACACAGGAGGGTGATTGGGGAACACGGTTCATCTGAGGGGAAGGTCGAGGTACCTGCCCTGAGGGACAGGGGGGTACTGGAGGCCACATGTTGAAATAGCTATCCATTGGTCCCCAGTGAACATACAATGTGTCCTGGCTCTCGTGAACACAGGGGCTGAATGTTCACTGATTCATGGTAACCCTGAGCAGTTCCCTGGGACCCCCACTATCATAGATACGGGGGTCAGGCTATCAGAGTGAAACAAGCCCAAATCCCTTTGGGAATAGGGCGTCTACCCCCAGTGGAGTATACTGTGTATACATCTCCTATCCATGAGTATACTTTGGGGATTGGTATCCTGCAGGGTCTATGGTTGTGGACCACTGCAGGTGAGTTCAGACTGAGAGTACATGTGGTGAAGGCAGTTCTGAGGTGACATGCTAGGCACCCGCCCATAGCTTTGCCTGTGCCTCAGCGGGTGACTAATACCGAACAATACAAACTGCCTGGAGGGCATAAAGAGATTGGAGAAACTCTCCAGGAGCTGGAAAAGGTGGGTATTATAAAGCCCACCCATAGTCCTTTCAGTTCCCCAGTGTGGCCAGTAAAAAAGCCAGATGGCTCCTGGAGTATGACTGTGGATTACAGAGAATTGAATAAAGTCATACCCCCTATGCATGCTGCTGTCCCCTCTATTGCAGACCTGATGGCTACCCTCAGCCATGAACTAGGAACACACCATTATGTGATAGATCTTGCTAATGCCTTCTTTTCCATTGACATTGAGCAGGAAAGTCAGGAACAGTTTGCCTTCACATGGGAAGGAAGGCAGTGGACTTTCACCGTCCTTCCACAAGGATACCTCCACAGCCCCACCATCTGTCATGGACTTGTAGCCCACGACTTGGCTACATGGGAGAAACCACCAACAATGCAGTGTACCATTATATTGATGATGTCATGCTCATGTTCAATTCTCTTTCAGAACTAGAAGGTGCAGCACCTAGACTGCTGCAACAACTACAGGAGAAAGGATGGGCTGTGAACAGTACGAAGGTTCAGGGACCTGGTTTGTCTGTCAAATTCTTGGGGCTCATCTGGTCAGGTAAGATCAAAGTGATACCAGAAGCAGTTATAGATAAAGTCCAGGTCTTTCCTACCCCTACAACTGTAGCATTGCTACAGGAGTTTCTGGGGATAGAAAAACAACTGTCTGCTGTGTATCACGTCTTGCTGGCTACAGAACCTATCACTGGAATGGTGCCAATAAAGGTAATAACCACCTATCCTATTATGGGGTGGGTACAAAACTGGACCCAAAAGCCAAGGAGTGGTGTGGCACAAACACCCACACTGGCCAAGTGGGGTGCTTACCTACAGCAGCACAGTGCCCTCTCTAGTAGACCCTTGTGAAGAACTCCAACACTTATTGGGGCCGGTGACATACTAGTGAAAAGCAGGAAGAACTTGCTTTTGAACCATTAGTAGCAGAGAGTCCCTATACCGGAAGGTGCATGGTGCACAGATGGCTTCAGCTGTGGGCAGCCCCCAAAATGGAGGGCCACAGCTTTCTGTCCAATGACTGAGACAATATGGATGGAAGATGGTGAGGGGAAGAGCAGCCAATGGGCAGAGTTGTGGGCCGTGTGGCTTGTGATCAGCCAGGAGCCTTCCCCTATAGTTGTCTGCACTGACAGCTAGGCTGTCTATCGGGGCTTGACCCTGTGGCTACCAACCTGGTACCATGCCAACTGGCTGGTTGGTCACCAACCCCTTTGGGGGCAAGTGGTCAGACTAAAATAATTACAGAATACCATGTGATAGGTCATTTGCCACTGGCATCCTCAGGAAATGATGAAGCAGATAAATTGGCCCAGATGTGTTGGTTAGAAGGAAAGCCTGCCTCTGATGTAGCCCAATCGTTATATCAGCATTTGTTACATGTGGGGCAAAAGACAGTGTGGGCTGTAGCCCATCGGTGGGACTTGCCTTTGACCTTTGAAGAAGTGAGAGCCTGGCAGGAGTGTGTCGTATGCTCCAAAAGGGAC
The DNA here is from genome assembly GCA_032199065.1 of Smutsia gigantea. Lineage (NCBI taxonomy): Eukaryota > Metazoa > Chordata > Mammalia > Pholidota > Manidae > Smutsia > Smutsia gigantea. Next base: position 15,143 of record JAVSCE010019915.1, read on the forward strand.
TTAACACTGAGTTCCACAGCAACATGGGACAATAGCTGAGGGCCCTATACTCCTTGTTAGGTGGCAGATAGACTATATTGGGCCTCTACCTGTGTGAGAAGGATATCAGTATGCTGTGACTTGTGTGGACACAGCTGCTGGACTTCTGGTTGCTTTTCCTACCCATTGTGCAAACCAGCAGATGACCAAAAGAGGCCTGGAGTGTCTCTTTGCTGCCTATGGCTGACCACAGGTAATCGAGAATGGTCAGGGCACCCATTTTACTGGACATACACTGTAAGAATGGGTGCGACAGCTGGGAATCAAATGGAATTTTCATGTGCCATATAATCCTACTGCAGCAGGCATGAAAGAGAGGTACGATGGCTTGTTAAAATCCTGACTAAAGTCAGATACCAGTAGTCTGCGGGGATGGTCAGTCTGCTTATGGACCGTGCTACGGCGTTTGAATAAGAGACCCTGAAAGGGAGCCCTGAGCCCTGTAGACATGTTAACACATATTGCTGCCTTCTCTGTACAACTGCAATAACAAACCAAGGAAGAATCACTGAAGCCGGGGTTCGGCCACCAGAATAATATCTTGCTGCCAGCACCAACTGCACTGAACCCCAGAGACTCCATTGAGTGGAAGTGGCCTTGGACCTTTCGACACATGGACCAATGATGGCTGCCTCTCCTGGTACCTTGGGGACAAGGCCTGGAAGCTGGCCTCCTGTGTATTCCTGGAATAACAGCAGAGTGGCCGCCAAAGGTCACAGTAGTATATCCTGAGCAGCCAGAAGGTAGGAGCATCTTACCCGGGGGTTTTGTTTTATCATTATGGCCAGTGCATGCACCTCCAGTAGCACTATATATAGACCCTTCAGTAACCCCCATGGGGAGAGGAGTAAAAGTATGGTATACTAGACCTGGAAGGGACCCCCTTTCTGCTATAGTCCTATCACAGGACCACTCTCTTGCATGCATCCTACCTGATGGACAAGATTTGCCTCTGTTGGTGTCATTAAAACATGCATCTTATCACCTCCTTTGGCTTGAGGATTATTATAATTTTTGTTACCTGTATCAAAATCTTGTTGTATCTTAATTTTTGTTATCTCAAAGTTGTTGTTATCCTCTGTTGCTGTTGTGGAATCTGGTCATAGTACTCCAGCTTTCTCGCACAAGGACCATTGCAGAAGATTGAGAGCATGTAGATTGTAAGGCGAGAATCCTGGAGGGGTGGAGTGTGGGGATGTTGGGGTTCCTTTGGCCAGGATCCTCACTGAACTTAAACCACCTGATGATGTAACTGGCCTGTTGCTAGGCTACCGCTTCCACACCTCTAGGCAATAAGCTATTTATTGTGCTATGTAGAGAGCTCCGCCTAGTGGTCTGGATGGAGGCAGAGACAGTAGTGCTCAACCTACCGCCGGGAGAACAAGCCGGGTAATAAACTCTTTGACCCCAAAGAACGTTTGTTGTTATTTCTTTGGTCACACTGAATCCACAGTGAACTTGCCTGGGGCTGAAACCCATTGGCAAGACAGGCAGTTATCCTCGATGATCCTGGTGCTGGGTCCAGTGCAATCACAGGGGTCTTTATAGAGGGAGATAGGAGAATTAGCATCAGAGATGGAGATGTGACAGCAGAGGCAGAAGCTGGGGTGCTGTGGGGCCACAAGCTGAGGAGCACAAGCAGCCTTTAGACACCAGAAAGGGTAAGGAAACAAATTCTCCCTGGAGCCTCCAGAAGGGACACAGCCCAGCTGACAAGTTGATTAGCCCAGCGACTCTGATTATGGACTTCTGTTCTCCATAACTGTTAAGAAATTTGTATTGCTTTAAGCCACCAAGTTGGTGGTTTGTTAAAGCAGCAGTGTATAGGTTCTCAGAACTTCCCTGCTTCTAAGTCCGGTGCTGTTTGGTTTCTACCATACTGGTTTGAATGGAGGCGATAGGTAGATCAGGTGCTGGGAACACTTCAAGAAAGCCGCCGCAGCTGGGTGTGAGCACCTGCTGCACAGAGTAACGGGGTTTGAGGCGGAGTGGAAGAGGAGATGGTAGGTGGAGAGTACTCGTTTTTGGAAGCAGAGGAGTTTGGGTTGAGATAGAAGGAACTTCTCATGGGGCATTCAGGTGGTTCAGCAGAAGTATGGGGCATGGCTGACTGTGACAAACAGACTGGGGAGAAAGGCTGTTTCTAGCCCCTTTCTCTCGGTGCTGGTGGGAAGGAGACCCGTCACGCCATCTGTTCCTATATTAGAGCAGCGTTGCACGGTGCTGCGAGAGACGCTGATTCTGTTCGTGTTTTTCTATTTTTTTAATTGGAATAAAGTTGATATACAATATCATATTGGTTTCAGATGTACAACATAGTGTTTCGATAATTACACACACTACCAAATATGCACCATGGCATGTGTGGTTCCTCCTGTTGCCATACCAAGATGTTACAGTATTATTGGTTATATTCTGTATGTTGTACTTCTATTCCATGACTAGCTCTAGTTTGTACCTCTTTATCCCCTTCCCCTATTTCACCCATTCCCCCTCCCCCTCCCTTTGGTAAACAGCAGTCCGTTGTCCATATTTATGGGCCCAATTTTTTTGTTTTGTATTTAGATTCTACATATAAGTGAAATCATACGGTTGTCATCTTTCTCTACAGCACTGATTCTGTTAATGAGCAATGTCTGGGAAGTCAAGGCCGCCTCCTCTCTCTTGGACCCTGTTGCTCATTAGATTGTCCTGCATGCCTCACAGCCTCATCTTCTCCAAACTGGCACTGGCCCAACTTATGACCTTCTGAGGTGGCGCAGGCAACCTGCTGTCTTACTCTGCAAGGGCTCGGGCTTGTTGGCATGATAGGGTGTGGGGTTGGGGAGTGCTTTACAAAGGAGGCCGGAGCATATTGTTTGGGAGCTTGAGAGGTAAGCCAGTGTCTGCTTTTTGGGGACACAGCTCTCAGCAGTGAGAATGCGGGCTGGGCGGTTGTTGGCTGACTGCTTCACCAGCCGTGTCTCCCCAGCTCTGGAGCTCTCACCAAGACGTCTGACCCTGGGACCCAGGATGCCTGCAGAGCCCTAGAAGATGAATTTTCCATTCTCCCTCCTACAACTACCTCACCTAGGGCAGTTCAAGCCCAGCCTCCTGCAGGAAGCCTTCCCTGAAAACTGCCTAGCTGAAAATACTTTCTACTGTGCACATTTTCAGCACGCAGGATTGTCAGTGTACTATTTCATTATACGTTATGTGGTTCTCTGATCATTTTGGAGAAGTGAGTGCAGATGGATGGCTTGTCTTCCAGTACAGTTACAAACTTCCTCGGGGTGGGACAGCCTGCCTTCATGTGTGCTGTGTCTCACCAAATACACTGGAAGCCACTGGACAATGGGTACTGACTTACACCAACACAGTTTTTATGGTGCTGCTCCAGTTGTTCAGTGAATCCTGCAGGGAAAGGATGAGTGCCCTGGAGGTAAATAAGAGATGAGGAGGACTTTGGAAAGCCCAGGAGAGGCCATTTGTTAGCTGAAAAGATTATTTCCTTTGTAGAGGGGTGCATTCCTAAAGTGAGGGCAAACCCATCAGTCAGCTGTAGCTTTTTCCACTAGAAGAAGATGGACTCCGGTCCTTGTTCCCTCTAGCTTTATTTGTGTATTTCCAGCAGACAGCATACGTTTGCTGAGTACCTTGTGTGGTAAACATTAAGGACTCAAAGACTAATAATAGGTGATTTTCTCTGCAGGTGGCCATTTTAGTTACTCTGTCTTAATCTCTGTGCTTGTCATTCATGGTCCCCATCTCCAGTCCCAAGCTCCTTCCCCAAACGCATTTCCCATGTTAGGCTTTAGACAGCCTTCCACAAGTCAAAAAATAGGGCTGCGTCCCCAGGAGGAGCTGAGGTAATGCTTTCCCTCATGGTGGGGGCTGGAGGATCCTGAGTGTTCTTTGCATTTTGGCAGAAAGTTGAGAAATGCAGATCACCAGAGACAATGTCCTGCCAGTAGGAAGTTGAGTTAAAATCAAGAGGAGCTAAGGGTCAGGTTCAGCGTCTTTCTACCCACACAACAAAACACGTTTTACAGCATTGGAGGAAAACCTTGGTGGTCCCCAGTTGAAGTGAAGGCAGCAGTAATAGTAACAATGACGAGGACAGCAGGGCAGAGTGAGAAATGAGATACAACCCAAAGAGCTTACAGTTCGGTGGGAGAGGACACACCCCCTCCAGTGAGGTGCCCTCCTCCTCAAGCCCTGACGTGCACCCCAGCTTGAGTGGGCGTGGGAGCAGCGTGGGAACTGACGAAGGTGTCCCGCCAACGCCTCAGCCCGAGACAGCCCATCAGTACTCCCCTTTTCATCAGCAACTGTTTCTGTTTCCCTCCCTCCACTTTTTTTCCCCTAAGGCGGGGTGAGGAGGTGTCTGTGGTTGGGACAGTGGCTCACATTGCCAGGAGGGAGCAGCAGATCATTCCCTGGGTCTCCCCGCTGTACCCCCAGGGCTCTCTGGGGATCCAGTCATTCTCTCAGTGGTTACTGAGGGCCCGCCGTATGCCAGGCTCTGTGCTGGGCACTGGGATGCAGAGCTATGATATGGGTCCCTGCTCTGGAGGTCAGAGGAGTGAGACAGCCGTGGAAACACCAAGCGCCAGACAGTAGGGCGAGGTGCCGAGACCACCTCTCCAGGGGATTGTGGCGGCCCAGGGAGGGGCAGGGAGAGAGGTGGCGTCGCAAGAAGCCTCATAGGAGGAGATGTTTGAACTGGGTGTTGAAAGATGATGGATTTTTGCAGAGTACTCTGCCAGCAGGGGCATCCCAGGCAGGGGGCCCAGGGTGCGTGTGACACTACACAGCAAGAGGTGCCGGGATTGAGTGGTAGGGGAGAGACCAGGGGAGTCGGTGGATCGCGGAGGGCTGTCCTTGGCTGCCATGCTGAGGAGCCTGCACTGAAACCGTGAAGGGAGCCGTCATAGTTTAATTAGGAGAATGACACAGTCACATTTGCACCTTTAGAAGTCCACTCTTGTAGCTGTGGGGAGGGGGCGTACATAGGGATGCAGGAAGGGAGCCCCGAAGGCTGAAACCGGTCTATGAGAGATGGTGTGGGTCTGAACCACAGTAGTAGCAGCGGGTGGGAAGGAGGGCTGGACGTGGGGTTGGGGTGACAGGTGTGGATCTCTGATTAGATGGAGGAGTGAGGGCAGAGCCCTCCCAGTTTCTGGCTTCAGTGGCTAGGGTGCGTGCCAGTGGCAGCTGATGGAATGGAGTACAGAGAGGAGGAGATGTGGGGAGGAAGAGGACGAGTCTGACACACAGGGCAGCATGTCCAGCTCTCCCTCTCATTCCCACCGTACCCCCTAATCTAGAGCCTTCCTGCTTCTCACCGGTTCCGTGACAGGCTGCGTGCTGGGTCTCACAAGGTTTAGTCTTTCTTCCTGTTGGAACAGCTTATGATTCTTTCGCTTAATACATATTTATTGACAGCCTGTTACGTACAGGCATTGTGATGAGTTCCTTTCCCCACAGAGCTTATGGGTTTGTGCAGGGGCTGGGGGTAAAGGAAGGGACAGATGATTGAGCTAACAGTTGCAGTGCAGCGTGGAGATGCTCATAAGTGAGAACATTCCAGGAGGAGTGCTTGACCTGGGCTTAGATCCCACGGGGAGGTTTCCTAGAGCGGTGACATCCAGCCTCAACTGGACGAGTAGAGGCCTGCCCGGTGGGGAGCAGGCAGTGGGGCTGGGCGGGGGGAAGAGTTCAACAAGATCAGAAGCGATGGGAATGTAGTGCCCGACCCTGAGGTGTGCCGGACAGGCGAAAACCAGTCTCGCTTGAGAGTGTACAGGAGAAACCACATCCTCAGGTTTCCAGCAAGAAGCCAGATGAGAAGGGCACCCAGTGAAGAGCTGGGGAGGCTTTCCGCTTTCCAAAAGGCCCGGGGGTGGAGGCAGGTCAGGGTGAGGAAGCAGAGAGTGATGGTGGCAACTCATTCATTCACTCATCTTATTTGATGAGTACTGAGGCCAGAAATACAGTAGTGAGCATGACTGATGAGTTTCCTGATCTCACAGAGCTTACATTTTTGTTGGAAGAGACATACAATGTATAAATAGGATCATTTCTGATAGTAGTGAGTGCTTTGAAGTGTGGAAAACGGGAATGAAATAGCGCCTAGGGAGGAGCTTCTCTAGGTTGGAGGAGGGCAGACCTCTCTGAATAGGTGACAGTGACCAGTGGGCTGAGTGGAGGTGAGCCTTTTTAGGGAGAGGACACAGAGCAAAGGCAAGTAGGTGTGGGGAAGAGTAGATGCCTGGACAGGCTTGTGCCTCGGGAGGTCAGCAGGTGTGGGCCCAGATGGTTCAGTCCCCCCTGGTTAGGCCTATAAGCAGGCACAGTCCTCTAGGGGGTGCATGGCCTTCAGGCCTGGAGGGATTCTGTTTCTGAAGGACCTTCTTAAAGTCCTTGACAGATGAGGCTTATGTTTCCGGAAGGAGCTGGAGCTGGTCTGTCTGCATTGGGCTCTGGGAAGATGGTGCCAATCCTTCCAGTTGGTAAACTATGGAGGAGGCCAGGAGTTGGTAAATTATGGCCTGAGGGCCAAGCCCTGGGTTATTAGAACACAACCCAGCTCCTTTATTTACATACTGTCAGGAGTTGCTTTTTTGAGATGCAGGGCCTGCAAAGCCTGGAACAAAGCTGTCTGAGGCTGCAGGAAAGCTTGCCAGCCCTGCTGTAGGCTGTGGCTGGCTGTTTTCTTGGCAGACTCAGGCCTGTTCTGTATGTTCTAGAAGGTGAGGCTGTGTGTGCTCTGAAACTGGACCTCCAAAAGCATCTCAGGTGCTGTAAACCTGTTGGTTGTTAAGCTTGTTCACCAAGCACGTACTTGGTAGTGTGCTGTGAGTTTGGCAATGTAGATCAGGCTTGGATTTGTCTTCCCTAAGCGGTCTGTGTGCCACTTGCTGCAAGGGGCGCCTTCCCAAATCATAGCTCTAAGCGTGTCATGCCCTGCTCTGGAGCACTAAATGGCTCTCTGTTGCTGCTTAATACAATTCAGCCTCCTTGACCCAACCTGACTGTTCTTCACGTGTGGCTCCGGTGTGCCATTCCAGCCCTCATTTCTGACTCTGTCCAAATGCTTATTAAATGCTTCAGCCTAACCTCACTGCTTACCTTTCCCCAGAGAGATGCGCTCGCCTTGGTGGCTGCACCGTTTGGGGACTACTTAACCACATTCAGTTTCCTGTCCTTGGTTATTTGGGCCCTTGACTCAGGTGCTCTGTCAGTTTTGAAGCTATGTACGGGTGAGTACCCACCCTATCCCCATTTGTTTTCCTGTGCTCATAGGTCTGGCTTTTAGGAGGGCATTAACGATTACTGAGTTATGTATCAGGACCAGATGCTTAGCACTGTTGCTTGAATCCATTTGGCACTCAAAAACATTCGTTTAGTGATGCACTCAGTCAAGGAGCTACTGTGTTCATACTTGTATACCCAGCACCTAACATCTGTCACACAATAAATGAATGAAAAATAATGAATAAATGAATGATATCAAGTGTTTCCTCATGAGAGGAAAGTGATCCTATTTACAAAACTGCTCTGGGGACTTTGTGATTATTGACTCTGCTATTGCAATTGATAGGTTTGGGGCTGTAAGTCTAGGGGGAGGAAATTCCGGGGCAAAATACCTCTAAAACCGAAATCAGTCAAAGGGAGAAATAAAGTTTGAAATCCATTTATTGTTTACAAACTGCAGTCCTGGGCCTTCTCTTTCCTGTTCTAGCAGAAGCAAAACCTGCCCTCCCCTCACCTCTTGGGTACAGATAAGCCCTCCTTGCCCAGGTAATTACCCACTGATTCGGAGGTGAACTTCTCTCCACCCCTGAGGAATGATGCAAATGCACAAAGCCATATTTCTTTCCACCTTGGAACGCCTATTGATATGCAGATGTACTAAAGCCAGATGAGATAGTCTGGAATATTACAATTTTACCCACAGGGGCCTTAAAGGTTAGCATTTCCAAGGGTTAGAATTTCCAAATTCTAAACTCAAAATTTCAATAAATTACTAGCAGGTAGACAAAGTCATGTGGGCCATGGCTCTTGGTCTAAATAATGTATTTCTTTTAGGTGTGATTAATTGAAAGGGAAAATAAAAATCGAAAGCAATGTTTGAGGGCCAGCTACCTGTCAGCCAGGTGACAAGTACTTTATATACATATCTTATTTCATGCTTATTACAAACCCATGATGTAGATTTTAAGAAAACCTTTCTATGACGGACAATTTTAAACATACGCAGAGTCAAGCAAATACTGTCACAAGCCTCCCAGTCCCCATCACCAAATGCACTATTCATTGCCTCATGGCCAAGTCTGTTCACATATTACTCCCGCCCCTTATTATTTTGAAACCCCTCCTTTATTATTTTGAAGCAAATGCAGGACATATTATGGTTTCACCCATAAATATTCAGTATGTATCTGTAAAATATAAGTTATCTTTGAAATGCATAACCACAACACCATTGTCACACCAACTACCCCACACAAATATTCTCTAAAATCATCAAGTATTCTACTCTCCTGAATTTCCAGTTATCTCAGATTTTTTTTCTTTTTACAATTCATTTAGCCAAGATACAAATAAAGTCCTTCTTTATGACTGATTCATCTCTTAGCTTTTTTTGAACTTTTGTTTCTCCTTTCATTTTTTTTTTCTTGGTATCATTAATCTACAATTACATGTGCAACATTATGGTTACTAGACTCCCCATATCATCAAGTCCCCCCCACATAACCTATTACAGTCACTGTCCATCAGCATAGTGAGACGCTATAGAATCAGTACTTGTCTTCTCTGAGTTGTACAGCCCTCCCCATTCCCCCTCCCCCACATTATGTCTGCTAATCGTAATGCCCCTTTTTCCCCCTTGCCCTCCCTTCCCACCCATCCTCCCCAGTCCCTTTCCTTTTGGTAACTGTGAGTCCATTCTTGGGTTTCGTGAATCTGCTGCTGTTTTGTTTCTTCAGTTTTTTTTCTTTGTTCTTATGCTCCACATATGAGTGAAATCGTTTGATACTTATCTTTTTCCCCCTGGCTTATTTCACTGAGCATAATACCCTCTAGCTCCATCCATGTTGTTGCAAATGGTAGTATTTGTTTTCTTCTTATGGCTGAATAATAGTCCCTTGTGTATATGTACCACCTCTTCTTTATCCATTCATCTACTGATGGACACTTAGGTTGCTTCCATTTCTTGGCTATTGTAAATAGTGCTGCGATAAACATAGGGGTGCATCTGTCTTTTTAAAACTGTGCTGCTGCATCCTTAGGGTAAATTCCTAGGAGTGGGATTCCTGGGTCAAATGGTATTTCTATTTTGAGTTTTTTGAGGAACCTCCATACTGCTTTCCACAATGGTTGAACTAATTTGCATTCCCAGCAGTAGAATGTAGGAGAGTTCCCCTTTCATCACATCCATGCCAACATTTCTTCTTGTTGTGTTTTGGATGTTGGCCATCCTTACTGGTGTGAGGTAATATCTCATTGTGGATTTAATTTGCATTTCTCTGATGATTAGTGATGTGGAGCACCTTTTCATGTGCCTGTTGGCTATCTGAATTTCTTCTTTGGGGAACTCTCTCTTCATATCCTCTGGCCATTTTTTAATTGGATTATTTGCTTTTTGTTTGTTGAGGTGCAGGAGCTCTTTATATATTTTGGATGCAAACCCCTTATCAGATATGTCATACATGAATATGTTCTCCCATACTGTAGGATGTCTTTTTGTTCTACTGATAGTGTCCTTTGCTGTACAGAAGCTTTTCAGCTTGATATAGTCCCACTTGTTCATTTTTGCTTTTGTTTCCCCTGCCCGGGGAGATATGTTCATGAAGTTGCTCATGTTTATGTCCAAGAGATTTTTGCCTGTATTTTTTTCTAAGAGTTTTATGGTTTCATGACTTACATTCAGGTCTTCGATCCATTTTCAGTTTACTTTTGTGTATGGGGTTAGACAGTAGTCCAGTTTCACATGTAGCTGTCCAGATTTGCCAACACCAGCTGCTGAAGAGGTTGTCATCTCCTCATTGTATATCCAAGGCTCCTTTATCAAATATTAATTGACCATATATGTTTGGGTTAATGTCTGGATTTTCTATTCTGTTTCACTGGTCTATGGGACGGTTCTTGTGCCAATACCAAATTGTCTTGATTACTGTAACTTTGTAGTAGAGCTTGAAGTCAGGGAGTGTAATTCCCCCTGTTTTATTCTTCCTTCTCAGGATTGCTTTGGCTATTTGGGGTCTTTTATGGTTCCATATGAATTTTAGAACTATTTGTTACACTTCGTTGAAGAATGCTGTTGGTATTTTGATAGGGATTGCATTGAATCTGTCATTGCTTCAGGTAGTATAGCCATTTTGAAAATATTTATTCTTCCTAGCCAAGAGCATGTGATGAATTTCCATTTGTTAGTGCCCTCTTTAATTTCTCTTAGGAGTGTATTGTAGTTTTCAGGGTATAGGTCTTTCACTTCCTTCGTTAGGTTTATTCCTAGGTATTTTATTCTTTTCTTAAAATATAATTTATTTTATTATCATTAATTTACAATTACATGTGCAATATTACGATTATGAAACTACCCCTTCATCAGGTCCCCCCCACCAACCCCATTACAGTCACTGTCCATCAGCGTAGTGAGATGCTATAGAATCACTACTTGTCTTCTCTGAGTTGTACTGCCCTCCCCGTGCCCCCCCAACATTATATCTGCTAATCGTAATGCCCCTTTTTCCCTCTTATCCCTCCCTTCCCGCCCATTTTCCCCAGTCCCTTTCCCTTTGGTAACTATTAGTCCGTTCTTGGGTTCTGTGAGTCTGCTGCTGTTTTGTTCCTTCAGTATTTTTTCTTTGTTCTTATACTCCACATATGAGTGAAATCATTTCATACTTGTCTTTTTCCACCTAGCTTATTTCACTGACCATAATACCCTCTAGCTCCATCCATGTTGTTGCAAATGGTAGGATTTGTTGTCTTCTTATGGCTGAATAATATTCCATTGTGTATATGTACCACATCTTCTTTATCCATTCATCTACTGATGGACACTTAGGTTGCTTCCATTTCTTGGCTATTGTAAATAGTGCTGCAATAAACATAGGGGTGCATCTGTCCTTTTCAAATTGGGCTGCTGCATTCTTAGGGTAAATTCCTACGAGTGGAATTCCTGGGTCAAATGGTATTTCTATTTTGAGTTTTTTGAGGAACCTCCATACTGCTTTCCACAATGGTTGAACTAATTTGCAGTCCCACCAGCAGGGTAGGAGGGTTCCCTTTTCTCCACATCCTCGCCAACATTTGTTGTTGTTTGTGTTTTGGATGTTGGCCATCCTCACTGGTGTGAGGTGATATCTCATTGTGGTTTTAATCTGCATTTCTCTGATGATTAGCGATGTGGAGCATCTTTTCATGTGCCTGTTGGCCATCTGAATTTCTTCTTTGGAGAAGTGTCTATTCATGTCCTCTGCCCACTTCTTAATTGGATTATTTGCTTTCTGTTTGTTAAAGGTGCATGAGTTCTTTATATATTTTGGATGTCAACCCTTTATCAGATACGTTTTTTATGAATATATTCTCCCATACTGTAGGATGTCTTTTTGTTGTACTGATGGTGTCCTTTGCTGTACAGAAGCTTTTCAGCTTGATATAGTCCCACTTGTTCATTTTTGCTTTTTGTTTCCCTTGCCTGGGGAGATATGTTCATGAAGAAGTCACTCATGTTTATGTCTAAGAGATTTTTGCCTATGTTTTTTTCTAAGAGTTTTATGGTTTCATGACTTACATTCAAATCTTTGATCCACCTTGAGTTTACCTTTGTGTATGGGGCTAGACAGTAGTCCAGTTTCATTCTCTTACATGTAGCTGTCCAGTTTTTCCAACACCAGTTGCTGAAGAGGCTGTCAGCTCCCCATTGTATATCCAAGGCAATTTTATCAAATATTAATTGACTGTATATGTTTGGGTTAATGTTTGGATTTTCAATTCTGTTCCACTGGTCTGTGGGTCTGTTTTTGTGCCAATACCAAATTGTCTTGAGTACTGTGGCTTTGTAGTAGAGCTTGACGTCAGGGAGTGTAATACCCCCTGTTTTATTCCTCCTTCTCAGGATTGATTTGGCTATTCGGGGTCTTTTGTGGTTCCATATGAATTTTAGAATTATTTGTTCCAGTTCATTGAAGAAAGCTGTTGGTCGTTTGATAGGGATTGCATTGAATCTGTAGATTGCTTTAGGTAGTATAGCCATTTTGACATTATTTATTCTTCCTAGCCAAGAGCATGGGATGCATTTCCATTTGTTAGTGTCCTCTTTAATTTCTCTTAGGAGTGTCTTGTAGTTTTCAGAGTACAGGTCTTTCACATCCTTCGTTAGGTTTATTCCTAGGTATTTTATTCTTTTTGATGCAATTGTGAATGGAATTGTTTTTCTGATTTCTCTTTCTGTGAGCTCATCATTAGTGTATAGGAAAGCAACAGATTTCTGTATATTAATTTTGTATCCTGTACCTTTACTGAATTCAGATATTAGTTCTAGTAGTTTTGGAGTGGAGTCTTTAGGGTTTTTTATGTACAATATCATGTCATCTGCAAATAGTGACAATTTGACTTCTTCTTTACCAATCTGGATGCCTTGAATGTCTTTGTTTTGTCTGATTGCCATGGCTAGGACCTCCAGTACTATGTTGAATAACAGTGGAGAGAGTGGGCATCCTTGTCTTGTTCCCGTTCTTAAGTGAAAAGCTTTCAACTTCTCGCTGTTAAGTATGATGTTGGCTGTGGGTTTGTCATATATGGCCTTTATTATTTTGAGGTACTTGCCCTCTATACCCATTTTGTTGAGAGTTTTTATCATGAATGGATGTTGAATTTTGTTAAATGCATTTTCAGCATCTATGGAGATGATCATGTGGTTTTTGTTCTTTTTTTTTGTTGATGTGGTGGATGATGATGGATTTTCGAATGTTGTATCATCCTTGCATCCCTGAGATGAATCCCACTTGATCATGGTGTATGATCCTCGTGATGTATTTTTGAATTCGGTTTGCTAATATTTTGTTGAGTATTTTTGCATCTACATTCATCAGGGATATTGGTCTGTAATTTTCTTTTTTGGTGGGGTCTTTGCCAGGTTTTGGTATTAGAGTGATGCTGGCTTCATAGAATGAGTTTGGAAGTATTCCCTCCTCTTCTATTTTTTGGAAAACTCTAAGGAGTATGGGTATTATTTCTTCTCTATATGTCTGGTAAAATTCAGAGGTGAATCTATCTGGCCCCGGGGTATTGTTCTTGGGTAGTGTTTTGATTACCAATTCAATTTTGTTGCTGGTAATTGGTCTGTTTAGATTTTGTGTTTCTTCTTTGGTCAGTCTTGGAAGGTTGTATTTTTCTAAGAAGTCCATTTCTTCTACATTTTCCAGCTTGTTAGCATATAGATTTTCATAGTATTCTCTAATAATTCTTTGTGGTTATGTGGGGTTGTCGTGATTTTTCCTTTCTCATTTCTGATTCTGTTTATGTGTGTAGATTCTCTTCTTCTCTTAGTAAGTCTGGCTAGGGGTTTATCTATTTTGTTTATTTTTTCAAAGAACCAGCTCCTGGTTTCATTGATTTTTTCTATTGTTTTATTCTTCTCAGTTTTATTTATTTCTTCTCTGATCTTTATTATGTCCCTCCTTCTGGTGACTTTGGGCCTCATTTTTTCTTCTTTTTCCAATTTCAATAATTGTGACTTTAGACTATTCATTTGGGATTGTTCCTCCTTCTTCAGATAGGCCTGGATTGCAATATACTTTCCTTTAGAACTGCCTTTGCTGTGTCCCACAGAAGTTGCGGCTCTGTGTTGTCATTGTCATTTGTCTACATATATTGCTTGATCTCTGTTTTAATTTGGTTGTTGATCCATTGATTATTTAGGAGCATGTTGTTTACTCTCCATGTGTTTGTGAGCCTTTTTGTTTTCTTTGTACAATTTATTTCTAGTTTTGTGCCTTTGTGATCCGAGAAGTTGGTTGTTAGAATTTCAATATTTTTGAAATTACATAGGTTCTTTTTGTGGCCTAGTATGTGGTCTATTCTGGAAAATGTTCCATATGCACTTGAAAAGAATATGTATCCTGCTACTTTTGGGTGTAGAGTTCTATAGATGTCTGTTAGGTCCATCTGTTCTAGTGTGTTGTTCAGTGCCTCTGTGTCTTTACTTATTTTCTGTCTGGTTGATCTGTCCTTTGGAGTGAGTGGTGTGTTGTAGTCTCCTAAAATGAATGCATTGTTTTCCATTTCCTCCTTTAATTCTGTTAGTATTTGTTTGACATATGTTGGTGCTCCTGTGTTGGGTGCATATATATTTATAATGGTTATATCCTCTTGTTGGACTGACCCTTTATCATTATGTAATGTCCTTCTTTATCTCTTGCTACTTTCTTTGTTTTGAAGTCTATTTTGTCTGATACAAGTACTGCAACACCTGCTTTTTTCTCCCTGTTGTTTGCATGAATATCTTTTTCCGTTCCTTCACTTTTAGTCTGTGTATATCTTTGGGTTTGGGGTGAGTTTCTTGTAGGCAGCATATAGGTGGGTCTTGCTTTTTTATCCATTCTGTTACTCTGTGTCTTTTTATTGGTGCATTCAGTCCATTTACATTTAGCGTGATTATCAATAGATATGTACTTATTGCCATTGCAGACTTTGGATTCATGGTTACCAGAGGTTCAAGGGTAGCTTCTTTACTTTCTAACCTTCTAACTTAACTCTCTTATTAAGCTATTATAAACACAGTTTGGTGACTCTTTATTTCTCTCCCTTCTTATTCTTCCTCCTCCATTCTTTATATGTTAGGTGTTTTATTCTGTACTCTTTTGTGTTTCCTTTGACTGTTTTTGTGGATAGTTGATTTTATTTTTTGCCTTTAGTTAGTATTTGGATCGTCTGCTTTCTTTGCTGTGATTTTGTTTTCTCTGGTGACATCTATTTAGCCTTACGGGTGCTTCCATCTAGAGCAGTCCCTTTAAGATATTCTTTAGAGGTGGTTTGTGGGAGGCAAATTCTTTATATGTTAAGTGTTTTATTCTTTTCCTTTATTTAGTATTTGGGTGTCTGCTTTTTTTTGCTATGATTTTATTTTCTCTTGTGACATCTATTTAGCCTTAGGGGTGCTTCCATCTAGAGCAGTCCCTTTAAGATATTCTGTAGAGGTGGTTTATGGGTGGCAAACTCCCTTAGGTTTTGCTTGTCTTGGAATTGTTTAATTCCTCCCTAAAATTTAAATGATAATTGTGCTGGATAACGTATTCTTGGTTCCAGGCCCTTCTGTTTCATTGCATTAAATATATCATGCCATTCTCTTCTGGCCTGTAAGGTTTCTGTTGAGATGTGTGATGATAGTCTGATGGGTTTCCTTTGTAGGTTATCTTTTTCCAATCTCTGGCTGCCTTTAATACTCTGTCCTTGTCTTTGATCTTTGCCATTTTAATTATTATATGTCTTGGTGTTGTCCTCCTTGGGTCCCTTGTGTTGGGAGATCTGTGGACTTCCATGGTCTGAGAGACTATTTCCTTTTACAGCTTGGCGAAGTTTTCAGCAATTAGGTCTTCAAAGACACTTTCTATCCCTTTTTCTCTCTCTTCTTCTTCTGGTACCCCTATAATGTGAATATTGTTCCTTTTGGATTGGTTGCAGAGTTCTCTTAGTATGCTTTCATTCCTAGAGATTTTTTTATGTCTCTCTGCCTTAGCTTCTCTGTATTCCTGTTCTCTGATTTCTATTCCATTAACAATCTCTTGCACCTCGTCTAGTCTGCTCTTAAGCCCATCAATCGATTGTTTCATTTCTGTAATGTCCCTCCTGACTTCATCCCTTACCTGTTCCATATTTCTCTGCAGGTCCATCAGCATGGTTTTGACTTTTATTTTGAATTCTTTTTCAGAAAGATTGGTTAAATCTATCCCACCAGGCCCTCTCTCTGGGGTTGTCTGAGTGATTTTTGACTAGACCAGATTCTTCTGCCTTTTCATGGCGATAGAAGTGGTCACAGGCAGGTGCCACGTGTGTCAGCTGGGACAACAACGTCCCTTCCTGCTTGTTGCTCACCTTGCCCTTCTCCGTAGCCTGTGCCAGTTACCCACCCCCCGGGAGGCAGTCTCTGGGATAATCCCCTAGGTGCTGTGGGCAGGGCCACCCTCAGGCTAACCTAGAGCACTGTGGGGTATGGCAGCCCCACCGGGTGTGTTCTACTGCAAGGATGGGCCCCTTCACACCTTCTTGACGTTGCTCTGGCTGCCTCTGCTGGTTACCCCCACACCGGGAGGCAGTCTCTGGGATAATCCCGTGAGCTGCCATGGGCAGGGCCACCCTCAGGCTAGCCTAGAGCACTGCGGGGGTTTGCAGCCATGCTGGGTACGTTCTGCAGTAAGTCTCGCACCCCTTGGTGACTTCTGGACTTGCTCTGGCTTCTGGGGCCTCTCCCGGTTAGCTGCATGCCCACCAGGAGGAGATTCTGTGTGGTGGCTGTCGGCGGGGCCGCTCTCCGGCTGCTTTGCCGCTGTAGCCACTCAGCCGATCCATTTGCAGCACCGGCCGGGGGAATAAATGGCAGGCTGCTTATTGCCGTGAGGGGCTTCAGTGGGGCTGCTTTACCCGGCAGGTGGTTAGGCAGCCCCAAATTCCTCAAGATTCCCAGCCTGCTGGACTGAGTGTGCTGGGACAATTTTGTTCAGCTGTTGTGCCCTTGTCTCTTTAAGACTTTTAAAAAAGCATGCGCTTTTCTTTTGTCCCAGGGGAGCCGACTGTGGGGACCCACTCATAGTCTCTGGCTCGGATCCTGCCCTTCCGTTTCTCTAATATCCAGTACACCATGCAACGTGTGTCTGTGCTTCTGGTGCAGATCACCAGGGCTCGTTGTTTGGCTGGCCTGTGCTTCCACTCCCTCCCCACTCAGACTCTTTTCCTCCTGCCGGTGTGCTGGGGTGGGGGGAGTGCTCCGGTCCTGCTGGGTCAGGGCTTTGTATCTTACCCCCTTCATGAGGTGCTGAGTTCTTACAGGTATAGTTGTAGCCTGGCTGTTGTACTGTATCTTCTGGTCTTTTAGGAATAGTTGTATTTGTTGTATTTTCAAAAATATATGTGGTTTTGGGAGGAGATTTCTGCCGCCTGCTCACGCCGCCATCTTGAGCCCCCTCCTCCTTTCATCTCTTATTTTTTCTCCCTTGCAATTCCCTTCTTGAAGAAACCAGGTTCTTTTCCCATGTTTTGGATTTTGCTCATTGTATCCACCTGGCATTGTTGAACGTGTTCCTCTGTTCTCTGTATTTACTGTAAATTAGCAGTTCAATACAGTAGGGGGGTCAGGGGCAGCAAAGATCACCCTTCTTCTTTCATCAGGAGGGACTGTGATGTCTTTTTTTTTTTTGGTGTTGTTAGCAGCCATTAGTTGATTACAGATTGAAATATGATAGTATTATTTTATTATTCCTGCTTCATTTGTTTGTTGGCATACTTCTTTAAAGAGATACTGGGTCTTATAAACTGCTGCCCAATGGTACAGTTTATATAGAAAAGGTTGGCTAATTGCTTGGTTTGTTCTTTTTATTTACCATTTTTCAAAAAACCACCATTTTCACACCCTTCAATGGTGATCCCCCTCTTTTTTCTCAAGAATCACTATCAGTACAGGGATTTAAACACATTTAATGTATTGCAATCCATTATTATCCTTATTATGCAAAATGTCTCATCCTTAACTAAAAGGAGTCCCTTCAAATTGGCTCTGGAGACCTGGTGATGTCATCTTGACAATCTTTGGTAGATCTCTGGCTTTCTGGAATGGCAGCATGTTCCAGGCTCATCTTTTGGCCCCAGACCTAGAACCAACAATCTCTCCAAGAAGTCCTGGTTTCTTTTACTGAGAAATGGTATATGGGGTCCACAATCTTGCTGCTAGGGGTAGATATTATCTTTTTTAAAGTTAAAAAGAAAATTAACAGCTTTATTGAGGTATAATTCACATATCATAAAATTCACCCATTTTAAGTTCAATGACTTCTAGTAAATTTACAAAGTTGTGCAACCATCACTAAAATCTAATTTAAGAACATTTCTATCATCCCTGAAGAAGCCCCCCATGTCCCTGAGAGCCATTCCTCATGCTCTCCATCAGCCCTAGGCAACCACTAATCTATGTTCTGCCTCTATGTATTTGCTTATCCTGGACGTTTAATAAAATGGAGTCAGGCAACAAGTAGTGACTCTGTGGCATCTTACTACACTGATGGACAGTGACTTCAGTGGGGTATGGGGGGGACTTGATAACATGGGTGAATGTAGTAACCACAATGTTTTTCATGTGAAACCTTCATAAGAGTGTATATCAGTGATACCTTTATTAAAAAACCAAAAGAATAATAAAAAAAGGAGGCAATATGTGTTCTTTTGTGTTTGACTTCTCTCACAGAGCATATTGTTATTGAGGTTTATCAATGTTGTAGCGTATGTCACCACTTCCTTTTGATTGTTGAATAGTAATCCATTGTATAGACAAATCACACTCTGTTTATGCATTCATCAGTTGATGGGCATTTGGATTGTTCTACCTTTTGGCTCTTGTGGATAGTGCTTCTATGAACATTTACATAAAATTCACCCTTGAATAACACAGATTTGAAGTGCATGAGTCCACTTATATACAGATTTCTTTCAATAAATAGATTAGAAATTTTTTTGGAGATTCGCAACTATTGGAAAAACATCTTTAATCTAGCTTACTTTATTGTAAGAGTATAGTATCTAATACATATAACATATAAAATATGTGTTAATTGACATTTTTCAACAAGACTTCTGGCCTACAATAAGCTATTAGAAGTTAAGTTTTGGGGAAGTCTAAAGTTTTATGTGATTGTTGATTGCACAGGTTTGCACCCTGACCCCCACGTTGTTAAAGGGTCAACTGTGCGAGTCTTTGTGTGGACATGTTTTCATTTTCCCAGGTATATACCTTGAAGTTAAATTTCTGGGTTTATGATAATTCTATATTTAACATTTTGGGAAACTGTCATACTATTTTCTAAAGAAGTGAACTGCACCATTTTACATCCCCACCAGCAGTGTATGAGGGTTGCTATTAATGTCCTCACCCAGCACTATTGTCTTACTGATTATAGTCATTTTAATGGTTGTGAAGTGACATTGTGGTTTTGATTAGCATTTTCCTAATGACTAATGATGTTGGGTACTTCTTTTAATGTGCTCATTGGTCATTAATGTATTTTTTTGGAGAAATGTCTGTTCAGATACTGTACCCATTTATATTTGGGCTATTTGTCTTTGTTATTGAGTTGTAGGAGTTCTTCTGGATATTTCACTTATCAGACATATGATTTGTAAATATTTTCTCCCATTCTGTGTGTTGTCTTTACTTTCTTAATTCTGTCTTTTGACGTGCAAAAGTTTTTCTTTTCTCCCTGTGTTTTTGGTGTTGCATCTTAGAAATCATTGCCAAACACAAGATCACAAAGATTTACTCCTATGGTTTCTTC
The DNA here is from genome assembly GCA_032199065.1 of Smutsia gigantea. Taxonomy (NCBI): domain Eukaryota; kingdom Metazoa; phylum Chordata; class Mammalia; order Pholidota; family Manidae; genus Smutsia; species Smutsia gigantea. Next base: position 34,714 of record JAVSCE010019915.1, read on the forward strand.
TAAGTTTTTATTCTAACAGTTGGGTGAGTGACCCATTTTGAGTTAATGTATGGTGTGAGGTAGGGGACCAAATTATTTTTTTTGCATGTGGATACCCAGTTTCCCCAGCACCTTTATTGAGAAGACAATTCCTTTCCCATTGAATTTCCTTGGCACCTTTGTAGAAAATCAGTTGACTATAAATGTAAGATTAGTTTCTGTACTTTCAGTTATATACCAATGCTGTATTTCTTTCTTGATACCAGTACTACACTGACTTGATCATCTCTGTAGTTAGTCTTGAAGTCAGGAAGTGTAAGTTCTTCCAGCCTTTCTTTTCCAGGATTATTTTGGTTATTCTGGGTCCTCTGCATTTCCGTATGAATTTTACAATCAGTTTGCCAATTTCTGCAAAAAAGACAGCAGGGTTTTTGATACAGATTGTGATGAATCTGTAGAGTAATTTGGGAAGTAGTGTCATCTTAATAATATTTAGTCTTCGGATCCATAAACTTGGGATTTCTTTCCATTTGTTTACATCTTAATTTCTTTCAGCAATGTTTTATAGTTTTCAGTGTGCAAGTCTTGCTCTTCTTTTGTTAAGTTTATTCGCAAGTATTCTTTTTGATGCTATTGAGAATGGAATTATTTTCTTAATTCATTTTCAGACTTCATTGCTGGTGTTTAGAATGTCAATTAATTTCAGTATGTTGATTTTGTGAGCTTACTGACCTCATTTTTTCTAGTTTTTTTTAATGGATTTCTTAGGATTTTCTGTATATACAATTAAAGCATTTGTGAATAAGAAAGTTTACTTCTCCCTTCCCAATCTGGATTCTTTTTGTATCTTTGTTGCCTGATTAACCTGGCTAGAGCCTCCAGTACAATGTTGAACAGAAGTGGTGAGCATGTACAACCTTGTCTTGTTTCCAGTTTTATAGGAAAATATTTGGTCTTTCATCATTAAATATCATGTTAGCTGTAGGGTTTTCATAGATTCACAGACCATATTGACGAAGTAACTTCTTATGTCTAGTTTGTTGAAATTTTTTTTTCATGAATGGGTAGATACTATCTTTACCCCACTTGGCAGACAAGGCACTAGCATTCTATTCACAGATGATCTGACTCCAAAGACCAAGCTCTTAATGACTGTGATATCTCTCTAGCATACACTTCTATTTCATTTCTTTCACTCAGTCTCTTTCTCTAGATTCTTCCTTCTTCTCTCTTGTTAATGTCCATGTACCTCAGGGCTCTTAGCCCTTTGCACTTATTATTCTCTCCTGAGGTGAGAGAATGGCTTCAACCATCACCTCTAAGTTGATGACTACAAAGTCTATATCTCTGGTCTTCCCTGAGCTCTACATATCCTAATGCTTCCAAGTCTTCTTCACATTACCTAAAGAAATCTCAAACCCATCAGGATCGTAAAGTGTCTCATTGTCCCCCATCCTCCCAAGTGGGCTCCTCTTTCTGTATTTTCAATACTGAATGCTTAATACACAGAAATCTGTCACATTCCTGTATACTAACAACAGAAAGAGAAGTACAGAAAGAGAAGTCAGGAAAACAACTCCATTTGCAATTGCATCAAAAAGGGTGAAATACCTAGGAATAAACCTAACCAAAGAAGTGAAAGACTTTTACTCTGAAAATTATGACACATGAGAGAAATTGAAGTAGACACCAATAAGTGGAAATCTATCCCATTCTCATGGATAGGAAGAATTAATATTGTTATAATGGCCATCTTGACTAAAGCAATCTACAGATTCAATGCAAGCCCTATTAAAAGACCAACAGCATTCTTCAACGAACTAGAACAAATAGTTTAAAAATTCATATGGAAACACAAAAGACCCCAAATAGCCAAAGCAATCCTAAGAAGGAACAACCTGGAGGGATTATGGTCCTCAACTTTAAGCTGTACTACAAAGCCACAGTAATCAAAACAATTTGGTACTGGCACAAGAACAGACTCATAGATCAATGGAATAGAATAGAGAGCCCAGACATAAACCCATGCATATATGGTCAATTAATATATGATAAAGGAGCCAAGAATGGACAATGGGGAAATAACAGCCTCTTCAACTAGTGTTGGGAAAACTGGACAACTACATATAAGATAATGAAACTGGATTATTGTCTAACTCCATACACAAAAGTAAACTCAAAATGGATCAAAGACCTGAATGTAAGTCATGAAACCATAAAACTCTTAGAAAAAAACATAGGCAAAAATCTCTTGAATATTAGCATGAGCAACTTTTTCCTGGACATATTTCCTTGGGCAAGGGAAACAAAAGCAAAAATAAACAAGTGGGATTACATCAAACTGAAAAGCTTCTGTACAGCAAAGAAGGACACCCTGCAATATGGGAGAATATGTTAAGGGGTTAACATCCAAAATATATAAAGAACTCATATACCTCGACACCCCAAAATCAAATAACCTGATTAAGAAATGGGCAGAGGATCTGAAACAGGCACTTCTCCAAATAAGAAATTCAGATGGCCAACAGGCACATGAAAAGATGCTCCACATTGCTCATCATCAGGAAAATGCAAATTAAAACCACAATGAAATATCACCTTACACCAGTTAGGATGGCCAACATCCAAAAGACAAGAAATAACAAATGCTGGCAAGGATGCAGAGAAAGGGGAACCCTCCTACACTATTGGTGGGAATGTAAATTAGTTCAACCATTGTGGAAAGCAGTATGGAGGTTCCTCAAAAAACGGAATATAGAAAATATAATCCTGTTCTTTATCTCCACTGCTACTGTCTTGGGTCCGGCGACCATTATTTCTCATTCCTGGCCCCCTCAATTCCACCCTCCACATTACTAACACCGGATTTCTCTAAATCACAAATGCTTTGATATTTGAAATCTTCAAAGACTCCCTGTCACCACAGCATGGCAAACAAGACCTTTCTTCCTTAGTTATATTTTATATACTTCCACCAAATGTTAAGCCCATTAAATGCACTTGAAGCAGCAATTTTATTTTTTCCTTTTACAATTAATAAGTAGTAGGTATGGTGATACTGTGAGGCCATGAGTATATCTTGCCTGCATCAGTTACCCATTTGTAGTTGTGATTCTGTCATTCCTTCTGTATTTGTTAGCTTACATGCCTTAGGGTGGATTTCCCCTCTGCCCATAACCACCATGCATTTTTTAGTTCTAATTTCGATCCATAGGGGTTCTTCTTCTTTTATTCACTGGGCTTTAAGCCATTGCCATAATTCTATTTGATGTTCGAATTGGTCCTCATTTGGCCAGTGGGAGAATCCTTTAACCTGGCTCCTGTGTCCTTTACTGCATCCCTATTCGTTTTTGAGCACTGCCTTACTTGTGGCACAAAGAGATACCTTGTACTTTTCCTACTCCCCACCAGTAATCAACCATTTCTCCAAGGAGCCCTTTGTTTTTAAAGAGTGGTATGAATGATATGTAGGAAGTAGGATTTGGGTAGTAGATACACTCATTGCTACTGGGGTGTCATGCTTCTAGGCCTTTTCCATGAACAGAGATGCTTTAAATCATGAGGTCTCACTCATACTCCAATTAAAATTCTAACATCTCAGAGAGCTCATTCCATATTTTCATCTCCCATCTTTCATGTTAAGAATGCTGTTTCCTGAAAAACATCCATCTGTTTACCACAATATATAAAATAATTTCAGAATTACGACCCCAATAACACTACGAGTAACAAACTCATTAAGTAAAGTCCCAGGCTTCTTTGCAGGTCTTTTTATCCTTTAAATATGTCCCACTAAGGGTTTATATTTAGAACATTGTGTTTAAAAGTTACTTGAGAGACTTCCTAGATGGTGGCGTGAGAGGTGAGACAGAGAACTCTTCCCAAAATCAAAAACAGTAGAAAAATATAGTTAATAAATACAACTAACCTTCAGATAGCAACAAGAAAGAAGGCTGAACCAGACTGCATACAGACCTCACGAACAGAGCAGACCTCAAGAAACAGGGTAACGTAGGAAAGCCTTAATGTGGAGGGACCCAGGCCCTTCCCCCACCCCAGCTCACCAGTGGGAGGAAGAGAAACGGAGCACGGGAGAGGGTGGAAGCCTGGGACTGCTGGACACCTAGCCCTGGACATCTGCTTTGTGAGCAGAAGCCTGTGGTGTGTGGTGCTCTGGACGTTGGGGAGATGGGACAGGCAGAGTGCTTGAGAAAATTGACGTTCCAGCCATTTGTGGAGGAGGGGATCCACACCAAGCCGCTCTGTGTCAGAGGAAAGGCAGGGAGTCTGAGAGGCTTCCTAGCAGAGAGAGGCTGCTGAAGGGGCAGGGTGTGCATGGAGTTTGCTGTGCGGGAGAAGGGAGAGGTGGACAAGGTTGTGTGGGCATGCTCTGCCCGGCTGGCTGGGAACTTTGAGGAGCTTCAGGTGCTCCATCCCCCTGACTCCCTACTCAGCTCCAAGGCCCCCCACTGTGACACACTGCCTGCTGAGCCTTCCTACTGACCTGCAGGCACCTGCTTGCAAACCTGCAGTTACAGCCCAGGATCCAGGCCAGCCAGAGGGAAGCCCCGCCTCCTACAACAGCTGAGACACAAAGCACAGAGGCTTACATGTGTGTGCTTGGCCCACTGGCTCTGACACTGGAGACAGGCACCGCAGACGGGAAGCAGGAAGAGATCTTTCCTCCCACCAAGCACCAGCTCTGATCCCCTATGACCCCCAACCTCACTCTAGGGGCTGAGCAGCTCCAGAGACTGGAGTTCTGCACACTAGTGGGCACCACACAGAAAAATGAAACGTCAAAAGAATATGGTTCAGACAAAAATCTCACAAACCCAAGAAAGAGGGCTAAATGAAACCGAGCTCAACAATCTTCCTGAAAGAGAGTTCAAAATAAAAATTATAAACATACTTATGGAGATACAGAAAAATATTGAAGACTTCAGGAACGAATTTAGGATGGAGATTCAATGATTAAGAAATACCATATCTGAAATGAAACATACAATGGAGGGATTTAAAAGAAGATTAGATGTAGTAGAAGAGATGGTAAATGGAATAGAAATTAGAGAACAGGAATACAAAGAAGCTGAGGCACAGAGAGAAAAAAGAATCTCTAAGAATGAAAGAATATTGAGAGAACTGTGTGACCAATCCAAACGGAACAATATTTGCATTATAGGGGTACCAGAAGAAGAAGAAGAGAGAAAAAGAGACAGAAAATGTCACTGAGGAGGTAATTGCTGAAAACTTCCCCAATCTGGGGAAGGAGATAGTCTCTCAAGCCATGGAGGTACACAGATCTCCAAACACAAGGGACCCAAGGAAGACAACATCAAGACATATAATAATTAAAATGGCAAAAATCAAGGACAAAGACAGACTTTTAAAAGCAGCTAGAGAGAGAAAAAAGATCACATACAAAGGAAAACCCATCAGGCTATTATCAGACTTCTCAACAGAAACCTTACAGGCCAGAAGGGAGTGGCATGATATATTTAATGCAATGAAGCAGAAGGGCCTTGAATCAAGAATACTCTATGCAGAAACCTTATCATTTAAATTTGAAGGAGGGATTAAACAATTTTCAGATAAGCAAAAGCTGAGAGAATTTCCCTCCCACAAACAACCTCTACAGTGCATTTTGGAGGCACTCCTATAGATGGAAGTATTCCTAAGGCTAAACAGATATCATTGAAGGGAAGACAAAGAGTACAGAATATGATTCATAACATACAAAGAATGGAGAGGAAGAAAAAGGGGGGGGGGGGGAAGAAAATCTTTAGGTTGTGTTTGTAATAGTATAGGAAGTAAGTTAAATTAGACAGTTAGATAGTAGGCGAATTGCCCTTGACACTTTGGTAACCAAAATCTAAAGCCTGCAATGACAATAACTACATACCTATTCATAATAACCCCGAATGTAAATGGTCTGAATGTACCAATCAAAAGATACAGAGTTACTGAATGGATAAAAAAACAAGATCCATCTATATGCTGCCTACAAGAGACTCACTTCAAACCCAAAGACATACAGAGACTGAAAGTAAAGGAATGGAAAAAGATATTTCATGCAACTAATAGTGAGAAAAAAGCAGAGGTTGCAGTACTTGTATCAGACAAAATAGACTTCAAAACGAAGAAAGTCAGAAGAGACAAAGAACGACATTACATAATGATAAAGGGGTCAGTCCAACAAGAGGATATAACTATTATAAACATCTATGCACCCAACACAGGATCACCTACATATGTGAAACAAATATTAACAGAATTAAAGGGGGAAATAGACAGCAATGCATTCATTTTAGGTGACCTCAACACACCACTCACTCCAAAGGACAGATCAACCAGACAGAAAATAAGTAAAGACACAGAGGCACTGAACAACGCACTAGAACAGATGGACCTAACAGACATCTACAGAACTCTACACCCAAAAGCAACAGGATACACATTCTTCTCAAGTGCACATGGAACATTTTCAAGAATAGATCATATACTAGGCCACAAAAGAACCTCAGTAAATTCAAAAACATTGAAATTGCACCACCAGCTTCTCAGGTCACAAAGGTATGAAACTAGAAATGAATTACACAAAAAAAACGAAAAAGCCCACAAACACATGGAGGCTTAATAACATGCTCTTAAATAATCAGTGGATCAATGACCAAATAAAAACAGAGATCAAGCAATATATGGAGACAAATGACAACAATAATTCAACATCACAATCTGTGGGAAGAAGCGAAGGTTGTGCTAAGAGGGAAATATATTGCAATACAGGCCTACCTCAGGAAAGAAGAACATTCCCAAATGAACAGTCTACACTCAGAGTTAACGAAACTAGAAAATGAAGAACAAATTAGACCCAAAGTCAGTAGAGGGAGGGACATAATAAAGATTAAAGCAGAAATAAATAAAATTGAGAAGAATAAAACAATAGAATCAATAAAACCATAAGCTGGTTCTTTGAGAAAATAAACAAAATAGATAAACCCCTAGCCAGACTTCTCAAGAAAAAAAAGAGAGTCTACATACATAAACAGAATCAGAAATGAGAAAGGAAAAATCATTATGGACACCAGATAAATACAAAGAATTATGAGAGAATACTATGAAAAATTATATGCTAACAAACTGGATAACCTAGAAGAAATGGACAACTTTCTAGAAAAATACAACCTGCCAAGGTGACCCAGGAAGAAACAGAAAATCTGAATAGACCAATTACCAGCAAAGAAATTGAATTGGTAATCGAAAAACTACCTAAGAACAAAACTGCTGGACCAGATGGTTTCACTGCTGAATTTTATCAAACATTTAGTGAAGACCTAATACCCATCCTCATTAAAGTTTTCCAAAAAGTAGAAGAGGAGGGAATACTCCTAAACTCATTCTACAAGGCCAACATCACTCTAATACTAAAACCAGGCAAGGACACCACAGAAAAAGAAAATTACAGACCAATATCCCTGATGAACATAGATGCAAAAATACTCAACAAAATATTAGCAAAACGAATTAAAAAATACATCAAAAAGATCATCCATCATGATTAAGTGGGATTCATCCCAGGGATGCAAGGATGGTACAACATTCGAGAATCCATCATCACCCACCACATCAACAAAAAGAAGGACAAAAACCACACAATCATGTCCATAGATGCTGAAAAAGTATTCGACAAAATTCAACATCCATTCATGATAAAAACTCTCAAGAAAATGGGTATAGAGGGCAAGTACCTCAACATAATAAAGGCCATATATGACAAACCCATAGCCAACATTATACTTAACAGCAAGAAGCTGAAATCTTTTCCTTTAAGATCAGGATGAAGAGAAGGATGCCCAATCTCCCCACTTTTATTCAACATAATACTGGACATCTGAACCACGGCAATCAGACAACACAAAGAAATAAAAGGCATCCAGATCGGCAAGGAAGAACTCAAACTGTCCTGTTTACAGATGATATGATATTGTACATAAAAAACCCTAAAGAATCCACTCCAAAACTATTAGACCTAATACCTGAATTCAGCAAAGTTGCAGGATACAAAATTAATACACAGAAATCTCTTGCATTCCTATACATTAACGATAAACTAGCAGAAAGAGAAATCAGGAACAATTCCATTCAAAATCGCATCAAAAAGAATAAAATACTAGGAATAAACCTAACAAAGGAAGTGAAAGACCTATACCCTGAAAACTACAAGACACTCTTAAGAGAAATTAAAGAGGACACTAATAAATGGAAATTCATCCCATGCTCTTGGCTAGGAAGAATTAATATTGTCAAAATGGCCATCCTGCCTAAAGCAATCTACAGCTTCAATGCAATCCCTATCAAAATACCAACAGCATTCTTCAATGAAGTAGAGCAAATAATTCTAAAATTCATATGGAACCACAAAAGACCCCGAATAGCCAAAGCAATTGTGAGAAGGAGGAACAAAGCAGGGTGGATTACACTCCCTGACTTCAAGCTCTACTACAAAGCTACCGTAATCAAGACAATTTGGTGTTGGCACAAGAACAGACCCATAGAGCAGTGGAACAGAATAGAGAGCCTAGATATAAACCCAACCATATATGCTCAATTAATATACAATAAAGGATCCATGGATGTACAATGGGGAAATGACAGCCTCTTCAACAGCTGGTGTTGGCAAAACTGGACAGCTACATGTAAGAGAATCAAACTGGGTTACTGTCTAACCCCATATACAAAAGTAAACTCAAAATGGATCAAAGACCTGAACGTAAGTCATGAAACCATAAAACTCTTAGAAAAAAACATAGGCAAAAATCTCTTGGACATAAACATGAACAACTTCTTCAAAAATGTGTCTCCCCAGGCAAGGAAAAAAAAAGCAAAAATGAACTAATGGGACTATAGCAAACTAGAAAGCTCTGTACAGCAAGGAATATCATCAGTAGAACAAAAAGATATCCTACATTATGGGAGAATAAATTCATAAATGGTCCAATATCCAATAATGGGTTGACATCTAAATTATATAAAGAGCTCATGTACGTCAACAAACGAAAAGCAAATAAGCCAATTAAAAAATTGGCAGAGGAGCTAAACGGACACTTCTCCAAAGAAGAAATTCAGATGGCCAACAGGCACATGAAAAGATGTTCCACATCACTGGTCATCAGAGAAATGCAAATTAAAACCACAATGAGATATCACCTTACATCAGTTAGGAGGGCCACCATCCAAAAGACAAACAACAACAAATGTTGGCGAGGATGTGGAGAAAGGAGAACCCTCCTACACTGCTGGTGGGAATGTAAATTAGAACCATTGTGGAAAGCAGTATGGAAGTTCCTCAAAAAACTTAAAATAGAAATACCATTTGACCCAGGAATCCCAATCCTAGGAATTTACCCTAAGAATGCAGCAGCCCAGTTTGAAAAAGATATATGCACCCGTATGTTTATTGCAGCACTATTTACAATAGCCAAGAAATGGAAGCCACCTAAGTGTCCATCAGTAGATGAATGGATAAAGAAGAAGTGGTATATATACACAATGGAATATTATTCAGCCATAAGAAGAAAACAAATTCTACCATTTGCAACAATATGGATGGAGCTAGAGGTTATTTTGCTCAGTTTAATAAGCCAGGCAGAGAAAGACAAGTACCAAATGATTTCACTCATATGTGTAGTATAAGAACAAAGAAAAAACTGACAGAAGAACACAGCAGCAGATTCACAGAACGCAAGAATGGACTAACAGTTACCAAAGGGAAAGGGACTGGGAAGAATAGGTGGGAAGGGAGGGATAAGGGGGAAAAAGGGCTATTACAATAACCACACATAATGTAGTGGGGATGCGGATGGGGTACGGGGATACAGGGAAGGCAGTATAACACAGAGAAGACAAGTAGTGATTCTGTAACATCCTTCTATGCTGATGGACAGTGAGTGCAATGGGGGTATGTGGTGGGGACTTGATAATAGGGCGAGTCTAGTAACCATAACGTTGCTCATGTAATTGTATATTAATAATAGGAAAAAAATTTTTTTAATTAAAAAAATAGCCACACACAAAAAGTTACTTGAATTATTTTTCTGCTTAGGTATTTGATCAATTTTATATGCAGTTAAACTCGTTTATTTCTGTTGTACTCATTTGTAGAGTTTACCTTTTATGATTCATTTGGATTTAGTTTATTTTTGAATATGTAAAGCATTTCCATGATTGAAAAGTCAAAACTTCATAAAGAGTCAAAGCCAAAGAAATCTCAGTCCCATTCTCGCCCCTTCATTCTTTCCCCACACCCCAGTACTAACCGTTTTCATTAGTTTCTGGTTTATCCTTTGTTTTTTTAAATAAGCAAAATTATACACATATATAGGAATATATATGTACATACAAATGTATACTTACATGTTCTTATTTTACTCAGAAGGTAGCATAATTTCTTATTATTTCCTAGAGAGCTTCCTTATACTGTAGCTGATTGATAGCCCCCTGGGATATATGCTACTTTATTTATCCAGCCTCCAGTGCACAGGCATTTGGGTTCTTTCCAATGTTTTGCTGTTACAAATAATACTACAATGAGTAAATTTTCCATATATTGTTTCATTTTCAAGGATAATCTTCAGGGTAAATTGTAGAAATGGGAGTTTGCTGAGGGAAGAGTTGATAATTATGTGATTCGTTAAGATGTTGCAATACTTCCCTCTCTAGGGCTTTTGCTGTTTTGTGCTCTTACCAGGAATGGATGGCAGAGGTTGTTTCCCCAGCCCTTTTTAAATTTTGACAGTCTGTTAAGGGGAGAAATGGGATCTTGTACTGGTTTAAATGGCTTTTCTTTTTTAGGTAGACCTTGCAATGTGTTATCATTTTTTATATACTGTTGCTGGATTTAGTTTTCTATTTTTTTATAATTTATTTTGGTATCATTATTCTACAGTTACATGTGCAATATTATGGTTATTAAACTACCCCCTTCATCAAGTACCCCCCACCAACCCCATTACAGTCCCTGTCCATCAGCGTAGTGAGATGCTATAGAATCACTACTTGTCTTCTCTGAGTTGTACAGCCCTCCTCATGCCCCCCCAACATTATGTCTGCTAATCGTAATGCCCCTTTTTCCCTCTTATCCCTCCCTTCCCACCTATCTTCTCCAGTCCTTTTCCCTTTGGTAACTATTAGTCCATTCTTGGGTTCTGTGATTCTGCTACTGTTTTGTTCCTTCAGTTTTTTCTTTGTTCTTATACTCCACATTGTGAGTGAAATCATTTGATACTTGTCTTTTTCGGCTTGGCTTATTTCACTGAGCATAATACCCTCTAGCTCCATCCATGTTGTTGCAAATGGTAGGATTTGTTTTCTTCTATGGCTGAATAATATTCCATTGTGTATATGTACCACCTCTTCTTTATCCATTCATCTACTGATGGACACTTAGGTGGCTTCCATTTCTTGGCTATTGTAAATAGTGCTGTGATAAACATAGGGGTGCATCTGTCTTTTTCAAACTGGGCTGCTGCATTCTTAGGGTAAATTCCTAGGAGTGGAATTCCTGGGTCAAATGGTATTTCTATTTTGAGTTTTTTGAGGAACCTCCATACTGCTTTCCACAATGGTTGAACTAATTTGCAGTCCCACCAGCAGTGTAGGAGGGTTCCCTTTTCTCCACATCCTCGCCAACATTTGTTGTTGTTTGTGTTTTGGATGTTGGCCATTCTCACTGGTGTGAGGTGATATCTCATTGTGGTTTTAATCTGCATTTCTCTGATGATTAGCGATGTGGAGCATCTTTTCATGTGCCTGTTGGCCACCTGAATTTCTTCTTTAGAGAAGTGTCTATTCATGTCCTCTGCCCATTTCTTAATTGGATTACTTGCTTTTTGTTTGTTAAGGTGCGTGAGTTCTTTATATATTTTGGATGTCAACCCCTTACCAGTTACGTCATTTATGAATATATTCTCTCATACTGTAGGATCTCTTTTTGTTTTACTGATGGTGTCCTTTGCTGTACAGAAGCTTTTCAGCTTGATATGGTCCCACTTGTTCATTTTTGCTTTTGTTTCCCTTGCCCGGGGAGATATGTTCATGAAGAAGGTGCTCATGTTTATGTCCAAGAGATTTTTGCCTATGTTTTTTTCTAAGAGTTTTATGGTTTCATGACTTACATTCAGGTCTTTGATCCACCTTGAGTTTACGTTTGTGTATGGGGCTAGACAGTAGTCCAGTTTCATTCTCTTACATGTAGCTGTCCAGTTTTTCCAACACCAGCTGCTGAAGACGCTGTCAGCTCCCCATTGTATATCCAAGGCTCCTTTATCAAATTTTAGTTGACTGTACATGTTTGGGTTAATGTTTGGATTTTCTATTCTGTTCCACTGGTCTATGGGTCTGCTTTTGTGCCAGTACCAAATTGTCTGGATTACTGTGGCTTTGTAGTAGAGCTTGAAGTCAGGGAGTGTAATTCCCCCTGTTTTTTTCCTCCTTCTCAGGAGTGCTTTGGCTATTCGGGATCTTTTGTGGTTCCATATGAATTTTAGAATTATTTGTTCCAGTTCATTGAAGAAAGCTGTTGGTAGTTTGATGGGGATTGCGTTGAATCTGTAGATTTCATTAGGTCGTATAGGCATTTCGACAATATTTATTCTTCCTAGCCAAGAGCATGGGATGCATTTCCATTTGTTAGTGTCCTCTTTAATTTCTCTTAGAAGTGTCTTGTAGTTTTCAGAGTACAGGTCTTTCACTTCCTTCGTTAGGTTTATTCCTAGGTATTTTTATTCTTTTTGATGCAATTGTGAATGGAATTGTTTTTCTGATTTCTCTTTCTGTTAGTTCATCTTTAGTATATAGGAAAGCAACAGATTTCTGTGTGTTAATTTTGTATCCTGCAACTTTGCTGAATTCAGGTATTAGTTCTAGTAGTTTTGGAGTGGATTCTTTAGGGTTTTTTATGTACAGTATCATGTCATCTGCAAATAGTGACAATTTGACTTCTTCTTTACCAATCTGGATGCCTTGTATGTCTTTGTTTCATCTGATTGCCGTGGCTAGGACCTCCAGTACAATGTTGAATAACAGTGGAGAGAGTGGACATCCCTGTCTTGTTCCCAATCTTAGGTGAAAAACTTTCAGGTGCTCGCTGTTAAGTATGATGTTGGCTGTGGGTTTGTCATATATGGCCCTTACCATTTTGAGGTACTTGCTCTCTATACCCATTTTGTTGAGAGTTTTAATCATGAACGGATGCTGAATTTTGTCAAACGCTTTTTCATCATCTATGGAGATGATCATGTGGTTTTTGTTCTTTTTGTTGATGTGGTGGATGATGTTGATGGATTTTCGAATGTTGTACCATCCTTGCATCCCTGGGATGAATCCCACTTGATCATGGTGTATGATCCTCTTGATGTGTTTTTGAATTCGGTCTGCTAATATTTTGTTGAGTATTTTTGCATCCATGTTCATCAGTGATATTAGTCTGTAGTTTTCTTTTTTGGTGAGGTCTTTGCCAGGTTTTGGTATTAGAGTGATGCTGGCCTCATAGAATGAGTTTGGAAGTATTCCCTCCTCTTCTATTTTTTGGAAAATTTAAGGAGAATGGCTGTTATTTGTTCTCTATATGTCTGGTAGAATTCAGAGGTGAATCCATCTGGTCCGGGGGTTTTGTTCTTTGGTAGTTTTTTGATTACCACTCCAATTTCGTTGCTGGTGATTGGTCTGTTTAGTTTTTCTGTTTCTTGTTTCGTCAGGTTTGGAAGGTTGTATTTTTCTAAGAAGTTGTCCATTTCTTCTAGGTTTTCCAGCTTGTTAGCATATAGATTCTCATAATATTCTCTTATAATAGTTTGTATTTCTGTGTGATCCGTCATGATTTTTCATTTCTCATTTTTGATTCTGTTTATGTGTGTAGATCTCTTTTTCTCTTAATGTCTGGCTAGGGTTTTATGTATTTTGTTTATTTTTTCAAAGAACCAGCTCTTGGTTTCATAGATTTTTTTCTATTATTTTATACTTCTCAATTTTATTTATTTCTTCTCTGATCTTTATTATGTCCCTCTTTCTGCTGACTTTGGGTCTCATTTGTTCTTCTTTTTCCAATTTCATTAATTGTGTCTTTAGACTATTCATTTGGGAATTTTCTTCTTTCTTTAGATAGGACTGGATTGCAATATACTTTCTTCTTAGAACTGCCTTTGCTGCGTCCCACAGAATTGGCTTTGTGTTGTTGTTGTCATTTGTCTCCATATACTCTTTCATTTCTGTTTTCATTTGGTCATTAACCCATTGATTAATTAGGAGGATGTTGTTTAGTCTCCATGTATTTGTGAGCCTTTTTGTTTTCTTTCTAAAATTTAATTCTAGTTTTATACCTTTATGATACGGGAAGTTGGTTGGTAGAATTTCAATATTTTCGATTTTACGGAGGTTCTTTTTGTGGCCTAGTATGTGGCCTATTCTGGAAAATGTTCCATGTGCACTTGAGAAGAGTGTGTATCCTGTTGCTTTTGGGTGCAGAGTTCTGTAGATGTCTGTTACGTCCATCTGTTCTAGTGTGTTGTTCAGTGCCTCTGTGTCTTTACTTATTTTCTGTCTGGTTGATTTGTCCTTTGGAGTGAATGGTGTGTTGAGGTCACCTAAATGAATGCATTGCTGTCTATTTCCTCCTTTAATTCTGTTAGTATTTGTTTCACATATGCCGGCGCTCCTGTGTTGGGTGCATATATATTTATAATGGTTATATCCTCTTGTTGGATTGACCCCTTTAACATTATGTAATGTCCTTCTTTATCTCTTGCTACTTTCTTCGTTTTGAACTCTATTTTGTCTGATACAAGTACTGCAACACCTACGTTTTTCTCCTTGTTGTTTGCATGAAATATATTTTTCCATCCCTTCACTTTTAGTCTGAGGATATCTTTGCATTTGAGGTGACTTTCTTGTAGGCGGCATATAGATGGGTCTTGCTTTTTTATGTATTCTGTTACTCTGTTTCTTTTGATTGGTGCATTCAGTCCATTTACATTTAGGGTGATTATCGATAGATATGTACTTATTGCCATTGCTGGCTTTAGATTCGTGGTTACCATAGGTTCAGTGGTTGCTTCTTAACTCTCTAACAATCTAATTTAACTTTCTTGCTAAGCTATTGTAAACACAGTCTGATATTTCTTTATTTCTCTCCCTTCTTATTCCTCCTCCTCCATTCTTTCTATAATAGGTGTTTTATTCTTTGCCTTTAGTTAGTATTTGGATGGTCTGCTTTCTTTGCTATGATTTTATTTTCTCTGGTGACATCTTTTTAGCCTTAGGTGCTTCCATCTAGAGCAGTCCATTTAAGATATCCTGTAGTGGTGGTTTATGAGAGGCAAACTCTCTCAACTTTCGTTTGTCTGGAAATTGTTTAATCCCTCCATTATATTTAAATGATAATCGTGCTGGATACAATATTCTTGGTTCGAGGCCCTTCTGTTTCATTACGTTAAATATATCATGCCATTCCCTTCTGGCCTGTAAGTTTTCTGTTGAGAAGTCTCATGATAGTCTGATGGGTTTTCCTTTGTAGGTGATCTTTTTTCTCTCTCTAGCTGCCTTTAATACCCTGTCTTTATCTTTGATCTTTGCCATTTAATTATTATGTGTCTTGGTGTTGTCTTCCTTGGGTCCCTTGTGTTGGGAGATCTATGAGCTTCGGTGGACTGCGAGACTACTTCCTTCCCCAGCGAGGGAAAGTTTTCAGCAATTATTTCTTCAAAGACACTTTCTATCCCTTTTTCTCTCTCTTCTTCCTCTGATACTCCTATAATGCGAATATTGTTCCGTTTGGATTGGTCACACAGTTCTCTTAATATTCTTTCATTCCCAGTGATCCCTTTATCTCTCTCTGCCTCAGCTGCTCTGTGTTCCTGTTCTCTGATTTCTATTCCATTAACAGTCTCTTGCATTTCGGCCAGTCTGCTGCTGAGCCTGTCGATGGCTTGTCTCATTTCTGCATTGTCTTTCCTGACTTCCCTCACTTCCTCCCTTAGCTATTGCATATTTCTCAGTAGATCCATCAGCATGGTTATGACTTTTATTCTGAATTCTTTTTCAGGAAGATTCTGCATTTCCATCCCTTCAGGTTCCCTCTCAGGTGTTGTCTGGGTCTGGTTGATTTTTGTCTGTACCATATTCCTCTGTCTTTTCATGTTGATAGGAGTGTTCGCTGGTACGTGCCACGTATGTCAGCTCTGCTCTTTAAGACCGGTTCGTGGGGTGCCGAGTCCTCTCGGGTGTAGCTGTATGCAGTGCACTTTCCTGTGTATTCTGGTCTCTCTTTTAGGAATAGTTGTATTTGCTGTATTTTCGTAGATAAATATGGGGTTGGGAGGAGATTTCTGCAGCCCTTCTCATGCCGCCATCTTCCTGGAAGTCCCCTCCGTCATATTTAAATGATAATCGTGCTGGATACAATATTCTTGGTTTCAGGCCCTTCTGTTTCATTATGTTAAATATATCATGCCATTCTCTTCTGGCCTGTAAGGTTTCTGTTGAGAAGTCTGATGATAGTCTGATGGGTTTTCCTTTGTAGGTGATCTTTTTTCTCTCTCTAGCTGCCTTTAATACTCTGCCCTTATCTTTGATCTTTGCCATTTTAATTGTTATGTGTCTTGGTGTTGTCTTCCTTCGGTCCCTTGTGTTGAGAGATCAGTAGGCTTTGTGGTCTGAGAGACTATTTCATTCCCCAGTATGGGGAATTTTTCAGCAATCATTTCTCAAAGACACTTTCTATCCATTTTTCTCTCTCTTCTTCTTCTGGTACTCTTATAATGCGAATATTGTTCCATTTGGAGTGGTCATGCAGTTCTCTTAATATTCTTTCATTCCTAGAGATCCTTTTATCTTTCTATGCTTCAGCTTCTCTGTATTCCTGTTCTCTGATACCTATTCAATTAACAGTCTCTTTCATCTCGTCCAGTCCGCTGCTAAGCCCGTCGATCACTTGTTTCATTTCTGCATTGTCTTTCCTCACTTCCATCACTTCCTCTCTCAGCTCTTTGCATATTTCTCTGTAGATACATCAGTATGGTTATGACTTTTATTCTGAATTGTTTTTCAGGAAGATTGTGCATTTCCATCCCTTTGGACTCCCTCTCTGGTTTCTGGGTCTGGATAAGCTTTGTCCCATATTCCACTGTCTTTTCATGGCGATAGAAGTGGTCGCTGGTAGGTGCCGTGTATGTCCATTGGGCTCTTTAAGACTTAAAAAAAAGAGGAGAAAGAAAAGAAAGAAAGGAAAAGAAAAGAGAACCCCCCCCCCACAAAAAAAAGTCACGTGCCGGGAGTAGATTCTGTGAGGATGATGTAGGTGGCCCTGTTGCTCCACTATTCTGCAGCTGCTGCTGCGCTGCTCAATAGTGCCCTTTGTAGCTCTGGCCAGGGCAGGAACGAATGGGAGGCTGCTGATCTCTGTGGGAAGTCTCAGTGCAGCTACTTTTTCCCAGTCAGCCACCAAGGGGTCTGAAATTTCCCAGGACTCCCAGCCTGCTGTGCTGAGTGTGCTGGGACCATCCTGCTCCTCCGTTGGGCCCCTGTCTCTTTAAGAGTGCTAAATAAAGCACGCACTTTTCCTTTGTCCCAGGGGCCGGCTGTGAGGACCCAGTGCGTTTCCAGGCTCAGATCCTGCCCTCTCTGTCTCTCCAATCTCCGGTACACTGCATGATGTGTGTCAGTGCTCCCGGCACAGATCACCAGGGCTGGTTATTTCGCGGGCCTGTACTTCCACTCCCTCCCTGCTCTGAATCCTCTCCTCCCGCCAGTGCTCTGGGGTGGGGGAGTGCTCAGGTTCTGCCGGGATGCAGCTCCATATCTTACCCGCCTCGCAGGGTGCCAAGTCCTCTCAGGTGTAGATGCAGGCAGGTGCTGTCCTGTATCTTCTGGTCTCTCTTCTAGGAATAGTATTTGTTGTATTTTCATAAATATATATGGTTTTGGGAGGAGATTTCCACCGCCCTGCTAATGCCGCCATCTTCCCAGACGTCCTCTTTCTTCTTCTGATGATGTGCGATGATAAAACACTTACACGGTGAGGTGAAGTTAGGTAAAGGGTGCCGGCATTGTGATGTACCATCAGGCTACTATTGTCCAAGAGATTTTTGCCTATGTTTTTTTTCTAAGAGTTTTATGGTTTCTTGACTTACATTCAGGTCTTTGATTAATTTTGAGTTTACTTTTGTGTATAGGGTTAGACACTAGTCCAATTTCATTCTCTTACATGTAGCTGTCGAATTTTAGCAACACCAGCTGCTGAAGAGGCTGTCATCTCCCCATTGTATATCCAAGGCACCTTTATCATATATTAATTGATTGTATATGTTTGGGTTAATGTTTGGATTTTCTATTCTGTTCCACTGGTCTGTGGGTCTGTTCTTGTGCCAATACCAAATTGTCTTGATTACTGTGGCTTTGTAGTAGAGCTTGAAGACTGGGAGCATAATTCCCCCTGTTTTATTCTTCCTTCTCAGGATTGCTTTGGCTATTTGGGGTATTTTGTGGTTCCATATAAATTTTAGAACTATTTGTTCCAGTTCATTGAAGAATGCTATTGGCATTTTGATAGGGATTGCGTGGAATCTGTAGATTGCTTTAGGTAGTATAGCCATTTTGACAATGTTTATTCTTCCTAGCCAAGAGCATGGGATGAATTTCCATTTGTTAGTGTCCTCTTTAATTTCTCTTAGGAGTGTTTTGCAGTTTTCAGGGTATAGGTCTTTCACTTTCTTCATTAGGGTTATTCGTGGGTATTTTATTCTTTTGGATGCAATTGTGAATGGAATTGTTTTTCTGATTTCTCTTTCTGTTAGCTCATCATTAGTGTATAGGAAAGCAACAGATTTCTGTGTGTTAATTTTGTATCCTGCATCTTTCTTGAATTCATATATTAATTCCAGTAGTTTTGGAGTGGAGTCTTTAGTGTTTTTTTATGTACAATATCATGTCATCTGCAAATAGTGACAATTTGACTTCTTCTTTTCCAATCTGGATGCCTTGTATTTCTTTGTTTTGTCTGATTGCCATGGCTAGGACCTCCAGTACTATGTTAAAAAACAGAGGAGAGAGTGGGCATCACTGTCTTGTTCCTGATCTTAGATGAAAACTTTCAGCTTCTCACTGTTAAGTATGATGTGAGCTGTGGATTTGTCATTTATGGCCTTTATGATGTTGAGGTACTTGCCCTCTATACCCATTTTGTTGAGAGTTTTAATCATGAGTGGATGTTGAATTTTGTCGAATGCTTTTTCAGCACCTATGGAGATGATCATGTGGTTTTTGTTCTTCTTTTTGTTGATGTGGTGGATGATGACAGATTTTCGAGTGTTCTACCATCCTTGCATCCCTGAGATGAATCCCACTTGATCATGGTGTATGATCCTCTTGATGTGTTTTTGAATTCAGTTTGCTAATATTTGTTGAGTATTTTTGCATCTACGTTCATCAGGGATATTGGTCTGTAATTTTCTTTTTTGGTGAGGTCTTTGCCTGGTTTTCGTATTAGAGTGATGCTGGCTTCATAGAATGAATTTGGAAGTAGTCCCTCCTCTTCTATTTTTTGGAAAACTTTAAGGAGAATGGGTATTATTTTTTCTGTATACATCTGGTAGAATTCAGAGGTGAATCCATCTGGCCCGAGGGTTTTGTTCTTGGGTAATTTTTTGATTACCGATTACATTTTTTTGCTGGTGATTGGTCTGTTTAGGTTTTCTGTTTCTTGCTTGGTCAGTCTTGGAAGGTTGTATTTTTCTAAGAAGTTTTCCATTTCTTTTAGGTTTTCCAAGTTGTTAGCATACAGATTCTCATGGTATTCTCTTATAATTCTTTTTATTTTTGTGTGTCCATCGTGATTTTTCCTTCCTCATTTCTGATTCTGTTTATGTGTGTAGATTCTCTTTTTCTCTCAATAAGTCTGGCTAGGGGTTTGTCTATTTTGTTTATTTTTTCAAAGAACCAGCTCTTGGTTTCATTGATTTTTTCTATTGTTTTATTCTTCTCATTTTATTTATTTCTTCTCTAATCTTTATTATGTCCCTCCTTCTGGTGACTTTGGACCTCATTTGTTCTTCTTTTTCCAATTTCATTGTGTGTTTAGACTATTCATTTGGGAATGTTCTTCCTTCTTTAAATAGGCCTGGATTGCAATATTCTTTCCTCTTAGAACTGCCTTTGCTGCATCCCACAGAATTTGTGGCTTTGTGTTATTGTTTTCATTAGTCTCCGTATATTGTTTGATCTCTGTTTTACTTTGGTCATTTATCCATTTATTATTTAGGAGCATGTTGTTAAGCTTCCATGTATTTGTGAGCCTTTTTGTTTTATTTGTACAATTCATTTCTAGGTTTATACCTTTGTGATCTGAGAAGTTCGTTGGTAGAATTTCAATATTTTTCAATTTACTGAGGTTCCTTTTGTGGCCTAGTATGTGGTCTATTCTGGAAAATTTTCCTTGTGCACTGGAGAAGAATGTGTATCCTGCTGCTTTTGAGTGTAGAGTTCTGTAGATGTCTGTTAGGTCCATCTGTTCTAATGTGTTGTTCAGTGCCTCTGTGTCTTTACTTATTTTCTGTCTGGTTGATCTGTCCTTTGGAGTGAGTGGTGTGTTGAAGTCTCCTAAAATGAATACATTGCTTTCTATTTCCTACTTTAATTTTTTTAGTATTTGTCTCACATATGTCGGCGCTCCTGTGTTGGGTACACATATATTTGTAATGGTTATATCCTGTTGTTGGACTGACCCCTTTATCATTATGTAATGTCCTTCTTTATCTCTTGCTACTTTCTTTGTTTTGAAGTCTATTTTGTCTGATACAAGTACAGCAACACCTTTTTTCTCCGTGTTGTTTGCATGAAATATCTTTTTCCATGCCTTCACCTTAGTCTGTGTATATCTTTGAGTTTGAGGTGAGTCTCTTGTAAGCAGCATATAGATGGGTCTTGCTTTTTTATCCATTCTATTACTCTGTGTCTTTTGATTGGTGCATTCAGTGCATTTACATTTAGGGTGATTATCGATAGATATGTACTTATTGCCATTGCTGGCTTTAGATTCGTGGTTACCAAATGTTCAAGGGTAGCTTCTTTACTATCTAACAGTCTAACTTAACTTTCTTAAGTTATTGTAAACATCGTCTGAGGAATCTTTATTTCCCTCCCTTCTTATTCTTCCTCCTCCATTGTTTATATGCTAAGTGTTTTATTCTTCCCCTTTAGTTAGTATTTGGGTGGTCTGCTTTTTTTTTTGCTATGATATTATTTTCTCTGGTGACATCTTTTTAGCCTTAGGAGTGCTTCCATCTAGAGCAGTCCCTTTAAGATATTCTGTAGAGGTGGTTTATGGGTGGCAAACTCCCTCAGCTTTTGCTTGTCTGGGAATTGTTTAATCGCTCCTTCAAATTTAAATGATAATCGTGCTGGATACAATATTCTTTGTTTGAGGCCCTTCTGTTTCATTATGTTAAATATATCATGCCATTCTCTTCCTGCCTGTAAGGTTTCTGTTGAGAACTATGATGATAGTCTGATGGGTTTTACTTTGTAGGTGATCTTTTTTCTCTCTCTAGCTGCCTTTAATACTCTGCCCTTATCTTTGATCTTTGCCATTTTAATTGTTATGTGTCTTGGTGTTGTCTTCCTTGGGTCCGTTGTTTTAGGAGATCTGGGGCTTCCATGGTCTGAGAGACTATTTCCTTCCCCTGCTTGGGGCAGTTTTCAGTAATTATTTCTTCAAAGACACTTTCTATCCCTTTTTCTCTGTCTTCTTCTTCTGGTACTCCTAAAATGCGAACATTGTTCTATTTGGATTGGTCACACAGTTCTCTTAATATTCTTTCATTCCTACAGATCATTTTATCTCTCTCTGCCTCAACTTCTCTGTATTCCTGTTCTCTGATTTCTATTCCATTAACAGTCCCTTGCATCTCATCCAGTCTGCTGCTAAGCCCATTGATCACTTGTCTCATTTCTGCATTGTCTTTCCTCACTTCCCTCACTTGTTCCCTTACCTCTTGCATATTGCTCTGTAGATCCATCAGTATAGTTATGACTTTTATTCTGAATTCTTTTTCTGGAAGATTTTGCATGTCCATCCCATCAGGCTCCCTCTCTGGGGTTGTCTGGGTGATCTTAGTCTTGACCATATTCCTCTGTCTTTTCATGGCGTTAGAAGTGGTCGCTGATAGGCACCACATGTATCAGCTGGGAGAACAAAGTCCCTTCCTGCTTGTTGTTTTCCTTACCCTTCTCCCGGGCCTGAGGTGTTTTCCTGTACATCAGGAGGCAGTCTCTCGGATAATCCCCTGAGCCACCTGTGTGCGGGGTCTCCCTCAGCCTAGTCTGTAATACTGCGGGGGTTTGCAGTTATGCTGAGTGTGTTCTGGGCCCTTTGGTGCCTTGTGGACCTGGTTCTCGGGCTCTTTCCGCTTAGTTGCGTGCCCGCTGGGAGTAGATTGTGTGATTTTGCTCTGGGCAGGGCTGCTTCTTCACTGTTCCGCAGCGGCTGTGGCTCCGCTGGACCCTTTGCAGCACCGGCTGTGGAGGAAATGAATGGCAGGCTGCTGATTTCTGTGGGAAGCCTCGGCGCGGCTGCTCTGCCTGGCTGCCAGCCAAGGGGTCTGAAATTCCCCAAGACTCCCAGCCTGCTGGGCTGAGCACGGTGGGACAATTTTGTTCTGCTGTTAGTCCCTTGTCTCCTTAAAACTTTTTAAAAAGTGTCCACTCTTCTTTTGTCCTAGGGAGCCGGCTGAGGTGACCCGTTTTTCTCTGTCTAGGATCCTGCCCTTCTGTTTCTCTAATCTCTGATACTCCATGCGATGTGTGTCAGTGCTCCTGGCGCAGATCACCAGGGCTGGTTATTTGGAGGGCCTGTGCTTCCACTCCCTCCCCGCTCTGAATCTTTTCCTCCCGCCGGTGCGCTCAGGTGGGGGAGTGCTCAGGTCCCACCAGGTCATGGCTTTGTATCTCACGCACTTCAGGAGGCACTGAGTTCTCGCAGGTGTAGCTGTAGCCTGGTTGTTGTCCTGTGTCTTCTGGTCTCTCTTTTAGGAATAGTTGTATTTGTTGTATTTTCATAAATATATATGGTTTTGGGAGGAGATTTCTGCCGCCATCTTACCAGAAGTTCTGTAATTTTATTTTTTTGTGGTGTCTTTGCCTGGTTTTGGTATTAAAGTGATGCTGGCCTCGTAGAATGTCTTTGGGAGTATCCCCTCCTCAAAAATATGGAACGTTTCTTGAATTTGCATGTCATCCTTGTGCAGGGGCCATGCTAATATTTTCTGTATCATTCCAATTTTAGTATATGTGGTGCCAAAGTGAGCACTCTTCTCTAATTATTAACAAATATTTACAGAGCACCTACTATATGCAAAGGTTTGTGGACGGCTGATTAGGGATACAAAATAAAGGAAGCAGGAATTCTAATCTTATCAATTCAGTTATTAAAAATATTTGCTAAATGCTTACAGCCCACAGGCACTAGAGTAGGTGCCTGTCCGTAAAAGACAGACTTTCCCTTCAGGAAACCATTGTCTGCTTGAGTCAACAGATGAGAAAATGGGCAATTATAATAGGTATTTTAAGTGCCAGGGTTGACATATGCACTGTATGCTCGGGAACACTGAGGGGAACTGTTTAATTGGCCTTTGGGGGCTGGAGAGAGATGAACTCTCCTCAGAGGCAATGTACTGTCTCACTTTGCTCAAGACTATCCCAGTTTTAGCCCTGAAAGTCCAGCATCCCAGGAAACACCTCAGTCCTGGAAAACTGGGAAGATTATTTACCCTCAGAGTGGTGAGTAAGTCTGGAAGGATGAATCATCATTTTCCAGCCAAACAGAGAAATGGGTGCCTTAGTCAGTTTTCTGAGAAGCGGAGCCTGAGGTGAGGGTTCTTGTCAAGTGATTTAGCAAGGAAGCACTCTTGGGAGCACTGCGATTAAAAGGAAAAGAAGGGATGCAAACTGCACAGTCCAAGCAGGTCACTGCTAAACCTGAGAAGGACCCCTCTATTCTGGCCAGCAGAACAAAGAAGGCATCTTATAGGCCGAGGCTCTTTATGGCCAGGTTTTTTGGTGGGCTTTTGAGGGGATGGGTCAGGAAAAAAGCGGGCTTGTGGCTTGCTGACCTGTCCTCTGGAGAATGCTTGTAGCCTAAGTAAGATGAAAGCTAGGTCTCTCTGAGATGGCTGGCAGGCTTATTCAAAAAGGCTGTACTCCTTTTCGATCTCTATCAATGAGAGAGCGAGGGAAGCTGGATGGGAAGGGAAAAGGGTAAGCAAGGATGTAGCCTGATCCCAGGGGGAGCCCTGGATGGAAACATGCCCTGGTAAATTTATCCTGCCTGGAGACCAGTGAGGGGGCTTTTGTACCTACCCCCACCACATCTGTCATTGGCTCCAGGTTGCAGTAGTTGGTATGAAGCAGGGAGAAGAGAGAGAAAAATATAACCCCAGGCACCACCAGGCAAGGGGACCCCGGTTACCCCAGGGCCACTCTCTTGGGGGCACCGTAGGTGGGAATAGCAAACAAAAAAGCTTCTGCACAGCAAAGGAAACACCAACAAAACAAAAAGGCAACCTACTATATGGGAATGTTCGCAATAGTGCCTGCAGACAGTGAAAGGAAGGAAATCTTGGTCTGGACAAGGCACCAGGAGCACCTGCTAGAGGAAGAAAAGGTGCCTGGAGAGAGGGGATGGGAGGAGGTGAGCCGGAACCCATCGAGACTTTCATTGAACAGCTGACATGTCCTGTTTGCGTTCTGGGTCAGGTGCTGTGTTAGCGCTGGAGGTAGAGCATGGACAAGACAGACCCTGCTCCCGAGTTTCATTCTCATGGAGCTGTGGTGCTGGGGTAGGAACCAACCAGCCAAATATTTAAATAAGAGAGGTAGCGATTGTGAGGAAGCTCTGAAGGTAAGCAACAGGACGATGAGCCTGAGAAGTCAGGGAGGGCTCACTGAGCCTAGATTTGAAAGATGCAAATGAGACAGCATTTTTTAAAGTGCAAGGAAGAGTGTTCCAGACAGAAAAAGTAGGAAACACAGAAACCCTGAGGCAAGAAAGCAAGTGAGTATACAAATAAGGGTATTACAAGGTAAACATGGCAATACATAGTAACCAAGGGTAAAGGCCACTGAAATTCAGAGGAAGGAGAGACAAATGTTACATAAAAGTAATCACAGACCAGTATCCCTGATGAACATAGATGGAAAAATTCTCAGCAAAACATTATCAAACTGAATTTAAAAAATACATTGAAAGGACCATTCACCAGCACTGAGTGGGATTTATTATCTTCAAGGATGTCAATATCAGCAAATCAATGTGATGCACCACATTAGCAAGAGGAAGGATGAAAACCACATGGTCATTTCAGTAGATGCTGAAAAAGCATTTGACAACATTCAGCTCCATTCAAACTCTTAACAAAGTGGGTATAGAGGGAACCTACCTCAACATAATGAAGGCCATATATGACAAAGAGCTAACATCATACTCAGTGGCAAAAAGCTGAAAGCTTTTCCTCTCTGATCAGGAACAAGGCCAGGATGCCCACTCTCACCACTTTTATTCAACATGATACTGGAAATTCTAGCCACAGCAGTTAGACAAGAAAAAGAAATAAAAGGTATCTAAATTGGTAAGGAAGAAGTAAAATTGTAACTATTTGCAGATGATATGACACTATATATAGAAAACCCTAAATATTCCACCAAAAACTACTAGAATTAATATATGAATTCAATAAAGTCTCAGGATACAAAATCATTATACAGAAATATATTGCATTTCTCTATACAAATAATAAGCTAACTAAAAGAGAAATTAAGAAATCAATCTCATTTACAATTGCATCAAAAAGAATAAAATATCCAGGAATAAATTTAACCTAGGAGATGAAAGAACAGTACACTGAAAACTATAAGTCATTGAAGAAAGAAACTGAAGAAGACACAAATAAATGGAAAGTTATTCCATGCTCACAGATAAGAACTAATATTGTTAAATGCCCAAAGCAATCTACAGGTTCAGTACAATCCCTATCAAAATACCAAAGGTACATTTCACTGAGCTAGGGAAAATGATTCTAAAATTCATATGGAACTATAAAGCCAGTGAATAGCTCAAGCAATCCTGAGAAAGAAAGAACAAAGCTGGGGGTATCCCACTCCCTGATTTCAAACTATACTACAAACCTGCAGCAATCAAAACAGTATGGTACTGGCACAAGAACAGATGGCACAAGAGAGCACATAATTAAATCCATGCCCATATATTCAATTAATAAATGACAAAGGAGGCAAGACTATACAATGGGGAAAAGACAGTCTCTTCAATAAATGTTGGGAAAACTGGACAACTACATGCAAAAGAATGAAATTGGATTGCTGTCGTATATTGTAACAACAAAAACTCAACATGGATTAAAGACCTAAATATAAGGCCTGAAACCATAAAACTCCTAGAAGAAAACAAGCATCTGCATTAGTGATTTTTCTCTGGATATGTCTCCCCAGGCAAGGGAAACAAAAATATACAAGTGAGACTATAGCCAATGGAAAAGCTTTTGCACAGCAAAGGAAACACCAACAAAACAAAAAGGTAACCTACTATATGGGAGAAGATATTTGCCAATGATATATCCACTAAGGGGCTAATATCCAAAATCTATAATGAACGTGTACAACTTGAGACCAAAGCAACAAATAATACAATTAAAAAATGGGCAGAGGGAAAAACTGAATGAACAAAACAGCAGCAGACTCACAGAACCCAAGAATGGACTAACAGTTACCAAAGGGAAAGGGACTGGGGAGGATGGGTGGGAAGGGAGGGATAACAGAGGAAAGGGGGCATTACCATTAGCACACATAATGTAGGGGGTGGGGGGACATGGGAAAAGCAGTATTTATAGAGAAGGCAAGTAATGATTCTATAGCATCTTACTATGCCAATGGACAGTGACTGTAGTGGGGTATGTGGGGGGGACTTGATAATAGGGGGTCTAGTAAACGTAATGCGGTTCAAGTGATTGTACATTAACAATACCAAAAAAAAAATGGGCAGAGGGACTGAATATAGTTTCCCAAAGAAGACACACAGATGGCCAACAGATATCTGAAAAGATGCTCAGCATCACTAATCAGCAGGGAAATGCAAATCAAAACCACAATGAGATAGCACCTCACACCACGCAGAATGGCAAATATCAATAAGACAAGAAATAACAAGTGACAGCAAGGATGTAGAGAAAAGGGAGTCCTTATACACTGTTGGTGGGGTTGCAAATTGATGCAGCCACTATGGTAAGCAGTATGGAGGCCTCTCAAAAAACTAAAAATAGAGATACTATACACTCCAGCAATTCCACTTCTGGGAATTTACCCAGAGAAAACACAATAACTAATCTGAAAAGATATGTGCACTCCTATGTTTATTGCAGCATCACTTACAATAGGCAAAATACGGAAACTACCTAAATGTCTATCAGTAGATGAATGGATAACGATACGGTACCTATACACAATGGAATATTACTCAGCCACAAAAAGAATGAAATCTTGCCATTTGCAACAACATGGATGGATCTAGAAGGTATGCTAAGTGAAATAATAGAAAGACAAATACCATATGATTTCACTTATTTGTGGATTCTAAAAAACAAAGCAAGCAAACAATACTGAAATAGACTCATAATCACAGCAAACAGGCTGGTGGTCACTTTAGGGGAGAGGTGGGGGTTGGGTGAAATAGGTGAAAAGTTTAAAATAATTCCATAAAAGTACTTTTTCAATTATGCAAATTTGAATTTAAAGTCACAAAAATGTAAGGTGCAGTTTTTACTTCCCAGCTGTAGGTGGGAAGTCAGCAGATTGGGGAAGTTCCTAAAGGATGATCCCTACCCTAAGAGGCTGAGAAATGAGAAATGCAGCTTTCTCTTCCCTCCAGCTTAAGACCGGACTCTGTAGGATCACTGCCTTATCCGGATGTCCCTGGAGAGCAACGCAGCCAGTGTGAAGGATGTGGCAGTGGGGGAAAGTGGTGCTGGCAGTTACAAAGCTAGTTTCAGGAAGAGCTGTTCCTCCGTCTGCCCTGACTTCCACACTACACCTGACCCCGCCTTTCCACCTCTCCTAGGCATTTCTATATAAACTCTTTGGCTTCCCCCTGCGGACCTCAAGGAACATGGATCTGGTGAAGATGATGCTGTCTGCCGTCCTACGAGCCATTCAGGAGGAGCTGCAGGAGAGGGGGTGAGGTGGAGGCCCTGGCAAGGGGGCCGCACTTTGCCATTAAGGGGCAGGATGGCAGGGTGGCGAAGGCTCCGAGGCTGAAATCCCAGTTCTGCTATTTGCTGGCTCTGTGCCCTTGGGCAATGATTCACTTTATCATTCCATGTGGGTGTGCTCACACACATGCACACTCTCTCTGTAGATATGCTTCTCTATTATTATTATTTTCTAAATCATTTCAGGAAGTTGCTGTCATGATGCTCATTTCATTTATCCGTAAATCTATCAGTGTATACTACCTAAAAATAAAATTATTTCTCACATAACCACTGTACTATGAACAAAACCAGGAAATTAACATTGCTACAATACTATTATCTAATTTACAGACCTGATTTGAAAATTATCGATTGTTCCACCAATGTCTTTTAGAGCAAAACAAAGCCATTTTTTCCCCCTAGTCTGGGACCTAATTCAGAATCAAATAGTTCATTTTGTTGTTACTGATCTTTAATTTTCTTTAATCTGAGACAGTTCCTCCATCTTCATCTTTCATGATCTTGACACTTAAAAAATGTGGAGACCCTTTATTTTGTAGAATGCCCCTCATTTTGGATCGTCTTACATTTCCCCATGATTAGATTCAGGTTATGTGTTTTCAGTGGGAATACCACAGAATACATGTGTCATAGGATGGCTTTGAGGATGAAAGGTGTGAAAGCTCTTAGCACACTGCCTGGAGTGTACGCATGCTCTGCGTGTTGATTGCTGGTAGAGCTGGTCTGGCCTCCCCAGTGTCTCTCCCCTGCCAGTTACTTAGTGCCCATCACTACCATGGCTATCAGGTATTTACCAAGCCCAGGCTGCAAACAGTATCACTGAGGAGACAAGACATGTACAGGAGGAACGCGGCTAACTACACAAAGTGGACTTGCTAAAGCCTACATGAGTGCTCAGAGAGGCATGTGATGGCTGTGTGCAGTGGGTGGGACTTGCACTGCTTGGGTCTACTTTAGGAGGAGAGAAGCAGGTATTCCCACTTGAGAAAATATGAGTCCAGGCTCAGAAGCAAGAATTTTGGGGGGCATATCTAGAGAACCATCCGTGGTCTACTGAGACTGGAATGCAGAGTTCTTTGACAGGGAAGTAAAAGTGGCCCCTCCAGCAGCACTTGGGGACAGACTGGTTGCAGAGGACAGAGGTATGAGGGAAGGGGATGTGTAGGGTGGTTCCTGGGTCTCTGACATGCTCAGTAGGAAGGATATGTTATCCTTCACCAAGACCAGGAACCTGGGACGAAGGGAGGAAGATGATGCATTCAGTGTTTAAGGGTTGGTGCCCCTGGTATAGCCAGACGGAAGTGTCCAGGAGCCATGGAGTTCTGGAACACAGATCTGGCCTGGATATCAGATTTGGGAGCCATGTCTTTAAAATGGGGATGATAATATAAAATACACCTCCAAGTTTTAGTGGGAGGACCAGTGAGGTAGCGTGTAAGGCTGGAACCAACGGAGCATGGACCTCCTGGTGGTGGCAGCGGCCATGATGAGTGGAAGCCACGGCCGAGGGTGGGCATGAGAAGAGGGACAGAGCAGAATCCCTTTCTGTTGCTCACCTAGTCCTGGCTTTCAGACTTGGCAACATTTTCCTTTCATCCACTGGGAGGGCAGACATCTGCAAGGCCCACTGACACTTCATCTCTATTTGGAGCAACTGTCACTGTCCCCAGGTCCCCTCCACTCTGCTGCAGTCTTGATGGTGGCCCACCTCTCACAAATGAGCTGGCTGGCAAACAGCTGGCCCCCATCTGTGTGCTGGTCATCCTTTGAGCTCTGAGGCACTCCTGTTGAGGCAGCTCCTGGAACAGGCTCAGCTGACCCTTAGGTCAAAAGGGCTTGCGAGGAGGTGGAGGGCCTTAAGTTAAGGGCTGTTTTGGCAGCAACTGCAGAACCCTCACGCTTCCTTTGCTCTGCCCCCCAAGGTTGTTGGCTCCCAAATTCACACTTGTAGCCCTAACTTTCACACCCAACAGCCACTGAGAACATTTCCACTTAGTTCTGCCCACCCTCACATCCAGGAGCCATTCCTCCTTGGCCCCCAGCCCACGTTGGCCAGGCACTGCTGCTGCCTGTTCTCCAGACTGGGAGTCATGACCTTGTCTGTGAGTCCTCCCTCTGCCCATGTCCTCGCAGGCTAGCCCTCCTGTCCAGGCGTGCAAGGGTTTGTTCTTCCTCGCCGCTCCCTCCTCAGAACAACCTTTCTCTGAATCCCTATTGCATAGACGGATTCTCTGCTCCACAGTGTCAGATTTGACAATCCCAGGATTTTGTAAATCTGTGACTAATTTTTCACAGTCTGGGATAATTTGATTTTTAAATCACTTCCCACAAGGATATTTGGTTCTCCATCTAGATTTCAAACATTGCAAGTCCAGGGAGCCGAGTTTTCCCTCCATCTCTCTTGCCCTTTCCTCTCCCAGCCTCTCTCTAAATCCGTGCTTTGGGGTTGTGTAGCAGGCGCTTGGCCCCGCCTGAGCTGCAGTGTGGGGCTGAGGATCTCCCCATTACCGGGCGTCGCTGTGGCGCCCAGTGTCGTGGCTGGCCGACATCTGAAGGTGGTCCTGTACTCACTGACGAGGGCTCCTTGTCCATCCGCAGGCTGATGGAGGTGATGGCATCCCTGGGGCTCTGCCAGCCTCCTGCATGAAGTCTTCCAAGCCGCCCCGTCACCCCAGCCTCCCTACTTGACTGAGGCCTGGTGACCCACGTAGACATACTTCTCTTTCCCTCTGACCTCCCTCCCTTTCCCTTGCTCCCTCCTGTCCACACTTCAGGCCCTGGAGTCACCTGCTGCACCCCCAGCCGTTCACTGTCCCAAGGCCCCATCTTCCCTCCATGCTCTGGGCAGTCTATTTCTCTCTGAACCTCAGTTTCCCCATCAGACTAGGGGGATAAGAGAAGGTGAGCTTCCCTCTACAGGAACAGCAGCAAAGGGAATGGGGGCTGGTCTGCGACACTATCTACTTAAGCTACAGCAGGATTATTTTAGAGAGCAAGGGGACCATCTGCCTGCATTTAGGTCCCATCCTGGCCTTAGTCTTGCAACACTACCACAACTGCATTGTGGAAAAGGTACTTCCTGCTTATCTGACCCCCCCAGCACTCCATCCCACCATCTCTTCTCTTCCCCTCCAGGGGGAGCTGCCTGGCTCTGGGTGGGACACAGGGGGCTGGGCAGTCTTCCTTCCTCTCCCACATTTCAGTCCTTTTAATCCTGCTATTCTGAAACTCTCACTGGCCCAAGGAGGAGGCCACGTAACCTTAGGTCTGTTGAAGTGTCTCCTTCCCCGCTGGCCTGCTATATAGCACGCCTTTGGGCTCCTTGCTGCCCCCTCCGCTGAGTGACACCTAAATGCCATAAGACATTCACAAGAAGAAGCATCCAGGGGAGGCAGAGGGGACCTCAAACAAGTTTCCTGCCTTTGCCATTTGTCCAAAGCATGTGTTCCAAGGGTGGGGAGAAAAAGCCCTTCCCATCCTAGCTTATCAACCACCCAAAGAGACACCCTCTGGGAGACCTCATTAAGTGGGAAGACAAGGAAGGCAGCTCGCCCTGTCTTCATTTAGGAGGTGCATGAGAGGCAGCTCCAGAATTGTGGTGAGGGGTGGTGCTTTCCCTGTAGGCTTCCTTTTCCTAAGCTGTGCTCAGTGGAAGATGTAGAGCCTCTGCCTAGAGGTGATAGGAGGCTTAGCTCCCCACCCCCAGATTCGTGTAGGTAGTTTTCCCTGGCCCCAGGAGCATTCCTACCTCGGAGGTCTCTGAGCATCCTGGTCGGTTCAGGATAAGAACCCAAAGTTGGATCACTTGAATGCCCTGAGTCAGCTGACAACCATCCTGAGCAGCCGACCTGTTTTCAATTCAAGTTTCCCCACGGACTAGAGGTCGTGGCCTTCGTGGTAGTAAGTACCCCTCAGGAGGGTGGAGGTGGCAGTGCGGAGAGCAGGGAGGATAGTCCTCGTGGGAACACTGCCAGGGCTCCTAAGCTGGGCCCGGAGGAGACAGAAGTTAATTTCCCAGGGTCCTTTTCCTCCTGCAGTGCTCCCTTTCCCGTGCTCAAAGCAAGGTAGGTGTGGGGTCTGTGAGGCAGGGCTGGTGGGGAGCAGGGAGATGCGCTACCCTTCAGAGTCTGTGGAATCTCCTGAAGACTCTAGGTTCTGCCTTTTTGTGAATACAGCCTGGGGTGGGAGGAGGGGGAGGAAGGCAAGAAAAATATATTCTCCTTCTTGGTCTGTGTGTGTGTGTGTGTGTGCACGTGTGTGGGTGTGTGTCACGGGAGCTAATCAGGGAGGAGCCACTGGACTCCAGCTCCAGCTCCATTAGGCAGAAGGCAATGAGCATCATCGCTGACTCCAGATAACAACATGCCAGCCCCTCCGTCTTCCTTGCGCTGGTTGTATTTCAGTTCTTCATTCCCTGGTCTGTCTCCCACCCGCTTACTTTCTGCTTCTGCTTCAGCATAGGGGGCCCCAGGCAGCAGCAGACATCCACTGGATAAAGTCTCCCACTTTCTTCTGCCAAGATTTTTTGGAGCCCCTGACAGAGCCCACCTCTCCCATCTCTACAGGATCTTGCTGCTGCTGTTTCTGGCCCAGGCTTCCCTCTGCTTTCAGGGCTGTCCCCGCATAGACATCTCCATCCCCAACACTGGCCTCAGAACATCTGGGGAACCAAAGTCATATATCATTCCAAAATATCCCTGTGCTTTCCTGCATAATCATGCCTCCTCTCTTCCCTCAGTTCCTTTCTTTCCACTTCCTGGTTCTTCTCTCCTTTTCTGACTGTTCCCTTTTTTTCTCTCTTAAGTTACCTTTTCTTCGGGTATCTTCCTATTTGTTGCCCCCACCTATTTCCATCTCCACCGTCTTGCTCTGTACCTTCCTCGGCTATTATTCCTGGCTGCCACTCTCTGGTTACACCTCTACTCCTTCCTGGATCTTAGGAAGCTCAGGCCTCTCCTGGAGGTGGAAGGAAACGCAGAGCTGCTCCACATGTGCTGCACGAGTGTGCTGTGCCTGCCACCCATAGACGCTTTGCAGAAGGAGGCACCCAGTCCCAAGGAAGCCCAGGCCAATGGGGTAACAAACTCTTTGATATTTATCTCTTTGTTTTTATTTTTTATTTTTTGAGAAGATGAGAACTACAGGTTTGATAGTTTTAGGTAAGGATCTTTTACCTTCTTTAATAACAGAGTCATTGGGAGGAAGCCCTCCCATGAGGAAGAGTTTGCTAGGTCATGCAGTCGACCGCTACTCATGAGATGTGCTTCCTTCTTGGAGGCACTCATTGGTTACCACTGACACCACTTTAATATTCTGGCCCAAAGGTGGACACTCAATCTGTGCTTTATAACTGTTCTACAATTAAAACCAGACTGAAAGCTTCAAGCATGATTTTACTAAAGGCCCATCGGCAAGTAAGTTCAGGGAGTCCAGGAGCAAGAGATCTGAGTCTATTTACTGTAAGGCCAACAGTGTTTCCTTGAGAGAGGAAAGAGGGAGTTCGGTTTTCTAATTTGCATTTATATGTTTAATTCCTAAGAAGTCTTGCATGGTCTCTGATTACTCCTTTATCTTGACTGATTGTTCTTGTTTTATTGATGCCATAGTCTCTTGAACTTTTTTGAGGATATATGAATTTTTAAAAATAAGGGTTTCTACTATTTCCTGAGTTAGTTTGGGTTTCTTTAGGGTCAATTGGTCTGTTTGTTAGTCTTAAGGCCTTCTTTTTATCAGATGTCTGCTGATCCTTCTTTATCAATTCATATTTATTTATGCCATGAAGGAAGGACCAGTGAGTTTCCTCTGGTTGTATCCCTATGAGGACTTCCTCAGTGTAACTCTGGTTAGGGTGAGAAGGGCATTTTGACAGGATTTCCTCATTTTGCAGGCAGACTGGGAATCCCATCTGCCCCAGTAAGAATAGCTTTAATCTGGAAGTATATTTCTTTTGAGTATTTTATTTCAGAGAATAATACTTTCTTTTTCGTTCCCCGCCTTGTCAGTTTTGGTGGTACAGAACAATCACAAATGTTGCTTTAGCTCTCCCAGCAGGCCCCCTACCTTTAGAAGCTCTTAAGGCAGGTCACCTACTTTTTATATAAGGTCTATAAGATTTGGGGCAGGGCCACTTAGTTCACTAAAAGACACAAGGGAGAAATCTATTGTCCTCACTTTTGTGAATCAGTTACTTTCATATTGCCAGGCCAGTCCTCTTCCCTCGCTGGAGCCAGTCAGCCTCTCGGTCACAGTGCTTACTGAGCAGCACCTAGTGGGGGCGGAATCCCAGAGTGAGCTTGGGAAAGAAGTGAGGATGGATGGGGTGGGTAGCTCTTGTCAAGGAACTCCTAGACCACTTTGATAAACCACATCAGGCAGGTCAGACATTTACGCTCTGGTGAAAATAACAGGAATTCATTCAAGTTAATAGTGGGCAAATGGTACTTAAAACATAGGACAGAATTTCTTAAGGAAGGCTTCCTGGGAGAGCCAGGATCCTGAGCAGACGTGAGAAGGAGGGATGGGGCTGACAGTTCTCTGAGTCCCTCTTCTCCCCTCAGAATCTTCTCAAGGACACACTGCATTCCTCCAAAGGCTAATGGAGTCATTTATTGTTGAGATGCCCACTCAGATCCAGCCCTGCTTGGAGGTCAGTGGGAAGAAGCCCCCGAAAGTTGGTGTGTTAGTTTCTGTGGCTGCCGTAACAAAGTACCACAGCTGAATGGCTTCAAACAGCAGGGGTATATTCTCTCCCAGTTGCAAAAGCTAGAAGTCCAAAATCAAAGTATCAGCAGGGTTGGTTGTCAATAGAAGCTCTGAAAGTGAATCTGCTCCATGTGTCTCCCCTAGCTTCTGCTGATTCCTTGCAACCCATGATGTTAATGTACATAATTTATAATATTAATTATGTAATTAAAAACTTAAAGCTATATAAAGTTTTACTCAGAGGATTCTTGCTCCCATCTTGATTCTCAACTTCAACTCATGCCCTATGGATAACAATTTTCATTAGCTTCTGGTTTGTCTTTCCTGTTCTTATTGTAAAAATAAACAAATTTGTGTTTATGGTAATTCTTATTTCCCTTTCTTTCTTACACAGTAGCTAGCACATTCTATCTAGTGCTCTGAGTCTTGCTTTTATCACTTATCTATGTCAGTTCACTGATGTATTCCTTATTTTTTATGGTTTCATATGCTCTGTTGATATACTGCAGTTTATTCAGTCAGTCCCCTATGGATGGATGCTGGGCTGTTTCTAATCACTTTGCTGCTACTTTTCTTAACTTTTTATTATGAAATGATTATAGATTCACAGGGAGTACAGTACACACAAAAACAGTACATAGAGTCCTTTGAATGTTTCACCCAGCTTCCCCTGATGGTGACATCTTATGGTACACTATCCAAACCAGTGAATTGATGTTGGTACGCCATTGTTAGACTATAGACCTTATTCAGTTTTCACTAGTTTTTACATGTAATCAGTTATGTGTGTGTTCTGTGCACCTGGATCTGGTGTACAGAATCGTGTAACCACCACCACCATTACCATCATGGTATTGGATGTTCCCTCACCAAGAGAAACTCTCTGGCACCACCCCGTTATATCACTTCTGTGTCCCTGTTTGGCAATCACTAATCTCTTCTTCATCTTCATAATTTTGTCGTTTTGAGGATGTTATAGACATGGAATCCTATAGCATGCACCTTTTATGGGACTATCTTCTTTTACTAAGCTTAGTTGTACATGTCAATAGTTTGGTCCTTATTGTTGCTGAGTCATATTTCATGGTATGACTACTAGAGTTTAACTGTTCACCCATTGAAGGACATTTCAGTGGTTTCCAGTTTTTTGACTATTATGAAAGAAGTGCCTGTGAACACTCATGTACAGGTTTTTGTGTGAACATTGTTTTAATTTTGTGATAAATACTCAGAAAGTAATTGCTGAGTCATGTGGTGAGGATGTGTTTAGTTTTATAAGAAGCTACCAAACTATTTTCCAGAGTGGTTGAACCATTTTACATTTACACCAGTAATGTGCACCAGAAATCTATGAGATATCCAGTTCCTTCTCATCCTTGTTAGCATTTGGTGTTGTTTTAAATTTTATCTTGTTGTGGTCTTAATTTGCATTTCCCTAATGGCTAGTGGTGTTGAACATATTTTCATGGGCATATTTGTTATCTATCTCCTTTCCTTGGTGAAGTTCCTGTTCATGTCTTTTGCCCATTTTCTAATGGAATTGGTTTTTTTTTTTTTTACTGTTGAGTTTGAGAGCTCTTTATATATTTTTAGATACAAGTCCTTTCTCAGGTCTATTGTCTGCAAATGTTTTCACTCAATCTGTAGTATGTCTTTTCATTCTTTTGAGAAGAGGTCCTTCAAAGAGCAGAAGTTCTGTATTTTGGTGAAGTACATTTTATACTTTTTTCTTTTATGAAAAGTGATTTGGTGTCATGCCTAAGAACTGGGTGCTGAGTATTTTCTCCTAAAAGGTTTTTAGTTTGAATTTAAATCTGTGATCCATTTTGTATTGATTTTTGTAAAGGTATGATCTTTTGGTTGAAGTTAAGTTTTTTTACATGTGAAAGTTCAGTAGTTCCAACACTACTTTTAATCTATTGAATTGTCTTTACACCTTTGTTAGATCAGTTGGCCATATCTGTGCAGATCTATTTCTGGACTCTGTATTCTGTTCCATTGATCTCTGTGTCTGCCTCTTGACTAGTACCACACCATCTTGATTATTCTAGCTTTAGAGTAAGTTTTAAAATTGTGTAGTGTAATTCTTTCTTCTTTTTACCTTTGCATATGAATTTAGAATCAGCTTGTCTTTATCTATATACCCTGCTGGGATTTTATGAAGTTGCACTAAATCTATAGATTAATTTGGGAAGAACTGAAATCTTTATTATGTTGAGTCTTCTAATCCATGAACATGTTGTGAATATTTATTAGAACTCCTTTGATTTCAGTATACAGATCCTGTCTGTATATAAGTAATTCATTTTTTGGAGATACTGTAAATGCAATTTTAAAAATTTTGGTTTCCAATTATCCATTGTTAGCATACAGACATTTCAATGAGTTTTGCATGTTGACCTTGTATTACTTTTAAGGGTGTATGTGGATTCCTTGGAATTTTCTGTGTAGAAATCATCTTGTTTAAAAACAGGGGCAATTTTATTTCTTCCTCTTTAATCTTAAACCTTTCATTTCATTTTCATGCCTAACTGCACTGGCTAGGACTCCAGTATGATATTGAATAGGCATGGTGAGAGTAGACATCCTTGCATTGTTCCTGATCTTAGCGGGAAGGCATTCAGCCTTACACCAAATATGATGTTTTCTATAGGCTTTTTGTAGGTGCCACTTACCAGGTTAGGAAATTTGCTTCTATTCCTAGTTTTCTGATAATTTTTAATATGAATAGATGTTAAATTCTGCAAAATGCTTTTTCTTCAATTGAAATGATCATGTTGGCTTTCTTCTTTAGACTATTAATGCAGCATGTTATATTGATTGATTTTTAATTTTCTGAAGAAGTCTTCCATTCTCAGGATAAACTATACTTGGTTGTGGTGTATTGTGCTTTTTATATATTGCTGGATTCAATTTGCTGGTATTTTGTTGAGAGTTTTTATGTCTGTGTTCATTAGGGCTGTTGAATTATAGCTTTCTTTTTTTGTTGTTGCCGTTGTCTGATTTTTGTATCAGGTTAATATTGGCCTCATGGAAATGATTTGGGAAGTACTCCTTGTCCTTCTATTCCATGGAGAAGACTGTGTACAATTGATGTTATTTCTTCTTTAAGTGTTTGGTAGAATTCATCACTGAAAACATCTTGACCTGGAAATTTCTTTTTTGGAAGGTTTTTTAAACTATATAGTCAACTTTAAAAATAGTTATTGGATTATTCAGGTTATCTGTCTCATCCTAGGTGAGTTTTGGCTTTTTGATTTTTGAAAAATTGGTCCATTCCATTTCATATAAGTATCTGATTTTTTGTGAGCTGGAGTTCTTTGTAGTATTCCCTTATTGTGCTTTTAATGTTTGCATAAACTGTTTTTTATTCTTATGTCTTTCTTTTTCTTTTTCAATCTTGCTAAAAGTTTGATAAAAGAACCAACTTTATATTTCCTTGTTTTCCTCCATTCTCTTCATATTTTTCTCTATTTTTCTTTTGTTTGTAAATTTATTGATTTTACTATTATCTATAGTATTTTCTTCTTTGGATTTATGTTACTTTTTCCAGTTTCCTAAAAGACGGAAACTTAGATTATCAATTTGAGGCCTTTCTCCTATTCTAATATAAACAGACATGGCTGTAAATTTCCCTCTAAGCACTACTTAGCTGCATACCATACACTTTGATAATGTTGTGTTTTCATTATCGTTCAGTTCAAAATATTTTATAATTTCTCTTAAAATTCTCTTTGGCTGATGGATTATTTGAAAGTGTATTGTTTAACTTCCAAGTGTTTGGAGACTTTTCTGTTACCTTTCTGTTACTGATTTCTAGTCTAGTTCCTTTGATTTCTAGCCTAATGTCAGAGAGCATACTTTTTTATGATTTCAGTTTTTAAAAATTTGTTAAGATCTTATTTTATGAAGCAAGATATGGCCTATTTGCTTTTGTTGTATGGAACGCACGAAAATGCCAGTTGATGGTGGTGTCATTCAGGTCTGCTACATCCTTGTTGATTTTCTATGTACTAACTGTATTGATTACTGAAGGAATGTTGACATCTCTAATGGTACTAAGAATTTGCCTCTTTCTCATTTTAGTTCTGCCCACTTTTACGTCCTGTGGTTTGAAGCTCTGTTAAGTGCATATACATTTAGGATTCTTATATCTTGGTAATTCTTTTTATCATCATAAAATATCCTCTATCTCTGATAATTGTTTTTGTTCTGAAGTTATCTTTATCTGTTATTAATATAGCTACCCTGGCTTTGTTTTTATGAGGAAAAATATCTTTTTTGCAGTGATATATCTATATCCATACTTTTAACATACCAATATTATTATATATGAAATGAGTTTCTTGTACACAGCATACAGTTGGTCATTTAAAAAATCCACTCAGAAGGCTCATTAAAAAAATCCTTTCTGACAATGTTGTCTTTTAATTGGTGTTTTTATGTACCATTTACATCTAATGGAATTACTGATATGCTGTTAGGCTTACTACTTTATTACTTGTGTACTATTTGTTTCCCCTGATTTTGGTTCCTTAGTTTCCTTTTTCTTGCCTTCTCTAAGTTATTTTCACATTTTGAATATTTAGTTTTAGCTTATGTTTTTGATCATTATCTCTGTAAGTATGGTGGTTGCTCTAAGGATTACAATATACATTCTTAACTTTTTTTTCCAGTCTCACTCTTTTTTTTAAGTCAAATGTATATCACAGTGGTTCAAAAGTCTCCCGCCCCCTCCCATGCACCCCACCTGCTCCCCTCTCCCTTGGTAACCACTAGTCACTTCTCATACATATTCAAATTTTCACAATCTACTTAAAATCATTATTTTACCACTGCAAGTAGAGTGCAGAAACTTCATCACCATATAGACCTCTTTTTTCTTCCCCCCCTTTATGCAGCAGTCTTTCATATTACATTTAAATATATTAAAAACCCCATCATTTAAAAAATATTTGCTTTGAGCCATCCAACATATTTTGCAGATATCAATAAAAGAATAGCTTATTATATTTACCCAGATATAAAAAATTTTGAAAGCAACCAGAAAGAAATGAAACATTGCCTATAGGAAAACAATGATTTGAATGTATGTATATTTCTTATCAGAAAGAAAGAAGTGGAATAATATTTTTAAAGTGCTGAAATTAAAATACTGTTAATTCAGAATTCTATGTCCAGTGGGAAAATAACTCTTCAGAAATGAAGGTGAAATAAAGATATCAGGTGAAGGAAAAGTTAGAGAATTCATTGGACCTGTTAAAGGAAGAGATGGTAACAAAAGGAAACTTGACCATCAGGACTGAACAGAAATGGAAACTATCTGGGTCAATGTAGTCGACATGCTAAAGGGGTTCAGGAGTTGACTTGAAGAGGCTCCCGTTGAGCAAAGCTGGAGCACTCAAAACATTGATAAGAATAATAGTTGTAATTGACTAAAACATATGAAAAAAAATTTAATTCATTTTAAATTCAAATGATAGTAGGGAAATAACCCTCCCTGGTTATCTTTGGAGAATACTGGGAAATAATGTGACTCCAAGTCTTCAACAGCCTGCTTACTCCAGCATAATGTGTATTTCCTGTCTCAGTCCTGGAATCAACTGTGTCTCCAAGGAACTCGATTCCTGTTAGTAAAAAGTGATATTTAGAGACCACAGTCTTGGCCCTGAGGTATTTCATCAGAGTCTGGCTGCAAGGAAGACTTGCAGAGCTCCCCCTAGAATTCCTCGCAGCTTCAGGAAGGATGTTTTCTTATCAGCATCAAATTTCTCCTGAGCTGGGTGTGGATTTTTCATCTGCAGCTCATCTGAAATTATAAAATGTTTAGGTGCATCTTCATGTGATTGATTGCTGTGGACTGACATGTAGCAATGCATCTTTGGATCAGTGGTGTTTTGGGCCCATAATTTATAATGATGAGATACTTACACATTGTGTTCCAAAGAGGAATTATCCATACTTAACATTTCTCAAGTGCATTTATACATAATTCACCCCAGAATCCTTGAATACAGTGATTCTTCTTTGTTATCACCAAGTTCTCTTCCTACTGAGGAATGGGAAGAGGTAGGGAGAGGGACACCGGTGTACGTTGACCCATTGAAGTGAACCACAGTTAGTATAACTTGAAAGCCACTGGTTTAACCTGAAAGAAAGAGGTATTAACTGAGGATACTTCTAGCACCTAGATGAAGTGAAATTCAGGGCTGGGAGAATGAAGGCTTCTGCTGCCAGACCCACGGTTGATCTGCCTCTAGGCAAAAGAAGTCCTACTTTCAGAAGTCTTGCCCTGATACTTTGCAGCAGCCAGGTTCAGGGTTACCTTTCTACCTCTGGGATGTACCTGAACAGTCCTCTCCTTTCCTTCCCTTCTTCCTCCAGCTTCTGGACACATGGCTGAATTTCCGGAAGGACAATGAGCAGGAACGGGCCATGTGGTGCACTGCACGTATTCTTGGCTTCACTGCAAAAATGAACAACTTTGAAGTGAGTGGGGGCTTGCCTGGTAGCCTGGGCCTTGGGGCCCACTTGGGCCACCTGTCTCCCTACCTTTGTCTGAAACTTCATCACACGTACTACATAGCCTTGGTCAATATCCTCACCCATCACCTCCCTAGCCCCATCCTCTGTCTTCTCTTATGCATCCCATCTTGTTTTCTCCTTTCTCCCTTCTGACATCTTCAGCTTGGTCCTTTTCTCCATCCACCAATTCAGTTCCATGCCACTTTGTTCAGTTTGATTCCATGCATTGTGACAAGCAGTTACTGAATACCTTGTGCCAGGTGGGTACATAGATGACCAAGACAGGTCCCTGTCTTTGTGTATCTTACAGTCCACTGGAGAAAGAGGCATGGACAGAACAAGCTTAAATAGAAGGTTATAAGGAACGTACAAACCAGTGTAGTGGAATAAGACTAAAATGTAAATGATTGCAAGTGAAGGGATTAGGGAAAGCTTCATGGAGCAGGAGGCATTTGAGCTAGGCTTGAAGAATGAGCCTGGTGTTGAGGCAAAGTAGGAGGCCAGTGTAGGTCACTCCAAAACCATGATCCCTTCCGTCCTTTATAACCACAGCTCACCTGTCCAATTCCATTCCCTTTAACCTCACCTAGTCTCACCTCCTGTGTCTCTGGCACAGGCATCCCCTCCTCCTCTATCTTTTCTTGTGATCACTCAGCCTAAGGGAATGGCTGGGGTAACTGGTGACTCCCAGCTCTCCTCCTCAGGTGGAAATTGAGTTCACCCAGCTGGGGTGCTTGGTAAGGCTGCTGGCCATGCGCTGCCAGGACCCAGCGGACAGCATCTGCTTCCTGGCTCCCCAGGCTGTCTACAGCCTCTGCTGCATCCTCTTGCTGCAAAAGCACATGGAGAACCTTCTCTCACCTCTCCACCTCTGGCCTCCCCCTCTGGCCTGGCCAGCCCCACACACACTGTCCCAGGAAGCTGAGAGCCAAGAAGTTGCGTGAGGGCCTCACTTCCATTGGGGAACCTGCCCCCGTACATCGCCATGTGGCCTCTTGGGACACAATGATTACTCAGGAAACAGTTCTTTTGAATAAGTTTCCCCTCTGGCTGAGCCCCATTCTGTTAGCCAATCCTGTCTCTGCTCTGAGGCAGCAACCTGGGGGTCCCTTTGACATTAGTGTTCACGGCTCTTTACCTTAATGCCCTTCCTCCGCTCCCCTCTACTTGGGGAGGCTGTCTGTGCGCCTCCCCAAGCTGACTTAGTTCAGTGGGTGTTTGGGGCTAGGCAGCTGGGAAAGGGGGGAGCCCATGATACCTTCTGAGTGTCTGAGGGGTGGGGGCGGTGTCTTTGTTTCGGAAATGCGAAGGAAGAAACAGGGCTCGCGGGAAGAAGAGGGCACGAGTAAAGTCTACAGTACCAACGTGTTCCATAACAACACCTTTGAGATAGCCAAGGTGGGGGCACGTCCCATTTACAGAGTACTATAGACTCCTGGTTGGGACTCTCTCATCCCATCCCCCGCCCATTCCATACTGGATGGGAACGTTTTCCTCGGGACTTTCCCTACCTCATGCTGCCACGGGCTCTGCCTTAATCCTTCTCTCTGACCCACTGTTCCCCCTGAAGCATTTGCTTCATGCTAATGATACTTGATGAGCGAT
The DNA here is from genome assembly GCA_032199065.1 of Smutsia gigantea. Classification (NCBI taxonomy): domain Eukaryota; kingdom Metazoa; phylum Chordata; class Mammalia; order Pholidota; family Manidae; genus Smutsia; species Smutsia gigantea. Next base: position 77,847 of record JAVSCE010019915.1, read on the forward strand.
GTGTAGATTCAACCCATGCCTCAAGAGAGATATCCCTGCAGGTCGCAGCCCCAGCCCTGCTCTCGTGAAGCTCTTCCTTTGCAGCCTCTGACCTTTGAGCTCCACACTGCATCTGAGGTCAGCAATGTGACCCATCCCCAGAGACTGTCCCCCATGAAAGGGGCTTCTAGTAGCTAGACAGAGAGCACAGGCCTAGGACAAAAGCACAGCATGTTCCCCAGGGAGCTGTCCCTCCTCCCCACCAAGAAGAATGGCACAGGCTGGCTCAGGCAGGACCCCAGGGGCACACAGCCTGATCCCACCCTGTTGCAGGCGTTTGCAGAGCACTTCACCCAGATCCAGGTCACCAACCTGGCGCTGACGGCCATGGAGGGCCTGACCAAAAGCAGGGCCAAGGTGTCTCTGGCAGCCGCCCAGCTGATGAGTGCTGTCATGAAAGAGCGTGGTGGAGACATGGTAAAGGTACTGTGGCCCTGGGGGGTCAGGAGCCCTGGGCTCTCTCCTGGCTCATTGCTCACCGGGTGAAAGGCCTGGGCAAGTCTGCTCCGGAGGTCTTTACGCACTCACCTGTAAGATGTATGCTTGGACCAGAAGTTCTCTGTGGTCTCGCTGAGCTCTGATGTTTGTAATCCCGAGCTTGTAACTGCATGCCTCCTACCTGGGGGGCTGATTCTTCAGTGGAACATGCAGGGCTGTAGGCAGCTGGAGGGCCCAGGAGCCAGAGCACAAGGAAGCATTGGTGGGGGATTCACCCTGATTCCCTGGGGTGCCAGGGGGCTTAGACCTTGGGGAAGGGGAAGGCTGTGGACTGCAAACCAACTTGCAATAAATTTCTTTTCGGCTAACCTGTATGAATAGGAAGGTTTTGCCTAAAAATCTACACTTCCCATGTCACTGAAAAAAAACTTTAAAATGAGGCAACTGAGTGGCCACCAGCTCTTTTGTATGTAGCATGGGCTCGTCAGACCCGCCTCTCCGAATCCCCCAGGACCACTGTCTTCACTCACTCATGTGACTTGCCTGGCCTAGGTACCACAGATGGAAGGCCATCTCTCGGGGTGGCCCTGAAGTATTACAGTGGATGGGCTTCCCAGAGGCCCACGTATTCACGATCTGAGGGCCAGATAAGACCCCGATGGTCTCCCCCCACCCAGCGCCAACTGTCTGCAGTTCCATGGCTTGAAAGTTGATCTCAGCTGGGAGGGGAAGCCCTGAAGTGTCTTCATGGCTTTTGTCTTCCTTGCTAGAGGGTCTTGTGTCTTCTGAGTGAGCCAGGGGCAGCAGGCATTGCTACAGTGGGCCTCGGCATTGGCTTCTAGAGTCCCTTCTGTAGGCCCTGCTGGTCTGGCCTCTGGAACCCCAGAACTCTGCCTTGGGAAGAAAGTTACGGTCAGGATTGCAACTTGGCCCCTTGAATCTGGGGAGTCAGTCAAGAGGAAGGAGGAGGGAAGAGAGCAGAGAAGGAACTACCGAGGCGCTTCTGTCTGCCCTGTAGATTGAGGAAGTTGTGGAGTGCATCCTGGAGCGGCTGCACTTGCACCTGGAGGCCAGCACGAAGGAAGAGGGCCTGCGGGCCATGAGCCTGCTGGCTGGTAGCAACACCCATGGTGCATATGCTGCTCAACAAGCCTGCCTTGGGATAGGTACCTCCCGCACAGCCCGGGAGCACATTCTTCAGCCTAGGAAACTCCTAATCCAGCCCAAGCCCAGCATAAGAATCATTGCACAAGGAAGCTTTCTCTTTGCTGCCACCCAAGCTTCATCTCCGCGCTCCCTGACCAAGTCCTCTCTGGTCTCGTGCCCTCTAGACCCTGAGAACTGGCCCTTCACAGGCCCGAGACCAGACTAATCCTAGGAGCATGGTCACCAGGGCCCTTGATAACTGTCCCTGGGTCCCGCAGAGCCAATCTGGCCCTGTGGAAGGTGTTTGGCACCTGGCAGGAGACCACGATCTGCATCCTGCAGCTGCTCATAGGTATCCTGGAAAAGCTGCACTCCAGGGAGGAGACCAAGGAGATGGCCTTCCAACCAGTGGCAGTCAGCATGAGGGAGGAAAGGGAGCCTGGGACTCGCTGTCCTGGGACCAGGGGTCAGAGCTGAAGATCAAGGGGCGCCTGCAGGGTGGGAGCGGGTATTAGAAGGAGCAGAGAGAGGGTTCACCCTGGAATCGTAATACTGGGCATGTGATCAGCATTTGACCCTCCTTTTGGTGCCTGTATGTCTTAGAACTGCATGGGGTAGAAAGGGCAGCGATGAATCCCACTTTACAGACAAGGAGATTGACGTTCATAGTTAGTCAGCCTTCTCTCTCTCCTGATTTTGGGGCTGGCACTCATTTTTCTAAGGCCTGGGGTGTGGCACGTGGGTTGGAGCTGAGAAGGTTCGGCTGCCTGGAATTGGGGTGGACAAAGTATGCCCAAATCATTTTCTGCTGAAAATCTAGAATCAGTTCCCATTATGTTTTTAATGGCAGGAGAGCAAAGAGAGATCAGATGGCATGTGTGTGGCCCCCTCACTTCCCTAGGGACGAGTGGTGGGCTTTCAGTCTTTGGGTGCTTCCTACAGTTCTGCGTCTGAGTGGGCCAGGCCCTCTGGGCACTGCTGGAGAGGGCAGGGCAGGGTCTGTGTGCGGGACAGAGGGACCATTTTATGTCTCCACCCAGGCCTGGCCAGTCCCACTCCCATCACCCCCTTTCTGACATGTCCTCTTCCAGGTGGCATGCGCCTTGTGTGAGATGCTGTCAGGGTTCCTGTGCCAGGAGGCTGTCCAAGAACTCTACCTCCGGCTGCTGCTGGCTGTGCTGTATCATCTCTACTGGGTGATCGAGCAAAATGCTCCCCAGAAGATGGTGGTCTACAGCAAGGAGGTGGGCCCGGGCAGCAAGAGCAAGCCCTTTGACCCCACTGGGTAAGCCTAACCCCTACCCACAAGACAGAGGAATGAAACTAGTCTATTGCATCTGCTCTGGAAACCGGACGCAGACGCCCTAGGGATGCTGAGGGACAGTGGAGAGAGAATATGGCTGCGGGAGCTGCAGCAGGATGTGCTAGAAGATTCTGACATACTTTCAAGCCCATTAATCTTTTCTTATATGTACTTTTCTATTGATTCATTCAACAGTTCATATGCATGTTCATAACTGCACACAGAGGTCTGATTAGATGGTAAGTGACAGGCCAGGAATGGGTCTTCGTCATTCTTTCCGGGCAGTTGTGGCCCCTCAAGTCAGGCTGACCTCTGGCTTGGCTTTGTCACTCGCTGTGGCATCTTGCACAAGCCACTGCTGGGGTTCAGTTTTTCATCCATAACATGGGGGTTGGACTCCTAAATAGAGGCTGTCAAACTTTTTTTTTTTAACTTCAGGACATTCTATTCAAATGAAATCTTACACAAAAATGAAAACAATAACGCCAATAAGCAGAGACATTCTGATCAGGCAGGTGTGGAGGTGAAGAGTTCCTTTGGTGCCCTGGAGAGCAGAATTTGAAAACCATGGCACTAGAATTTCTCTATAGTCTCTTCCCTAGGATACTCTGGGGTTGGATGAGGGCCAGGGTGGAAGGGGTGAGGGTGGGCAATGAGACCTGGGTTTCACAGAGCCATGTTTTCTGTCTGTGGAAAGCAGAACCCAGCCACCCGAGCAGGGAATTATGTCCCGACTTGCCAGCATAGAGGTGTGAAGCAGGGCATAGTGCCATGTCCACCCTTCTGTCCCTTTTTTTCCAAAAAACCCAGTGGCGGTGGCCTTCATTTGTGCCCTGGAGGTAGTGAAGTCGGTGCCGTTGGCAGCTGCATATGCTGGCTTGATGGTCTATGCAGATCAGCATTGCTGCTGGGACCTCCTGTCCTGCCCCCAATTTTTCTACATGGGAATCATGGAACTGACGAGGTGGGACCGTCTTCCCAGTACCTTACCAGCACTCTGTTCCCCTAACCCCCATCTCCCAGGTCCCAGCCTTCATCCCTCCCTTCCCCATCTTCCAGCCCTCTGATTCCCGATTCCTCAGCCTGTTCCATGCACCCTGGGCCCGTGCCACCTCCCTCCACAACTCTCGGCTTCCTGCGTCCCACCGCAGTGGCATCGTGAAGAACTGTGAACCCCCCGTTCTGCACCAAATCCTCAACCTCATCAGGAACCTCCTCTACAGCTTAGATAATAGTTGGAAGATCCTGGCCAGGACCTTCTATGCACAGGGGAAAGCCTGGGGAGAGGTCAGCAGCTCTAGTCCTCCCAGAATGATCCATGGGCCCCAGTATCTGGCTCAAAATTCAGTTCTTCTCAACATTATTCTCCACATCTTCATCTCAGTGTCCATCCCATGTACAGATGTGCTGCTGCTCTCACCTGGACACAGTTCTTTCCTGAGTCTGGGGCTGGGGGGAAGGGCACCCCGGGGCTTTTCTCCACCCGCAGCTGTGGTCTCCATGTACCTACAGCTCCACTGGCACCGATCTGTGGCTGAGGCTCTGGGGCAGGGCTTTTCGGGCAATCTCATCAGGTGGATCAGGGAGCCCAGCCTCATCATGACGGAAGTCGGGCTCCATAGAATCAGTAAGCTGGCACTGCACCCGGGACAAGCGAGATGGGGAGGCTACATGGGAGTCGGGTGCTAGTCCCTGAGGCGTTTATCTCCCTTGGGCCTCCTAATTACTCAGGGCTCAGTGTATTCCCCAACCCCTCATCCTAGGGCCGCACATCTGCGTGCAGCCTTACCTAGACTGGCCATTAGCCCTTCCAAACCCCTGAGCACCAGCCTCCCACTTCTTCGCCCCATCCAGCCCCAGATTCCCCCGTCTGTTTCTCTCAGCACTATCTGCTTGCTCCAGACCCTGACCCCAGTGTTGCATGATCCCCGGGTGGTGAGTGACACCTGCCTTCTCCCAAATAGTCAGAATTTCTGAAGAGCCTGGTGCCCCTCTTGCGGGACTTCCTGAAGAATGAGGCGTGAGTGACAGTGCAGGCGGTGAAGAGTCTGTGCAATGTCATCTGCCATGGGCAGAGCGAGGACACAAAGGGGGTCTTCTGTAGCATCTCCAAACAACTGCGCCCCTCATCAATGATGTAGGGGCCCGAGTCCCTCGGATCTGCTGGGGACAGTGTGGGCTGGGGCTGAGAGGGAACCTGGAAGCTGGGCTGGGAGAGAGGGGCTGGGCTGTGGGGCTGGTGGAAGGCTGCAGTCCCTGGAGGCAGGGAAAAGGAGACTTGGCCACTCGGAACAGCACACAACCCCAGTGTATTTCCTGTCCCACACAGATGTAGCACACACTCATCCACGTATTCTCGTGCCAAAAGTTCCCTGAAGGAGCCACTAAAGGAAAAAATGTGACATTCTGACATGAGACTGGTTCTGACTCCAAGGATGTCCTGCAGGACAAGAATCTTCACTCATGGAGTGAAGAGGGGGGAGGGAAGTCCTGAATCTGCCCCTCCCCTACAAAACACAGGGACTCTGGAATGCCAGGAGCCTTGTCATAAGAGCCCAGAGGTTCACAAATGCAAACTTCCCGGACCACACTGCCAGCCCATCCACATCTCGTCTTCCTTACAGATCATAGAACATTACCGTTGAAAGAGACCTGACGCCAGAAGTACATGTTTACAATACTCCTGTTCTGGCATCTATAATTTAAAATTTTTTGAACCTTGGATTCAAATTATTTTGTATCAGTCTCACCTCTTCTGTGACCTTCGGGACTCCATGATGACAAGGTCAAGGTCTGATTCATCTATTGTTCAGTTACTTATAAAATTCAGTGCATGTACTTAAAGCCTATAGATATCTTTATTCTCCATTCAAATAAGAAAACGACCATAGAATTCTTTAACTTGGATTACACCCTCCCATTTTATGTATTAATATTGTCTAGTATTTTAATTCCACATTCTTTTTTTAATATAATTTATTTTATTATCATTAATCTACAATTACATGTGCAATATTACGGTTATTAAACTACCCCTTCATCAGGTCCCCCCCACCAACCCCATTACAGTCACTGTCCATCAGTGTAGTGAGATGCTATATAATCACTACTTGTCTTCTCTGAGTTGTACTGCCCTCCCCGTGCCCCCCCAACATTATTTCTGCTAATCGTAATGCCCCTTTTTCCCTCTTATCCCACCCTTCCCACCCATTTTCCCCAGTCCCGTTCCCTTTCGTAACTATTAGTCTGGTCTTGGGTTCTGTGAGTCTGCTGCTGTTTTGTTCCTTCAGTATTTTTTCTTTGTTCTTATACTCCACATATGAGTGAAATCATTTGATACTTCTCTTTTTTGGCGTGGCTTATTTCACTGAGCATAATACCCTCTAGCTCCATCCATGTTATTGCAAATGGTAGGATTTGTTTTCTTCTTATGGCTGAATAATATTCCATTGTGTATACGTACCACATCTTCTTTATCCATTCATCTACTGATGGACACTTAGGTTGCTTCCATTTCTTGGCTATTGTAAATAGTGCTGCAATAAACATAGGGGTGCATCTGTCCTTTTCAAATTGGGCTGCTGCATTCTTAGGGTAAATTCCTAGGAGTGGAATTCCTGGGTCAAATGGTATTTCTATTTTGAGTTTTTTGAGGAACCTCCATACTGCTTTCCACAATGGTTGAACTAATTTGCAGTCCCACCAGCAGTGTAGGAGGGTTCCCTTTTCTCCACATCCTCGCCAACATTTGTTGTTGTTTGTGTTTTGGATGTTGGCCATCTTCACTGGTGTGAGATGATATCTCTTTGTGGTTTTAATCTGCATTTCTCTGATGATTAGCGATGTGGAGCATCTTTTCATGTGCCTGTTGGCCATCTTAATTTCTTCTTTGGAGAAGTGTCTATCATGTCCTGTGCCCATTTCTTAATTGGATTATTTGCTTTCTGTTTGTTAAGGTGCATGAGTTCTTTGTATATTTTGGATGTCAACCCTTTATCAGATACGTTTTTTATGAATATATTCTAGCATACTGTAGGATGTCTTTTTGTTCTACTGATGGTGTCCTTTGCTGTACAGAAGCATTTCAGCTTGATATAGTCCCACTTGTTCATTTTTGCTTTTGTTTCCCTTGCCCGGGGAGATATGTTCATGAAGAAGTCGCTCATGTTTATGTCCAAGAGATTTTTGCCTATGTTTTTTTCTAAGAGTTTTATGGTTTCATGACTTACATTCAGGTCTTTGATCCACCTTGAGTTTACCTTTGTGTATGGGGCTAGACAGTCGTCCAGTTTCATTCTCTTACATGTAGCTGTCCAGTTTTTCCAACACCAGCTGCTGAAGAGGCTGTCATCTCCTCATTGTATATCCAAGGCACCTTTATCAAATATTAATTGACTGTATATGTTTGGGTTAATGTTTGGATTTTCTATTCTGTTCCACTGGTCTGTGGGTCTGTTTTTGTGCCAATACCAAATTGTCTTGATTACTGTGGCTTTGTAGTAGAGCTTGAAGTCAGGGAGTGTAATTCCCCCTGTTTTATTCCTCCTTCTCAGGATTGATTTGGCTATTCGGGGTCTTTTGTGGTTCCATATGAATTTTAGAATTATTTGTTCCAGTTCATTGAAGAAAGCTGTTGGTAGTTTGATAGGGATTGCATTGAATCTGTAGATTCCTTCAGGTAGTACAGCCATTTTGACAATATTTGTTCTTCCTAGCCAAGAGCATGGGATGCATTTCCACTTGTTAGTGTCCTCTTTAATTTCTCTTAGGAGTGTCTTGTAGTTTTCAGAGTACAGGTCTTTCACTTCCTTCGTTAGGTTTATTCCTAGGTATTTTATTCTTTTTGATGCAATTGTGAATGGAATTGTTTTTCTCATTTCTCTTTCTGTGAGCTCATCATTAGTTTATAGGAAAGCAACAGATTTCTGTGTGTTAATTTTGTATCCTGCAACTTTGCTGAATTCAGATATTAGTTCTAGTAGCTTTGGAATGGAATCTTTAGGGTTTTTTATGTACAGTATCATGTCATCTGCAAATAGTGACAATTTGACTTCTTCTTTACCAATCTGGATGCCTTGTATGTCTTTGTTTTGTCTGATTGCTGTGGCTAGGACCTCCAGTACTATGTTGAATAACAGTGGAGAGAGTGGGCATCCCTGTCTTGTTCCCGATCTTAGATGAAAAGCTTTCAGCGTCTCGCCGTTAAGTATGATGTTAGCTGTGGGTTTGTCATATATAGCCTTTATGATGTTGAGGTACTTGCCGTCTATTCCCATTTTGTTGAGAGTTTTAATCAGGAATGGATGCTGAATTTTGTCAAATGCTTTTTCAGCATCTATGGAGATGATCATGTGGTTTTTGTTCTTCTTTATGTTGATGTGGTGGATGATGTTGATGGATTTTCGAATATTGTACCATCCTTGCATCCCTGGGATGAATCCCACTTGATCATGGTGTATGATCCTGTTGATGTATTTTTGAATTCGGTTTGCTAATATTTTGTTGAGTATTTTTGCATCTACGTTCATCAGGGATATTGGTCTGTAATTTTCTTTTTTGGTGAGGTCTTTGCCCGGTTTTGGTATTAGAGTGATGCTGGCTTCATAGAATGAGTTTGGAAGTATTCCCTCCTCTTCTATTTTTTGGAAAACTTTAAGGAGAATCGGTGTTATTTCTTCTCTATATGTCTCGTAGAATTCAGAGGTGAATCCATCAGGCCCAGGGGTTTTGTTCTTGGGTTGTTTTTTGATTACCAATTCGATTTCGTCGCTGGTGATTGGTCTGTTTAGTTTTTCTGTTTCTTGCTTGGTCAGTCTTGGAAGGTTGTATTTTTCTAAGAAGTTGTCCATTTCTTCTATGTTTTCCAGCTTGTTAGCATATAGATTCTCATAATATTCTCTTATGATTCTTTGTATTTCTGTGGGGTCTGTCGTGATTTTTCCTTTCTCATTTTTGATTGTGTTTATGTGTGTAGATTCTCTTTTTCTCTTAATGAGTCTGGCTAGGGGTTTATCTATTTTGTTTATTTTTTCAAAGAACCAGCTCTTGGTTTCATTGATTTTTTCTATTGTTTTATTCTTCTCAATTTTATTTATTTCTTCTCTAATCTTCATTATGTCCCTCCTTCTGGTGACTTTGGGCCTCATTTGTTCTTCTTTTTCCAATTTCAGTAATTGTGTCTTTAGACTATTCATTTGGGAATGTTCTTCCTTCTTTAAATAGGCCTGGATTGCAATATACTTTCCTCTTAGAACTGCCTTTGCTGCGTCCCACAGAAGTTGTGGCTTTGTGTTGTTGTTGTCATTAGTCTCCATATATTCTTTGATTTCTGTTTTGATTTGGTCGTTAACCCATTGATTAATTAGGAGAGTGTTGTTAAGTCTCCATGTATTTGTGAGCCTTTTTGATTTCTTTCTAAAATTTATTTCTAGTTTTATACCTTGGTGATCTGAGAAGTTGGTTGGTAGGATTTCAATATTTTTGAAATTACTGAGGTTCTTTTTGTGGCCTAGTGTGTGGTCTATTCTGGAAAATGTTCCATGTGCACTTGAGAAGAATGTGTATCCTGTTGCTTTTGGGTGTAGAGTTCTGTAGATGTCTGTTAGGTCCATCTGTTCTAGTGTGTTGTTCAGTGCCTCTGTGTCTTTACTTGTTTTCTGTCTGGTTGATCTGTCGTCTGGAGTGAGTGGTGTGTTGAAGTCTCCTAAGATGAATGCATTGCTGTCTATTTCCTCCTTTAATTCTGTTAGTATTTGTCTCACATATGCTGGCGCTCCTGTGTTGGGTGCATATATATTTATAATGGTTATATCTTCTTGTTGGACTGACCCCTTTATCATTATGTAATGTCCTTCTTTATCTTTGCTACTTTCTTCGTTTTGAAGTCTATTTTGTCTGATACAAGTACTGCAACACCTGCTTTTTTCTCTTTGTTGTTTGCATGAAATATCTTTTTCCATCCCTTCACTTTTAGTCTGTGTATATCTTTGGATTTGAGGTGAGTTTCTTGTAGGCAGCATATAGATGGGTCTTGCTTTTTTATCCATTCTGTTACTCTGTGTCTTTTGATTGGTGCATTCAGTCCATTTACATTTAGGGTGATTATTGATAGATATGTACTTATTGCCATTGCTGGCTTTAGATTCGTGGTTACCAAGGGTTCAAAGGTTGCTTCTTTACTATCTAACAATCTAACTTAACTTTCTTGTTAAGTAATTGTAAACACTGTCTGATGTTTCTTTATTTCTCTCCCTTCTTATTCCTCCTCCTCCATTTTTTATATACTAGGTGTTTTATTCTTTGCCTTTAGTTAGTATTTGGATGGTCTGCTTTCTTTGCTATGATTTTATTTTCTCTGGTGACATCTTTTTAGCCTTAGGTGTGCTTCCATCTAGAGCAGTCCATTTAAGATATCCTGTAGTGGTGGTTTATGAGAGGCAAACTCTCTCAACTTTCGTTTGTCTGGAAATTGTTTAATCCCTCCATCATATTTAAATGATAATCGTGCTGGATACAATATTCTTGGTTCGAGGCCCTTCTGTTTCATAACGTTAAATATATCATGCCATTCTCTTCTGGCCTGTAAGGTTTCTGTTGAGAAGTCTGATGATAGTCTGATGGGTTTTCCTTTGTAGGTGATCTTTTTTCTCTCTCTAGCTGCCTTTAATACCCTGTCTTTATCTTTGATCTTTGCCATCTTAATTATTATGTGTCTTGGTGTTGTCTTCCTTGGGTCCCTTGTGTTGGGAGATCTATGAGCTTCGGTGGACTGCGAGACTACTTCCTTCCCCAGTGAGGGAAAGTTTTCAGCAATTATTTCTTCAAAGACACTTTCTATCCCTTTTTCTCTCTCTTCTTCCTCTGGTACTCCTATAATGCGAATATTGTTCCGTTTGGATTGGTCACACAGTTCTCTTAATATTCTTTCATTCCTAGAAGTCTTTTTATCTCTCTCTGCCTCAGCTGCTCTGTACTCCTGTTCTCTGTTTTCTATTCCATTAACAGTCCCTTGCATCTCATCCATTCTGCTGTTAAGCCCGTCGATCGCCTGTCTGATTTATGCATTGTCTTTCCTCAGTTCCCTCACTTCCTCCCTCAGCTCTTGCACATTTCTCTGTAGGTCCATCAGCATGGTTATGACTTTTATTCTCAATTCTTTTTCAGGAAGACTGTGCATTTCCATCCCTTCAGACTCCCTCTCTGGGGTTGTCTGGTTGATTTTGGTCTGAACCATATTCCTCTGCTTTTCATGGCTATAGAATTGGTCACTGATAGTTGCCACGTATGTCAGCTGGGCTCTTTAAGACTTTAAAAAGAGAAGAAAAAAAAAGAGAAAAAGAAAGAAAGGAAAAAACAAAAACAAAACAAAAAAACAAAACAAAACAATAAAATATGCCCACTGGACGTAGATTCTGTGGGAATGCTGTAGGTGGCGCTATTGCCCCACTATTCCACAGCTGTGACTGCGCCGCTCCGCAGGGCCCTTTATCGCTTTGGCAGGGGTGGGAACGAATAGGAGGCTGTTGATCTCAGTGAGAAGTGTAAGTATGGCTACGCTTCCTCAGTCGCCAGCTAAGGCATCTGAAACTCCCCGGTACTCCCAGCCTGCTGGGCTGAGTGTGCTGGGGCTATCCGGCTCCTCCGCTGGGCTCCTGTCTGTTTAACACCGCTGAAGAAAGCGCGTGTTTTTTTTTCCTTCCCGGGAGCCGGCTCCAAGCACCCTGGCGCGTTCCCTGCTCAGATTTTGCCCCTCTGTCTCTCTAATCTCCGCTGCACTGTGCAATGTGGGTCAGCGCTCCCCGCACAGATCACCGGGATGGCTACTTCGCGGGATGTACTTCCACTCCCTCCCAGCTCTGAATCCTCTCCTCCCGCCGGTGCGCTGGGGTGGGGGAGGCCTCGGGTCCCGCCGGGTCGCGGCTCCCTATCTTACCCGCCTCTTGGGGTGCCAAGTGCTCTCTGGTGTAGCTGCACGCTGTGCGCTTTCCTGTATATTCTTGTCTCTCTTTTAGGAATAGATGTATTTGCTGTGTTTTCGTAGATAAATATAGTGTTGGGAGTAGATTTCTGCCGCCCTGCTCACACCGCCATCTTCCCGGAAGTCTGATTTTTCCACATTCTTTTAAAATTCCCAACTTTGGTCTTTATATCATCACCATTGTTATTGTTTTATATAGTTAATGATCAGATTTACCCATGTTTATAAATTTGTTTACCTTTCCTTCTCAAAGCTTACTCCTCCCTTCTAGATTATTTTTTCCCTCTTCCTTTGACATTCCTTCAGTGAGGGTCTGTTAATAGTAACATTTTCAGTTTTTGTCTGAAAAAAATTTTTTGGCCTCACATTTGTCTTCAGTGTTCAGGAGTTTAGGATGTGTTGGCATGTGTTTCTTTAGGTTTATCCTGTTTGGAGTTTACTGGGCTTCCTGAAATCTCTGTATTTATGTCTTTCACCTAAATTGGAAAGTTTTTAGCCAGTGTTTCTTCAATTATTTTTAGCACCACAGTCTTTGTCCTCTCCTTCTAGGAGTCAGATGACACAACTGTTAGACCTTCTGTGATTGTCCCATAGGTCCCAAGATTCTATTCATTTTCAATCATTTTTCTCTGTTTTGCAGTCTGGGTAATTTTTATTGGTCCGTCTTCACGTTCACTGACTCTTTCCTCTGACATCTCTGTTTTGCTACTGAGTCTACTCGATTTTGTATTTCTTAGTTCTAAAATTTCCCATAGTACTTCTTTATGTCTCCTACTTTTTTTTTCTGTATACATTAAAGAATGTTCACTGTTACTTTTTGGAGCATTTTGTAAAATAACTGCTCTAGCTCTTTGCATGATGAGTAATTTTGAATTGTATTATGGACATTATGAATATTAAGTTATGTGACTCTGGGTCTCATTTAAATCCTGTGGAGAATTATATTATTGTTTTAGCAGGCAATTGACCTATTTAACTCTAGGCTCAAAGTCTGACTCGCCCTATGTGTGTTCAACGTCAGGTCTGAATTCATAGCGTTTGCTATTTTGAGTTTGTGCCACTGCACAAACCATTGTCTGGGACCTGGATCATTGTCTGTCCTGTAGTTTGGTCCTCAACGTCTGTGGTATGCAGTTTATGGTCAGATGTAGGCATGGAGTGAGCATAGGAGTTCATAAGCAACTTTATAGGGTCACCTTCCTGAGCTCCTTCTCCCTGCAACCTCCCTGGGCTCCCTTTTCCCAGCTGTCTGGCAAGAAAGCTAGGGTCTTAGCTTGGCTGCAATACCAGGCCACCTCTGTGACTGTGCCCACACTGGGCTAAGTGGTATGAGGGCAGAGAGAGGAAATAATGTTTTTGTCCATTCTCTTGGGGCCTCAGCTCCTTCACCTGGAGAGTAAGGATCACCTCCCTCAAAGTTTTGGCCCCTATGGACTCCCACTGGGGCTTGTTTGGGGGCAGTAGCATCAGAGATTGGAGGAAGAAAAGAAGTGAGGTATTTCCTACTCTCTTTAAGCATTTTGAGTTCCCTTTTTGGCTCTTTGAGCACTAACTAGACAGCCTCCCTTGGAGTTCTCTGCCAGCCCGTGACGCTGGCTTCCCAGGCTCTGGGAACCTTGCTGGCAGGCTGGGGAGACCAGGAGGTGTCAAAGCCATGGCCCCAGGTTACCGAGACCAGGACACCTCCTTCCCCCCACAGTAGCTGGAGGGTCAGCAACCTCTTCATGTTTGGCCCCTGGAAATGCTCTTATTTTCTTGAAGCTTACTTATGCACTTAATAAAAATTTTATATATTTGATGTAGCATTTAAATGTGTTTGTAGTGGGAAAGTTGTTAGTTTATCTTTTCTTCCATATTTCTGGAACGGGAAGTAAAGATTTGTGGTCTAATTGAGAAACAGTAAATGGTCATATCTATACAGTGGCAACTTGGCAGAATGAATAGAACACTGACCCCAGAGCTGTAAGATGTGGGTTCTAGGCGCCATTCTACCATTTGCCTCGTCCTGTGAACATACTTCAGCAAAGCTTAGTTTTATCATCTATAAAATCTTTTCCTATTATCTTGTTGGTCTGTCCTCTTTTTTCTTCTTTGGAGAGAAGTTTCAAGACCTTCTTTGGATTTATTCTCCATGTTTCTTAAGTTTTCTTTTATATTTCCCATATCTTTGTCCACTTTAGAAGAATCCCTGGGCTGATTTTTCTCTTACTACTTAACCCTTTATCTGTGGTTATTCTACTGTTCAACCCACCTACTGAATTTTTAGTTATACTTTTATGCAGCCTATGCTCTATTATTTTCTTTTGGTTAATGGTATGATATTGAAATAGCTATTACATTATTCTATGGGGATACTGCTTTCCTTTGCCTGTATTTATTTATTTATTTATCTATAATTTTAAAGTTTGGATTTCCAAACGCTTTTTAAAAAATGTCCTCAAAGTCTTTTTTTTTATTTTACAAACTCTTTCTGAGAATTCAATTATTTTTTCTTTGAAGTTTTATTCTGATTGTATAATTAACTGTATCCTTGGATGCTAGGAGTTTTTGTTTCTCTCTGGTGTTGGTTTTCATAAATGTCTGATGATTCTTGGTGGTGAGTCCTGGAAACTTTCCAGTACAGCTCTCATCGGTCTTTCTGTGAAAGCAGTGCCCATTACTACAGTCTGACTTCAGTAACTGTGGGGAAGCATCCAGGGATATATGGACAGCTAGAGGTGCCAGTAGCCAGTCTTTTGATCTGGGGGTTCCCTGCTGTCTCTGCTGGTTGCTGCTTGGTAAAAGGGATATTGGGAGGGCAGGGTGCAGGGAGAACCCAGATTGTATAGCTGAACTCTAGCACCCCAAATGACCACATTGTTGATTGACCCATGTCCCCTTCTCCGTATATTCATGGCCCTTCCGCTTGGAGCTTTCCCGGAACATTCCCCCCTGCAGGGTCTGTGGTTGCCCACACTTGGGGCTGTGGTTTCAACTCTAATTTCCCCTCCTGTCTGCTGTTAGTCTTTCAGGGATTCTGTAGTACTCTGTGCAGGGGGACAGGGGAGGGAACCCAGCTAATATTTCTGAGTCATATGGTTTTTAAAAATATATCTCTACTATTTCTGTTAGGGATTTGGGACAGGAAGGGATGAGTGAAACAATGCTCTATCACCCATCTTCAGCTAATCTACATGTGATACTTTTTCTTTTTCTTTTTCTCAATTAACGTACTAACATTGAATCATCTCTCTGTCTAGCCATTATGCTCACTGTGCAAAAAATAATGTGTGAAATGTTGCACATGTAATTGTAGATTAATGATACCAAAATTAAAAAAAAATGTGTGAATCCAATCTGTCAAAATGCCTGTTTCCTTGTATCCTCTAAGTTCTGGGACTGTCTTGTCCCACACATCACTGTTATTTGGCACTGTGCCAGCTCATGATAGCTGCTCAATACCTATTTGTTCAGTTACTACATCATGTACTCTTCCAAGTGCACAGTTTAGCTGTTTGGGGTCCTTGCTAATTAATACAAGCTAATATAGACTTAAACAATCATACTCACAGCATAACTAGGATAATAGCACGTGTTTTTAAAACTTGGCATTCTTGAGCCAAGTACATAGAATAGTTGCAAGCCGTAGATATGGTACATGGCAGAATGGAAACTTGATCTTGGTTTCCCTAGCACTGTACCTTAACAGAGCGACTTACTAGCTAGCACTGGGGCTCTAAAGAGGGTGATTCAGATACACAAACCATGTTGTCTTTGCTTTATGTAAACACAGTGCCATCAGTGTACAATGGGCATGGAAAATGAGATGTGGAGGATGGACATCGGGCCAGGCAGGGCCAGAGGGAAACCACAGCCACCTCACCTCCATTTTGCTCTTCATGGCAGGAGAGGGACCAGGTGAGGATCTCAGCTCCGGCTACCCTGGGCCACATGCTATGTCAAGTTGAAACATTCGGGCCGGGCCCTCTGTCCGGAGAGAGAGCCACATTTTCTGCTGCCACGGGCGCTCAGCATGCAGGACCCCACCACCGAGGCAGCCAAGGTACTGGTGCCTGTCCTGTCCATCCTGGCCTGAGCCACCGCTTTCTGCTAGAGCACAGCCCCCCTTTGGTTCTTGCTCCTGAGCCCTGCTTAGGCTGCACATTCACCCTCGGGGCTGGCCCTGGGCACTTTCATCCTGTCTTGGGTGCCATCGGGCTTGCCTAGATAGGGCTCTGCTCCCTGAAGCTATTTCCCTGGTCATGAACAATGTCCCTTGTTTGACCTGACTTCAGCTACTAACCCCAACCCAGCCCTGGGGGAGAGTTTCATGGTCTTCCACTTAGCCTGCTGGCCCTGGGGTTATGGGAGTGAGGCCCTGGGGACTCCCTCCTCTCTGTCCCATGGGCCTGTGGTGGAGCCCTGACCGCGGGGACCAGTATGACGGGCTGGACCTGCCTCACACAGACATTCCAGCACACCACCCTCAGTGACCATGTCCAGGTATTGGGGGAGACGTGCAAGTACCTGGTGAATGAGGGTCTGAGGAAGCCAGGTCACAGTATTTGCTGGGGACTTGGTGGCAGGCTGTGTGGGTCGGGAGGGAGGGCTGTGCTCTTCCTGTTCCTTGATTCTCGTTCTGTATGACCAGCAAATTCTGAGGACACACATTTGGGGTGCCAGTGCTGCTTCTCCATAGTGGCCATCCTAACACCCTAACCTTTGCCCTCAGAGGCCAGGGAGGTCATGGAGGGTAGTAGGTGGTGGATGGACAGACGCCTTCAGGTTGGAGTTGGTAGGAAGAGATGCAGGCAGGGGTCTTCAGGGTTTGGGGTCAGTAGGCATGGCGCTAAGGATCTGTGGCTCCAAAGAAGTCAAGAACAGGGCACAGACGAGGAAACTGTGTTGAAAAGTAAACGTAACGTGTAAGGGCTAAGCAAGTAGGTTAAGAACTAACAGCAGTAATGCTAATTATGTATATTGATGCGCACACAGGTAGAGCACTCTGGGTTCACAAAGCCCTTTTACATCCGCTGTCCCATTGGAGCCTTACAATCATGTGGGGTGGTTGCACAGGCTCTATTTCAGCTCTGACAGAGGAGCAAATAGCCCGGGAGTGTCACGGCCAGTGTTCAAACCTGGGTCTCTGGCTCCACATCGGTTTTCTCCCTCACCATGTTCCCGCAAAGGGGCAGCACTCTCTTTCTGAGCTTCCTGCTGAGTCTGGTCCAGGCAGCTCAGCTGCCTGAGGTCGGAGCCATGCAGCTGTGGGCGGCCAGCGGGCCCTGGCTGCCTGGTGCCTCAGGTGGAGCCCTCGGTGGCCCTCCTCCTGCCCAGCACCACCCTTCTTTGGCTCTGCAGGTGCATACAGTTAAAATACAGCGTGTGGGGGAGTTACTTTCCCAGAGCTTTGGCTTCCTGAAGAGCCCTCAGCCCTGCCTCAGGACAGCTGCCATCAATTTCATCACTAAGGGGCTACCTTTGGCTACTCCTCCCTCCCCTCCAGCAGGGGAGCCTCCTTGATCTTGCGCTAAAGGGCTAAACCAGAACTGCGGTGCGACACAGCAGCTCACCTCCCTTCCCAGCTCTGCTGGTGAGAGACGCTGTCCTGTGACCAGGGAGAAGAGGCTCTGTATGGGTCCACCACACTGTCTGCACTCTGCTTTGGGGGAAGAAAGCCATATACGTTTAAAAGGGAAAAACTGTTGCTTCCAAGGGAACCACATAGATTTTCCAAAATATTTTTGTTTCATACTCTAGTAGTGGTGCACTGTGTGTTAATGTTAAAAACTTAAACAATTCAGATTGGTGAAAGATGATAAAGACCAGAAGTTCCACATTTGGATTTACCCACTAACATTTTAGTTTCCCCTAAGATTGTACAATAAACACACACATACACACACACACACCCATGTACACACATATAGCACTTTTAAAAACCACAGTCTAGTACACTGTTTTTTCCTTTGCTGTATCATAAATCCGTGCCATTACATACAGTACATACATTACTTCTAATCACTGCATAGTATTAATTCCCACTTTATGGGTGGGTTTATGAAACTATATAACCAGTCCTTGTTTTTGAATATTGAGATTGTGTCATCTTTGTTTTTACAAGTACGGACACAGAGGTTAAATAATTATTTTAAGATAAATTCCTTAATAAATTTTTGGGCCACATAGGTGTACAAAAATTTTTTTTTGGTATCATTAATCTACAATTACATGTGCAACATTATGGTTACTAGACTCCCAAATCATCAAGTCCCACCCACATACCCCATTACAGTCACTGTCCATCAGCGTAGTGAGATGCTATAGAATCACTACTTGTCTTCTCTGAGTTGTCCAGCCCTCCCTGTGCCCCACCCTCTACATTCTGACTGCTACTCCTAATGGCCTTTTTTCCCCCTTGTCCCTCCCTTCCCACCCATCCTACCCAGTCCCTTTCCATTTGGTAACTATTAGTCCGTTCTTGCTTTCTGTGAGTCTGCTGCTGTTTTGTTCCTTCAGTTTTTCTTTGTTCTTATACTCCACAAATGAGTGAAATCATTTGATACTTGTCTTTTTCTGCCTGGCTTATTTCACTGAGCATAATACTCTCTAGCTCCATCCATGTTGTTGCAAATGGCAGGATTTGTTTTCTTCTTATGGCTGAATAATATTCCATTGTGTATATGTACCACCTCTTCTTTATCCATTCATCTACTGATGGACACTGAGGTTGCTTCCATTTCTTGGCTATTGTAAATAGTGCTGCGATAAACACAGGGGTGCATATGTCTTTTTCAAACTGGGCTGCTGCATTCGTAGGGTAAATTCCTAGAAATGGAATTCCTGGGTCAAATAGTATTTCTATTTTGAGTTTTTTGAGGAACCTCCATACTGCTTTCCACAATGGTTGAACTAATTTGCATTCCTACCAGCAGTGTAGGAGGGTTCCCCTTTCTCCACATCCTCGCCAACATTTGTTGTTGTTTGTGTTTTGGGTGGTGACCATCCTTACTGGTGTGAGGTGATATATCATTGTGGTTTTAATTTGCATTTCTCTGATGATAAGCGATGTGGTGCATCTTTTCATGTGCCTGTTGGCCATCTGAATTTCTTCTTTGGAGAAGTGTCTGTTCAGATCCTCTGCCCATTTTTTTAAATATAATTTATTTTGGTATCATTAATCTACAATTACATGTGCAATATTATGGTTATTACACTACCCCTTCATCAGGTTCCCCCCCACCAACCCCATTACAGTCACTGTCCATCAGCATAGTGAGATGCTATAGAATCACTACTTGTCTTCTCTGAGTTGTACAGACCTCCCCATGCCCCCCCAACATTACGTCTGCTAATCGTAATGCCCCTTTTTCCCTCTTATCCCTCCCTTCCCACCCATTTCCCCCAGTCCCTTTCCCTTTGGTAACTATTAGTTCGTTCTTGGGTTCTGTGAGTGTGCTGCTGTTTTGTTTCTTCAGTAGTTTTTCTTTGTTCTTATACTCCACATATGAGTGAAATCATTTGATACTTGTCTTTTTCGGCTTGGCTTATTTCACTGAGCATAATACCCTCTAGCTCCATCCATGTTGTTGCAAATGGTAGGATTTGTTTTCTTCTTATGGCTGAATAATATTCCATTGTGTATATGTACCACATCTTCTTTATCTGTTCATCTACTGATGGACACTTAGGTTGCTTCCATTTCTTGGCTATTGTAAATAGTGCTGCAATAAACATAGGGGTGCATCTGTCTTTTTCAAATTGGGCTGCTGCATTCTTAGGGTAAATTCCTAGGAGTGGAATTCCTGGGTCAAATGGTATTTCTATTTTGAGTTTTTTGAGGAACCTCCATACTGCTTTCCACAATGGTTGAACTAATTTGCAGTCCCACCAGCAGTGTAGGAGGGTTCCTTTTTCTCCACATCCTCACCAACATTTGTTGTTGTTTGTGTTTTGGATGTTGGCCATCCTCATTGGTGTGAGGTGATATCTCATTGTGGTTTTAATTTGCATTTCTCTGACGATTAGCGATGTGGAGCATTTTTTCATGTGCCTGTAGGCCATCTGAATTTCTTCTTTGGAGAAGTGTCTATTCATGTCCTCTGCCCATTTCTTAATTGGATTATTTGCTTTTTGTTGACGTGCGTGAGTTCTTTATATATTTTGGATGTCAATCCCTTATCCGATATGTCATTTATGAATATATTCTCCCATACTGTAGGATGTCTTTTTGTTCTACTGATGGTGTCCTTTGCTGTATGGAAGCTTTTCAACTTGATATAGTCCCACTTGTTCATTTTTGCTTTTGTTTCCCTTGCCCAGGGAGATATGTTCATGAAGAAGTTGCTCATGTTTATTTCCAAGAGATTTTTGTCTATGTTTTTTTCTAAGAGATTTATGGTTTCATGATTTACATTCAGGTCTTTGATCCATTATGAATTTACTTTTGTGTATGGGGTTAGACAATGATCCAGTTTCACTCTCTTACAGTTTTCATTAGCTGTCCAGTTTTGCCAATACAAGCTGTTGGAGAGGTTGTCATTTCCCCATTGTATATCCATGGCTCCTTTATCATATTAATTGACCATATATGTTTTGGTTAATATCTGGACTCTCTGTTCTGTTCCACTGGTCTGTGGATCTGTTCTTGTGCCAGTACCAAATTGTCTTGATTACTGTGGCTTTGTAGTAGAGCTTGAAGTCAGGAAGCGTAATTCCCCATTTTATTCTTCCTTCTCAGAATTGCTTTGGTTATTTGGGGTCTTTTGTGTTTCCATATGAATTGTAGAACTCTTTGTTCCAGTTCGTTGAGGAATGCTGTTGGTATTTTGATAGGGATTGCATTGAATCTGTAGATTGCTTTAGGTAGTATAGCCATTTTGACAATATTTATTGTTCCTAGCCTAGGGCATGGGATGAATTTCCATTTGTTAGTGTCCTCTTTAATTTCTCTTAGGAGTGTCTTGTAGTAGTCAGGGTATAGGTATTTCACTTCCTTGGTTAGGTTTATTCCTAGGTATTTTATTCTTTGTGATGCAATTGTGAATGGAATTGTTTTCCTGATTTCTCTTTCTGCTAGTTCATTGTTAGTGTATAGGAAAGCAACAGATTTCTGTGTATTAATTTTGTATCCTGTGTACTTTGCTGAATTTAGATATTACTTCTAGTAGTTTTGGAGTGGAGTCTTTAGGGTTTTTTATGTGTAATATCATGTTATCTGCAAATAGTGACAATTTGACTTCTTTACCAATCTAGATGCCTTGTATGTCTTTGTTTTGTCTGATTGCCATGGCTAGGACCTCCAGGACTATGTTGAATAACAGTGGAGAGTGTGGGCATCCCTGGCTTGTTCCCGATCTTAGTTGAAAAGCTTTCAGCTTCTCGCTGATAAGTATGATGTTGGCTGTGGGTTTGTCACATATGGCCTTTATTATGTTGAGGTACTTGCCCTCTATACCCATTTTGTTGAGCGTTTTTATCATGAATGGATGTTGAATTTTGTTAAATGCTTTTTCAGCATCTATGGAGATGATCATGTGGTTTTGTTCTTCTTTTTCTTGATGTGGTGGATGATGTTGATGGATTTTCGAACGTTGTACCATCCTTGCATCCCTGGGATGAATCCCACTTGATCATGGTGTATGATCCTCTGATGTATTTTTGAATTCGGTTTGCTAATATTTTGTTGAGTATTTTTGCATCTATGTTCATCAGGGATATTGGTCTGTAATTTTCTTTTTTGGTGAGGTCTTTGCCAGGTTTTGCTATTAGAGTGATCCTGGCTTCATAGAATGAGTTTGGAAGTATTCCCTCCTCGTCTATTATTTTAAAAACCTTAAGGGAAATGGGTGTTATGTCTTCTCTATATGTCTGATAAAATTCAGTGGTGAATCCATCTGGCCCAGGGGTTTTGGTCTTGGGTAGTTTTTTGATTACCAATTCAATTTCATTGCTGGTAATTGGTCTGTTTAGATTTTCTGTTTCTTCTTTGGTCAGTCTTGGAAGGTTGTATTTTTCTAAGACGTTGTCCATTTCTTCTAGGTTTTCCAGCTTGTTAGCATATAGATTTTCATAGTATTCTCTAATAATTCTTTGTATCTCTGTGGGGTCCGTCGTGATTTTTCCTTTCTCATTTCTGATTCTGCTTATGTGTGTAGATTCTCTTTTTCTCTTAATAAGTCTGGCTAGGGGCTTATCTATTTTGTTTATTTTTTCAAAGAACCAGCTCTTGGTTTCACTGATTTTTTTCTATTATTTTATTCTTCTCAATTTTATTTATTTCTTCTCTGATCTTTATTATGTCTTTCCTTCTGGTGACTTTGGCCCTCATTTGTTCTTTTTCCAATTTCAATAATTGTGACTGTAGACTGTTCATTTGGGATTGTTCTTCCTTCTTTAAATAGGCCTGGATTGCAATATACTTTCCTCTTAGAACTGCCTTTGCTGCATCGCACGGAAGTTGGGGCATTGTGCTGTTGTTGTCATTTGTCTACATATATTGCCTGATATCTGTTTTAATTTGGTCATCGATCCATTGATTATTTAGGAGCATGTTGTTAAGCCTCCATGTGTTTGTGAGCCTTTTTGTTTTCTTTGTACAGTTTATTTCTAGTTTTATATCTTTGTGATGTGAGAAGTTGGTTAGTAGAATTTCAATATTTTTGAATTTACTGAGGTTCTTTTTGTGGCCTAGTATGTGGTCTATTCTGGAAAATGTTCCATGTGCACTTGAGAAGAATGTGTATCCTGTTGCTTTTGGGTGTAGAGTTCTGTAGATGTCTGTTAGGTCCATCTGTTCTAGTGTGTTGTTCAGTGCCTCTGTCTCCTTACTTATTGTCTCTCTGGTTGATCTGTCCTTTTGAGTGA
The DNA here is from genome assembly GCA_032199065.1 of Smutsia gigantea. Lineage (NCBI taxonomy): Eukaryota > Metazoa > Chordata > Mammalia > Pholidota > Manidae > Smutsia > Smutsia gigantea. Next base: position 100,595 of record JAVSCE010019915.1, read on the forward strand.
GTGGTGTGTTGAAGTCTCCTAAAATGAATGCCTTGCATTCTATTTCCTCCTTTAATTCTGTTATTATTTGTTTGACATATGTCGGTGCTCCTGTGTTGGGTGCATGTATATTTGTAATGGTTATATCCTCTTGTTGGAGTGACCCCTTTATCCTTACATAATGTCCTTCTTTGTCTCTTGGTACTTTTTTTGTTTTGAAGTCTATTTTGTGTGATACAAGTACTGCAACACCTGCTTTTTTCTCCCTGTTGTTTGCATGAAATATCTTGTTCCATCCGTTCACTTTTAGTCTGTGTATATCTTTGGGTTTGAGATGAGTCTCTTGTAAGCAGCATATGGGTGGGTCTTACTTTTTTATCCAGTCTATTACTCTGTGTCTTTTGATTGGTGCATTCAGTCCATTTACATTTAGGGTGATTATCGTTAGATATGTACTTATTGCCATTGCAGGCTTTGGATCCGTGGTTACCAAAGATTCAAGGGTAGCTTCTTTACTATCTAACAGTCTAACTTACCTCTCTTATTAAGCTATTATAAACACAGGCTGGTGATTATTTCTCTCCCTTCTTATTTTTCCTCCTCCATTCTTTATAGGTTATGTGTTTATTCAGTACTGTTTTGTGTTTCCTTTGACTGTTTTTGTGGATAGTTTTGTTTTTTGCCTGTAGTTGGTATTTGGATGGTCTGCTTCCTTTGCTATGATTTTATTTTCTTGGGTGACATCTATTTAGCTTTAGGAGTGCTTCCATCTAGAGCAGTCCCTTAAAAATATCCTGTAAAGGTGGTTTGTGGGAGGCTTGTCTGGAAATTGTTTAATCTCCCCATCAAATTTAAATGATAATTGTGCTGGATAAAGTATTCTTGGTTCAAAGCCCTTCTGTTTCATTGCATTAAATATATCATGCCATTCTCTTCTGGCCTGTAAGGTTTCTGTTGAGAAGTCTGATGATAGCCTGATGGGTTTTCCTTTGTAGGTGATCTTTTTTCTCTCTGTGGCTGCCTTTAATACTCTGTTCTTGTCTTTGATCTTTGCCATTTTAATTATTATTTTATTTTGGTGTTGTCCTCCTTGGGTCCCTTGTGTTGGGTGATCTGTGGGCTTCTGTGGTCTGAGAAACTATTTCCTTCCCCAGCTCGGCGAAGTTTTTGGCAACTATTTCTGCAAAGACACTTTCTATTCTTTTTTTCTCTCTTCTTCTTCTGGTACTCCTATAATGCCCATATTGTTCCGTTTGGATTGGTCACACAGTTCTCTTAATATTCTTTCATTCCTAGAGATCCTTTTATCTCTCTCTGCCTCAGCTTCTCTGCACTCCTGTTCTCTCATTTCTATTCCATTAACAGTCTCTTGCACCTTGTTCAGTCTGCTCTTAAGCCTGTCAATCGATGTTTCATTTCTGTAATCTCCCTCCTGACTTCATCCCTTAGCTCTTGCATATTTCTCTGTAGGTCCATCAGCATGGTTATGACTTTTATTTTGAATTCTTTTTCAGGAAGATTGTTTAAATCTATCTCCCCAGCCCTCTCTCTGGGGTTGTCTGAGTGATTTTTGACTGGACCAAATTCTTCTGTCTTTTCATGGCAATAGAAGTGGTCACAGGCAAGTGACACATGTGTCAGCTGGGAGAACAAAGTCCCTTCCTGCCTATTGTTGGCTTTGCCCTTCCCTGCAGTCTGTGCTGGTTACTCGCACACCGGGAGGCAGTCTCTGGGATAATCCCCTGTGCTGCTGTGGGCAGGGCCGCCCTCAGGCTAGCCTAGAGCACTGTGGGGGGTTGCAGCCATGCAGGGTGCGTTCTGCAGCAAGGATGGGCCCATTCATGCCTTCCGGACCTTGCTGTGGTTTCTGGTGCCTGACCTGGTTAGCTGCGCACCGGGAGGAGATTCTGTGTGGTTGCTGTGGGCGGGGCCGCTCTCCGGCTACTCTGCAGCTGTGGTGGGTCAGCCGGTCCATTAGGTGTGCAAAATTTTAAGGATTTTGGTGCTTAACCTGCCCTCTAAAAGTTGAATCATTTTCTTTTGTCATCAGTACTGTATGTGAGTATCCATTTTTTCAGATCTTTGCTAAACCTGGGTAATATTTTAAAAAATCATTACCAGTTTGATGGGTGAAAAAGAGTAGCTGTTGTTGTTTTAATATTTTTTCATATTAATTAAAGGTTAAAATTTTTTCCTGTGTTTATTGGCAATGCATTTAATTTTTGCAAACAAATTGCCTCGTGGCCTTCGTCCATCTTTCTATTGGTGTAGCAACCACATGAAGTTTACCCTCCTGGGCTCATGCTCTGCTTGTCACCTGCCAACATTTTTCTGGGTCACAGCTGCTCTGAGAGTTGTCCTTTTACTAGGACTCTGACCTCCAGGCTGTACGGCATCTCTTAGATACATTCCTTGTGAGAACCGGTTTACAAATTTCCTTGTCCACTACTGAGCCTGGGGGAAAGGGTGGCCCAAAGGTCCAGGAATTCTGGAAGGACTTTGCTTCTGTCCTATCTTTAGGACTGACAGCTAAGAGGATTGGCATGAGTCACATATATGAGGATGATGTGCAGCTGTTGTGGAATGGTGAGTCTGGGCCTTGTCCCTGAGTCCTGGGTTACAGCAGGGTGGGGCAAATAGGAAGGAGGCAAGATAGAAACCCTTAAGGACAGGTTTCAGGACTTTAAATAAAGTTTACTTTCAGAATTATAGATGTTATATATACAAGTAGAAAATGGAAGGAAGTAGGAAGAAGAAAACAAATTACCTATCGTCACACTAGTTAGCTGAAACCACTGCTGACAACAGTGTCCCAGTCACTGAACATTCATCGTGGGCTGTAGGGCTGATGCCGCAGCAGTGGTCGAGGCACACAGCCGTGCCCCTGGAAGAACGCACACTGTTGTCTTCTTCTTTACTACAGTACAGCATTTTAAAATTAATTTATATTTATAAAAGAAATACACAAATACAGTCTCTTTGCAAAAAATAGAAACATTATCCATAAGGGTAAAAGTTCTATTAACCTCCAGTCTTGTTCCTCTCCTCTCTTCCCCTGCCCATTTGCTATAATTCCTTTTCTGTGTACATAGAATATATATTTTACACACACACACACACAGTTTCCGCAAGTTGCTTCATTCCCACTTAGTATGCTGGTACACACAGATATACTGCAGCCCTGTAACTATCATCCTTGACAGATTCATATTTATTTCCAATCTTTTGCCATTGAAACAACACTACCATGAACGCTCTTATACATGCCTCCTCAGATATGGATGTGTTTCTCCAGGCTAGCCACAAAAATTTAGACTTTTATCATGCATATCGAGCTTAAGAGTTTAAAATAAAACATTTTTGCCTTCTCTCCTGTGTTGACATGAATTCCAATCACTACCCCTCCCAACGTACAGGCTTTTGTTAGCCAATATTTCAGTTTTCTTTTTTAACCCAGAATTAAGATGCTATCATTATTGTTATTTTATGCAAATGGTTGAGACTCATGTACAGTGGTACATGCTCAGCATTCCTTTTGGCATCTCTTGGCCGTCCTTCGGGGCTCCTTTCTCATCCTGAAGCACAGCTTTCGGCTCTCCAGTGCTGGTATCTTGGTGGTATGAGCTCTTGGTTTTGTCCTGATTTTCTCTTACCTTCATTTTTGCGAGATGGCTTTCCTAGTGGCACAATTCTAGACAATTCTTTCCTCCCAGCACCCTGAAGATCTTGTACCATGGGTCAGAGAACAGCAGTAGGCAGAATGGTGCTGGGCCTCTTGCCATGGTAGATTTAGGACTTTGCTGTGAACGGCAGCGGTGCTCCCTGAAGCTCCCTTAACTCCTCCCCGGGGGCTGGGGTGGGTTTCTGGTGCCTTTGTTAGGTGGTGGGCTGTTCACTTATCCCAATGCGAAGTGGAACTGTTTGAATGATGTATTCCTCACTCCTTTCTTTTCCAATCCATGGTTTTCTTCCTTCAGTGCAGGGACAAGATGAAGGTAATGTTTGCTTCTAGAGGCCCTGCCCCCGTGTCTCAGCCTTTTGTGTGTCCCAGTGTCCTGCATGCACGCCACGGGGCTGCTGCAGGGTAGGGAGCCCTGATCAAGGAAAAAGGAACCTGTTCTCAGAGAGCAGACATGCTCTCTCTAGCAGTCTAGAGACTTGGGAGCAGGATCTGTCACCTCAGGGCTCCACCCCTGGTTTCTAACCCTGACATTTTTGTATCTCTGCTTACATCTCCTTGTTTTTACAACTGAGGTCTCCACCAGGTAATAGACCCCTGTTGCCAGCACCACTGGGGAATTTCAGGAAAATATATCCAGAATGAAGTCCTAAACACCTCTGTATACCAGAGAATTCACCTGGCCGCCTTCATTCTGCTCAGCCTCCATGAAAGCCTGCCTAGGGCACCCAGGCAGAGGAGTTTTCCCAAGTAGAGTCATTCTAGTTATGCTCAGACCCATGTCTAGTGCCTCAGAAACCGTGCGGCCAAGAGGTGGTTCTTTTCTTTGCCACTGAAGCCCAGCTATCGTTGTCTATTCTAAGTAAAAGGAGATCAACATAAGGCTGTGGACTCTGATGGACATGAAGGCCCTTTTAGTTGTGGTGAGCCAAGGTTCTTCCTGCTCTCCTTACCCTCGGCATGCTAAGGGGTTTCCTGTCTCTGTCCCCTCTGTTCCCACACAACTCGAAGCCCCTGCTGGCCATTCATTGACTGGACCAACTAACCCCACACCTCTTCCTCCATTCACCATCCTACATGCAGCAGCAGATTGTCCATGGAGCGTGTACATTGCAGCATGTCACCCCCTTGCTTAAAGCCCCTTAGTAGCTTTCCAATGCTCTCCGGGTCACCCCTCACCCTGGGCCACAAGGCCCTGACTGAGCTGGCCTCTGACTCTGTCCGTACCCCTCGCCTCCTTCACTTCCCCCTCACTGGGCACTGCAGCTACCCCACCGCTGTATGCACGTGACTAGACGCCCTCTCCCTCGGGGATGCTCTGCCCTAGTGCCCCACAGGCTGCCCCTTATTCTTTGGGTCTTAGTTCAAATGGCACCTTCCCAGAGAGGCATTGCCTGCCTGGCCTCCAAGGAGTCCCATTAATCTGGTAAATTCATACTTAATTTGTTTTCTTGTGAATTTTGTCTTTCCTCCATGAGAATGTTGAGTTCTGGAGGGTGGGGTCTGCCTGTCCTGGTCACCACTGTGTCCCCGGCCCCAGCACAGCACCTCGTGGTAGTAAGTGATCAGTAGTAGTAGTTGAATGCATAGTTTTTGTTTAACACAGTGAAACACTGCACACAACCTAATTACTCACTAATGGGTTCATCAGAGAAATTATGAGAGAATCATGTGATTGAATATGTTGTACAGGGGAATATGAGAAGAAAAAATATTGATCCTATTTTTGTAAAAAAAAGCTTAGGTAAGTATTTAAAAAATACACTGCAAGTATAGGTATGAAAATATTAGTGGTGTTATCTTTGTGGGTGAGTGATTTTTCTTCCTTTCCTTTTAAAAAAACATTTTCTATTTAAACATTTTTCTATGTAAGTAAAACAAGTATTATTTTTATGGGGACAAAATTATTGTAAATGAAGTTCTGTAGTAAAAATGTACTTGTCGAACAATTGGGATGTCTCTTCTTAATTGTGTGTAGTATTGGTGTTGTCATAAAAGAAGAAAAGCATGTGGGGTGGAAAGTAATGGGATTTGGGTGACAGGCCTTGGAGATCAGGAGTCTGAGTTGACCTCCTTTCTAGTTTCAGCTCTTGGAAGTCTGAGGAATGATCCTGTGGAAACTGTCCAGTCTTTGGTCAATACTCCCCTGAAAAATACTGATGAATATGTTAAGCCCAAGCCTGTATTTCCAGGATGAGCCAGCTGAGAAATAGCATCCTCAGAGCCTCTGGCAGGAAAGTCCAGGAGAGAAAGAAACGACTATTAAAGACTTTCAAACGGGAGAGAGGTGATGAGGTCAGTCAGAAAAAGAAAACCTGGAGTTGGCTTCAAGAACCTCTGAATTCCTTGTACAACCGTCACAATGGGAGGGTGCAAAACACTCCACTCGTAAGAGGTGACCTATATGAAAAGTCAGCATGGTTCCAAGTGCCACGGGCTGAAAGTCCACCCAAAGAAGCTGAGTCTGCCCCAAAGCAAGCTGCTTCTGAGTCACTCTGATGTGCAGAGCTGGGGACTAGAGAGAGGCTTTTTTGTTATTTGTCAGATGTCAGCCCTTCCCTCCCCGACCTTCTGTCCAGCTGCATGGGCTACTTTAGATTAAAAACAAGGAGGAAGTTTTGATCTTAGAAAATACAGTCTGTTTCTTGTCCTTTATCTCTCCAGGGGATTGTTGGCTATCGGCACATACACTTGTCAATAAAGCTTATTTTCTCATCCTAACTCAGGATGGCTTTCGTTGCAGCTGTGGGCGATTAGGGATAAACCCAAGGGACAGGAACAGCTCTGAAGCAGCTTCTCAACCTCCAGGCAAAGTTTCAAATGGCAGAGGACAGAAGAGCACAGCATCACCACATGTTGAGTGAAGCTTCCATGTCGGACACTGTTGCATAGTGTGTTCAGACTTCAGGGTTTAAAGGTGGGCTTGGTGCACACAGTGGAGTGGCAGTAACTCCAGCCCTGTCGTGCTCAGGGAGCACATCAGATTGCCATGGGGTGAGTGACACTGTTGTTGAGATAACTTTGAGTCCATTCTCATTTATGTTAAAAAATCAGTCTAAGACTTAGATCTGAATCCTCACTCCCTCTACCAGGTACTGGTTCTTACTGACCAGTTCTTTCACCTACTTCAAAACTGCTTCTCTGTGCTTGATTTCTCATTGACAAAGTAATACTGATAATGTCCCATGGTGGTGTCCCCGGTCTCAATTCTTCCCTTCTTCCCTTTTTTGAGCCATGCGTTTGGTTTCTTGCCTAGAGTAAGTAATATTCTTTAAGGTTTCCTACCCTCGCTTGAAGCTAGGTGGGGCTGGTTAACTAAGTTCTGACCAAGTGGGTGCAAGGGGAGGTGCGTGATGTGACTCCCAAGAGGTGCTCTGAAAGGGCCTGGGCACACGCATTCTTGTCCTGCCCATTTACTGGTGACTGGCATGGAGACATGATGGTTGGAACTTAAAAGATGTCTTGGACCATCAGGTGCAATAGATGTATTGAAGATGACATGGCAGAAAAGTAAAAAGGACCTAGCTTGGTTAGGATAGTCGAGCTGTTTACCAGTTTGGGGAGTTTACTTTCAGACTTAGTTTAACCAGAAGGAGAGTGAGAGATAAATTTTTATTTATTTAACCAATGTTATTTGAGTTCCTTTCCCAGGCACACCCAATTCTGATGGATTTATTTTATCTTTCAACATTGCTACGAGGATTAAAGGAGATATAAAGTGCTTAGCAGTCTGTCTGGCACAAAGTTAGAGGGCAGTAGTATTTTTTTCAAAGCTCATGAAATATTTAGGTCATGGGAACTTGGTTTTGAGAACTTGGTAGGTGGGGAAAGACCAAAGAACTAGTTTCCACTTGGGTCAAATTGACTAATTTTACTTCTTTAAAGTTAACAATGATCAGAATGTTTTTACTTCTAAATTTTATGAACTCATAGATAAAATCTTTCTCAAATCGGTTTCCTTATATTTAAAAATGAGAATATTTAAACTTACTTTATAAGATTTACAGAGTTAAATGAAATAGTGCTATGTACTTGGTAAAAAATAAGTGCTAAATAAATGACTGTAATTATTACCCAACTATGATGGTTAATTTTTTTTTGATATCATTAATCTATAATTACATGAGCAACATTACGGTTACTAGACTCCCCCCATTATCAAATCCCCACCACATACCCCATTACAGTCACTGTACAACAGCATAGTAAGATGTTACAGAGTCAATACTTGTCTTCTCTGAGTTGTACAGCCCTCCCTGTCCCCCCCCCCCACATTATGTCTGCTAATCGTAATGCTCCTTCTTCCCCCTTATCCCTCCCTTCCCACCCATCCTCCCCAGTCCCTTTCCCTTTGGTAACTGTTAGTCCATTCTTGAGCTCTGTGAGTCTACTGCTGTTTTGTTCCTTCAGTTTTTCTCTTTGTTCTTATACTCCACATATGAGTGAAATCATTTCCTACTTATCTTTTTCCCCCTGGCTTATTTCACTGAGCATAATATCCTCTAGCTCCATCCATGTTGTTGCAAATGGTAGGATTCGTTTTCTTCTTATGGCTGAGTAATATTCCATTGTGTGTATGTACCATCTCTTCTTTATCCATTCATCTACTGATGGACACTTACGTTGCTTCCATTTCTTGGCTGTTGTAAATAGTGCTGCGATAAACATAGGGGTGCATATGTCTTTTTCAAACTGGGCGCCTGCATTCTTAGAGTAAATTCCTAGGAGTGGGATTCCTGGGTCAAATGGCATTTCTATTTTGAGTTTTTTGAGGAACCTCCATACTGCTTTCCACAATGGTTGAGCTAATTTGCATTCCCACCAGCAGTGTAGGAGGGTTCCCCTTTCTCCACATCCTCACCAACACTTGTTGTTTGTGTTTTGGATGGTGGCCATCCTAACTGGTGTGAAGTGATATCTCATTGTGGGCTTTAGTTTGCATTTCTCTGATGATTAGCGACGTGGAGCATCTTTTCATGTGCCTGTTGGCCATCTGAATTTCTTCTTGGGAGAAGTGTCTGTTCATGTCCTCTGCCCATTTTTTAATTGACTTATTTGCTTTTTGTTTGTTGAGGTCCGTGAGCTCTTTATATATTTTGGATGTCAACTCTTTATCGGATATGTCGTTTTATGAATATATTCTCCCATACTGTAGAATGTCTTTTTGTTCTACTGGTAGTGTCCTTTGCGGTACAGAAGCTTTTCATCTTGATATAGTCCCACTTGTACATTTTTGTTTTTGTTTCCTTTGCCCAGAGATGTTCATGAAGAAGTTGCCCATGTTTATTTCCAAGAGATTTTTGTCTATGTTTTTTCTAAGAGTTTAATGGTTTCATGACTTACATTCAGGTCTTTGATCAATTTCGAATTTATTTTTGTGTATGGCGTTTGACAATGATCCAGTTTCATTCTCTTACATGTAGCTGTCCAGTTTTGTCAACACCAGCTGCTAAAGAGGCTGTCATTTCTCCATTATATATTCATGGCTCTTTTATGGTATATTAATTGACCATATATGCTTGGGTTTATATCTGGGTTCTCGAGTCTGTTCCATTGGTCTATGGGTCTGTTCTTGTGCCAGTACCAAATTCTCTTGATTACTGTGGCTTGGTACTAGAGCTTGAAGTTGGGAAGCGAGATCCCCCCTGCTTTATTCTTCCTTCTCAGGATTGTTTTGGCTATTCAGGGTGTTTTATGGTTCCATATGAATTTTGGAACTATTTGTTCCAGTTCTTTGGAGACTTCTGTTGGCATTTTGGTAGGTATTGCATTGAATCTGTAGATTGCTTTAGGTAGTATAGCCATTTTGACAATATTTATTCTTCCTAGCCAAGAGCATAGGATGAATTTCCATTCATTAGTGTCTTCTTTAATTTCTCGTAAGATTGTCTTGTAGTTTTCAAGGTATAGGTCTTTCACTTCCTTCGTTAGGTTTATTCCTAGGTATTTTATTCTTTTTGATGCAATTGTGAATGGAATTGTTTTCCTGAGTTCTCTTTCTGCTAGTTCATTGTTAGGGTATAGGAAAGCAACAGATTTATGTGTTTTAGTTTTGTATCCTGTTAAATTTGCCGAATTCAGATATTACTTCTAGTAGTTTTGGAGTGGAGTCGTTAGGGTTTTTTATGTATAATATCATGTCATCTGCAAATAGTGACAGTTTGACTTCTTCTTTACCAATCTGGATGCTTTGTATTTCTTTGTTTTGTCTGATTGCCGTGGCTAGGACCTCCAGTACTATGTTGAGAAACAGTGGGGAGAATGGGCATCCCTGTCTTGTTCCCGATCTTAGGTGAAAAACTTTCAGCTGCTCGCTGTTAAGTATGATGTTGGCTGTGGGTTTGTCATATATGGCCCTTACGATTTTGAGGTACTTGCTCTCTATACCCATTTTGTTGAGAGTTTTTATCATGAATGGATGTTAAATTTTGTCGAATGCTTTTTCAGCATCTATGGAGGTGACCATGTGTTTTTTGTCCTTTTTTGTTGATGTGGTGGATGATGTTGATGGATTTCGAATGTTGTACCATCCTCGCACCCCTGAGATGAATCCCACTTGATCATGGTGTATGATCCTCTTGATATATTTTTGAATTTGGTTTGCTAATATTTTGTTGAGTATTTTTGCATCTATGTTCATCAGGGATATTGGTCTGTAATTTTCTTTTTTTGTGGGGTCTTTGCCTAGTTTTGCTATTAGAGTGATGCTGGCTTCATAGAATGAGTTTGGAAGTATTCCCTCCTCTTCTATTATTTTGGAAAACTCTAAGGAGAATGGGTGTTATGTCTTCTCTATATGTCTGATAAAATTCAGTGGTGAATCCATCTGGTCCCAGGGGTTTTGTTCTTGGGTAGTTTTTTGATTACTGATTCAATTTCATTGCTGGTAATTGGTCTGTTTAGATTTTCTTTTTCTTCGTCAGTCCTGGAAGGTTGTATTTTTCTAGGAAGTTGTCCATTTCTTCTACATTTTCCAGCTTGTTAGCATATAGATTTTCATAGTATTCTCTAATAATTCTTTGTATTTCTGTGGGGTCCGTTGTGATTTTTCCTTTCTCATTTCTGATTCTGCTTATGTGTGTAGATTCTCTTTTTCTCTTAATAAGTCTGGCTATGGGTTTTCCTATTTTGTTTATTTTCTCAAAGAACCAGCTCTTGGTTTCATTGATTTTTTTCTATTGTTTTATTCTTCTCAATTTTATTTATTTCTTCTCTGATCTTTATTATGTCCCTCCTTGTGGTGACTTTGGGCCTCATTTGTTCTTTTTCCAATTTCAATAATTGTGACTTTAGACTATTCATTTGGGATTTTTCTTCCTTCTTTAAATAGGCTTGGATAGCTATATACTTTCCTTTTAGAACTGCCTTTGCTGTGTCCTACTGCAGTTGGGGAATCGTGCTGTTGTTTTCATTTGTTTCCATACATTGCTTGATCTCTGTTTTAATTTGGTCCTTGATCCACTGATTATTTAGGAGCATGTTGTCAAGCCTCCATGTGTTTGTGAGCCTTTTTGTTTCTTTGTACAATTTATTTCTAGTTTTACACCTTTGTGGTCAGAGAAGTTGGTTTGTAGAATTTCAATATTTTTGAATTTATCGAGGCACTTTTTATGGTCTAGTATGTGGTCTATTCTGGAAAATGTTCCATGTGCGTTTGAGAAGAATGTGTATCCTACTGCTTTTGGGTGTAGAGTTCTGTAGATGTCTGTTAGGTCCATCTGTTCTAGTGTGTTGTTCAGTGCCTCTGTCTCCTTACTTATTGTCTGTTTAGTTGATCTGTCCTTTGGAGTGAGTGGTGTGTTGAAGTCTCCTAAAATGAATACATTGCATTCTATCTCCTCGTTTAATTTTGTTAGTATTTGTCTGACATATGTTGGTGCTCCTGTTTTGGGTGCATATATAACCATTAAATGGTTATATCCTCTTTTTGGACTGACCCCTTTATCATTATGTAATGTCCTTCTTTATCTCTTGTTACTTTTTTTGTTTTGAAGTCTATTTGTCTGATACAAGTACAGCAACACCTGCTTTTTTCTCCCTATTGTTTGCATGAAATATCTTTTTCCATCCCTTCACTTTTAGTCTGTGTATATCCTTGGGTTTGAGGTGAGTCTCTTGTAAGCAGCATATAGATGGGTCTTACATTTTTATCCATTCTATTACTCTGTGTCTTTTGATTGGTGCATTCAATCCATTTACATTTAGGGTGATTATCGATAGATATGTACTTATTGCCATTGCAGGCTTTGGATTCGTGGTTACCAAAGGTTCAAGGGTACCTTCTTTACTATCTAACTGTCTTACTTAACTCTCTTATTAAGCTATTATATTTCTTTATTTCTCTCCCTTTTTATTTTTCCTTCTCCATTCTTTATGTTAGGTGTTTTATTCTGTAGCCTTGTTTCCTTTGACTGCTTTTGTGGATAGTTGACTTTATTTTTTGCCTTTAGTTAGTATTTGGATGGTCTGATTTCATTGCTGTGATTTTATTTTCTCTGGTGACATCTTTTTAGCCTTAGGAGTACTTCCATCTAGAGCCGTCCCTTTAAAATATCCTGTAGAGGTGCTTTGTGGGGATCAAATTCCCTCAACTTTTGCTTGTCTGGAATTTGTTTAACCACTCCTTCAAATTTAAATGATAATCGTGCTGGATACAATATTCTCGGTTCAGGCCCTTCTGTTTCATTGCAGTAAATATATCATGCCATTCTCTTCTGGCCTGTCAGGTTTCTGTTGAGAAGTCTGATGATAGCCTAATGGGTTTTCCTTTGTAGGTGAACTTTTTTCTCTCTCTGTGTGCCTTTAATACTCTGTCCTTGTCTTTGATCTTTGCCATTTTAATTAGTATATGTCTTGGTGTTGTCCTCCTTGAGTCCCTTGTGTTGGGAGATCTGTGGACTCCATGGTATGAGAGGCTATTTCCTTCCCCAGCTTGCAGAAGTTTTCATTAATTATTTCTTCAAAGACACTTTCTATCCCTTTTTCTCTCTCTTCTTCTTCTGGTACGCCTATAGTGCGAATATTGTTCCTTTTGGATTGGTTACAGAGTTCTCTTAGTATGCTTTCATTCCTAGAGATTTTTTTTATCTCTCTCTGCCTCAGCTTCTCTGTATTCCTGTTTTCTGATTTCTATTCCATTAATAGTCTCTTGTACCTCATCCAGTCTGCTCTTAAGACCTTCTATTGATTGTTTCATTTCTCTTATGACCCTCCATACTTCATCCCTTAGCTCTTCCGTATTTCTCTCAGGTCCATCAGTATGGTTATGTCTTTTATTTTGAATTCTTTTTCAGGAGGATTGGTTATATGTATCTAAGCAGGCCCACTCTCTGGGGTTGTCTGAGTGATTTTTGACTGGACCAGATTCTTCTGCCTTTTCATGGCGATAGAAGTGGTCACCGATAAGTGGTGCATGTGTCAGCTGGGAGAACAAAGTCCCTTCTTGATTGGTGGTCGCCTTGCCCTTCTCCACTGCCTGTGTCGGTTATCCGCACACCAGGAGCAGACTCTGGGTTAATCTCCTGAGCTGCCATGGGCGGGGTGGCCCTCAGAATAGGCTAGAGCCCTGCGGCGGGTCGCAGGTGTGCTGGGTGTGTTCTCCTCCGAGATGGTTAATTTTATGTGTGAACTTGGCTGGGCCATGGTGCCCAGATATTTGGTCAAACATTATTCGGGATGTATCATGGGAGGGTGTATTTGGATAAGATTAATATTTAAAATTTAAGTAAGCAAAGGAGATTGGCCTCTATAATGCGGGTGGGCCTCATCCAATCAGTTGAAGGCCTGAATAGAACAAAAGACTGACATCCGCAGAACAAAAAGGAATCCTGCCAGCAGATGGCTTTGGACTTGAACTGCATCAGCTCTTTCCCTGATGGCCCATCCTGCAGATTTTGACTTTCTCGTCTCCACAATTCTTTTCTACTTCATTAAAATAAATCTCTCTCAACACACACACACACACACACACACACACACACACACACACACACACACACACACACACACTTTGGAGAATCCTAATACACTAGGTATAAGGCATTATCCTCTGAATATACAGAGATGTCAACTCTTTAGGATGACAGAGGTAGCTGGTAGGGGTTCGTGAGAGGTAGTGAATTTTGGAGGATAAACATTAGTCTGATTTCAGTTTCTGAACTCAAGAACTGAGACTTCTAATGCTTTATATATTGGCATTTGCCTCCTCAGCCTTCGCCTAGCTTTAGACTGTCTTTGGCTTTCTGATTTTCACTTCACTTTGCTTAAAGCTTGGACTTCTCAGGAGATTCTCAATCCTCTATGCGCTCTATTTTTCCCATTGTGCCCTGGCTCTACATTCTGTACTAAGACAGCTGCCCCAACCCTATCCAGGATTTCAAGGGCCCCTAATCTTGTATGTTTTGGGATTTTGACCAAGTCGGGACAGCTGGCAGAGGAAGATGTCCACAGGCAGAGGAAAAGGCTGCTCTCTCACTGAGCCCTGGTGTTACACTCTCCAGCCTTTTGCACAGCCTTCTGTTCTTGCACCCTCAAGCACATGTCCTCATTTCTCTCCTCTTCTGCACTTTTTTCATTTTTTTATTTTTAATAATTTATTTTGGTATCATTAATCTACAATTACATGTGCAACATTATGATTATTAAATTACCTCCTTCATCAGATCCCCCCCACCAACCCCATTAGAGTTACTGTCCATCAGCGTAGTGAGATGCTATAGAATCACTACTTGTCTTCTCTGAGTTGTACAGCCCTCCCCATGCCCCCCCAACATTACATCTGCTAATCGTAATGCCCCTTTTCCCCTTTTATCCCTCCCTTCCCACCCATCTCCCCCAGTCCCTTTCATTTTGGTAACTGTTAGTCCATTCTTGGGTTCTGTGAGTCTGCTGCTGTTTTGTTCCTTCAGTTTTTTTCTTTGTTCTTATACTCCACATATGAGTGAAATCATTTGATACTTGTCTTTTTCGGCTTGGCTTATTTCACTGAGCATAATACCCTCTAGCTCCATCCATGTTGTTGCAAATGGTAGGATTTGTTTTCTTCTTATGGCTGAATAATATTCCATTGTGTATATGGACCACATCTTCTTTATCTGTTCATCTACTGATGGACACTTAGGTTACTTCTATTTCTTGGCTATTGTAAATAGTGCTGCAATAAACATAGGGGTGCATCTATCTTTTTCAAATTGGGCTGCTGCATTCTTAGGGTAAATTCCTAGGAGTGGAATTCCTGGGTCAAATGGTATTTCTACTTTGAGTTTTTTGAGGAACCTCCATACTGCTTTCCACAATGGTTGAGCTAATTTGCACTCCCACCAGCAGTGTAGAAGGGTTCCCTTTTCTCCACATCCTCGCCAACATTTGTTGTTGTTTGTTTTTTGGATGTTGGCCATCCTTAGTGGTGTGAGGTGATATCTCATTGAGGTTTTAATCTGCATTTCTCTTATGATTAGCAATGTGGAGCATCTTTTCATGTGCCTGATGGCCATCTGAAATTCTTCTTTAGAGAAGTGTCTATTCATGTCCTCTGCCCATTTCTTAACTGGATTATTTGCTTTTTGTTTGTTAAGGTGCGTGAGTTCTTTATATATTTTGGATGTCAATCTCTTATCAGATACGTCATTTATGAATATATTCTCCCACACTGTAGGATGTCTTTTTGTTCTACTGATGGTGTCCTTTGCTGTACAGAAGCTTTTCAGCTTGATATAGTCCCACTTGTTCATTTTTGCTTTTGTTTCCCTTGCCCGGGAGATATGTTCATGAAGGAGTTGCTCATGTTTATGTCCAAGAGATTTTTGCCTATGTTTTTTTCTAAGAGTTTTATGGTTTCATGACTTACATTCAGGTCTTTGATCCGCCTTGAGTTTACCTTTGTGTATGGGGCTAGACAGTAGTCCAGTTTCATTCTCTTATATGTAGCTGTCCAGTTTTTCCAACACCAGCTGCTGAAGAGGCTGTCATCTCCCCATTGTATATCCAAGGCTCTTTTATCAAGTATTAACTGACTGTATATGTTTGGGTTAATGTTTGGACTTCCTATTCTGTTCCACTGGTCTGTGGGTCTGTTTTTGAGCCAATACCAAATTGTCTTGATTACTGTGGCTTTGTAGTAGAGCTCCAAGTCAGGGAGCGTAATTCCCCCTGTTTTATTCCTCCTTCTCAGGGTTGCTTTGGCTATTCAGGGTCTTTTGTGATTCCACATGAATTTTAGAATTATGTGTTCCAGTTCACTGAAGAAAGCTGTTGGTAGTTTGATGGGGATTGCGTTGAATCTGTAGATTGCTTTAGGTAGTATAGCCATTTTGACATTATTTATTCTTCCTAGCCAAGAGCATGGGATGCATTTCCATTTGTTAGTGTCCTCTTTAATTTCTCTTAGGAGTGTCTTGTAGTTTTCAGAGTACAGGTCTTTCACTTCCTTCGTTAGGTTTATTCCTAGGTATTTTATTCTTTTTGATGCAATTGTGAATGGAACTGCTTTTCTGATTTCTCTTTCTGTTAGTTCATCATTAGTGTATAGGAAAGCAACAGATTTCTGTGTGTTAATTTTGTATCCTGCAACTTTGCTGAATTCAGATATTAGTTCTAGTAGTTTTGGAGTGGAGTCTTTAGGGTTTTTTATGTACAGTGTCATGTCATTTGCAAATAGTGACAATTTGACTTCTTCTTTACCAATCTGGATGCCTTCTATGTCTTTGTTTTGTCTGATTGCCGTGGCTAGGACCTCCAGTACTATGTTGAATAACAGTGGAGAGAGTGGGCATCCCTGTCTTGTTCCCGATCTTAGATGAAATGCTTTCAGCTTCTCGCTGTTAAGTATGATGTTAGCTGTGGTTTTGTCATATATGGCCTTTATGATGTTGGGGTACTTGCCGTCTATACCCATTTTGTTGAGAGTTTTAATCATGAATGGATGTTGAATTTTGTCAAATGCTTTTTCAGCATCTATGGAGATGATCATGTGGTTTTTGTTCCTCTTTTTGTTGATGTGGTGGATGATGCTGATGGATTTTCGAATATTGTACCATCCTTGCATCCCTGGGATGAATCCCACTTGATCATGGTATATGATCCTCTTGATGTATTTTTGAATTCGGTTTGCTAATATTTTGTTGAGTATTTTTGCATCTACATTCATCAGGGATATTGGTCTGTAATTTTCTTTTGTGGTGAGGTCTTTGCCTGGTTTTGGTATTAGTGATGCTGGCTTCATAGAATGAGTTTGGAAGTATTGCCTCCTCTTCTATTTTTTGAAAAACTTTAAGGAGAATCGGTGTTATTTCTTCTCTATATGTCTGGTAGAATTCAGAGGTGAATCCATCAGGCCTGGGGTTTTTGTTCTTGAGTAGTTTTTGATTACTGATTCAATTTCGGTGCTGGTGATTCGTCTGTTTAGTTTTTCTGTTTCTTGCTTGGTCAGTCTTGGAAGGTCATATTTTTCTAACAAGTTGTCCATTTCTTTTATGTTTTCCAGTTTGTCAGCATACAGATTCTCATAATAGTCTCTTATAATTCTTTGTATTTCTCTGGGGTCTGTCGTGATTTTTCCTTTCTCATTTCTGATTCTGTTTATGTGTGTAGATTCTCTTTTTCTCTTAATAAGTCTGGCTAGGGGTTTATCTATTTTGTTTATTTTTTCAAAGAACCAGCTCTTGGTTTTATTGATTTTTTTCTATTGTTTTGTTCTTCTCAATTTTATTTCTTCTCTGATCTTTATTATGTCCCTCCTTCTGCTGACTTTGGGCCTCATTTGTTCTTCTTTTTCCAATTTCAGTACTTGTGTCTTTAGACTATTCACTTGGAAATGTTCTTCCTTCTTTCAATAGGCCTGGATTGCCATACACTTTCCTCTTAGAACTGCCTTTGCTGCGTCCCACAGAAATTGTGGCTTTGTGTTGTTGTTGTCATTAGTCTCCATATATTCTTTGCTTTCTGTTTTGATTTGTTCATTAACCTATTGATTAATTAGGAGAATGTTGTTAAGTCTCCACGTATGTGTGAGCCTTTTTGATAACTTTCTAAAATTTATTTCTAGTTTTATACCTTTGTGATCTGAAAAGTTGATTGGTAGAATTTAATATTTTTGACTTTACTGAGGTTCTTTTTGTGGCCTAGTGTGTGGTCTATTCTGGAAAATGTTCCATGTGCACTTGAGAAGAATGTGTATCCTGCTGCTTTTGGGTACAGAGTTCTGTAGATGTCTGTTAGGTCTATCTGTTCTAGTGTGTTGTTCAGTGCCTCTGTGTCTTTACTTATTGTCTGTCTGGTTGATCTGTCCTTTGGACTGAGTGGTGTGTTGAAGTCTCCTAAAATAAATGCATTGCTGTCTATTTCTTCCTTTAATTCTGTTAGTATTTGTTTCACATATGCTGGCGCTCGTATGTTGGGTGCAAATATATTTATAATGGTTATATCTTCTATTTGGACTGACCCCTTTATCATTATGTAATGTCCTTCTTTATCTCTTGTTACTTTCTTCGTTTTGAAGTCTATTTTGTCTGATACAAGTACTGAAACACCTGCTTTTTTCTCTTTGTTTGCATGAAATATCTTTTTCCGTCCCTTCACTTTTAGTCTGTGTATATCTTTGGGTTTGAGGTGAGTCTCTTGTAAGCAGCATATAGATGGGGCTTGCTTTTTTATCCATTCTGTTACTCTGTGTCTTTTGATTGGTGCATTCAGTCCATTTACATTTAGGATGATTCTTGAAATATATGTACTTATTGCCATTGGTGGCTTTAGATTCGTCGTTACCAAAGGTTCAAGTGTTGCTTCTTTACTATCTAACAGTCTAACTTAACTTTCCTGTTGTTATTGTAAACACCATCTGATGTTTCTTCATTTCTCTCCCTTCTTATTCTTCCTCCTCCATTTTTTATATACTAGGTGTTTTATTCTTTGCTTTTAGTTAGTATTTGGATGGTCTTCTTTCTTTGCTATGATTTTATTTTCTCTGGTGACATCTTTTTAGCCTTAGGGTACTTCCCTCTAGAGCAGTCCGTTTAAGATATCCTGTAGAGGTGGTTTATGAGAGACAAACTCTCTTAACTTTCATTTGTCTGGAAATTGTTTAATCCCTCCATCATATTTAAATGATAATCATGCTGGATACAATAATCTTGGTTCAGGCCCTTCTGTTTCATTGCATTAAATATATCATGCCATTCTCTTCTGGCCTGTAAGGTTTGTTGGGAAGTCTGATGATAGTCTGATGGGCTTTACTTTGTAGGTGATCTTATTTCTCTCTCTAGCTGCCTTTAATACTCTGTCTTTATCTTTGATCTTTGCCATTTTAATTATTATGTGTCTTGGGTTTGTCTTCCTTGGGTCCCTTGTGTTGGGAGATCTGTGGGCTTCCGTGGACTGTGAGACTATTTCCTTCCCCAACATGTGGAAGTTTTCAGCAATTATTTCTTCAAAGACACTTTCTATCCCTTTTTCTCTCTCTTCTTCCTCTGGTACTCCTATAATGCGAATATTGTTCTGTTTGGATTGGTCCCACCTTTCTCCTAATATTCTTTCATTCCTAGAGATCCTTTTATCTCTCTCTGCCTCAGCTGCTCTGTATTCCTGTTCTCTGATTTCTATTCCATTAACAGTCTCTTGCATCTCATGCAGTCTGCTGTTAAGCCCATCGATCGCTTGTCTGATTTCTGCATTGTCTTTCTTCATTTCCCTCACTTCCTCCCACAGCTCTTGTATATTTCTCTGTAGATCCATCAGCATGTTTATGACTTTTATTCTGAATTATTTTTCAGGAAGATTGTCCATTTCCATCCCTTCACGCTCCCTCTCTGGGGCTGTCTGGTTGATCTTAGTCTGGACCATATTCCTCTGTGTTTTCATGGATATAGAAGTGGTCACTGCTAGTTGCCATGTATGTCAGCCTGGCTCTTTAAGACTTTAAAGAGAAAAAAAAAAGAAAGAAAGAGAAGAGAAGAAAAAACAAAAGAAAAACAAAACAGCCAAAAAAAACAACAAAAAAACGCCCACCAGGAGTAGATTCTGTGGGGATGGTGTAGGTGGCGCTGTTGCTCCTTCTGCAGCCGTGGCCGCGCCGCTCCGCAGGGCCCTTTATAGCTCTGGCCGGGGTGGGAACAAATGGGAGACTTTTGATCTCTGTTTGGCCACCCTTTCCCAGTTGCCAGCTAAGGGGTCAGAAACTCCCCAGGACTCCCAGCCTGCTGGGCTGAGTGTGCTGGGGTGATCCGGCTCCTTTCCTGGGCTCCTGTCTCTTTAAGACCGCTGAAAAAAGCGCGCACTTTCCTTTTTTCTTTTTTCCTTTCCTTCCCAGGAGCCGGCTGCTAGGACCCTGGCGCGTTCCCCGCTCAGATCCTGCACCCTCTGTCTCTCCAATCTCCGCTGCACTGTGCGATGTGTGTCAGCGCTCCCCACGAAGATCACTGGGTCTGGTTATTTCATGGGGCTGTACTTCCACTCCGTCCCGGCTCTGAACTTCTCCCGCCAGTGCGCTGGGGTGGGTGAGTGCTCGGGTCTCGCCGGGTCGCGGCTCCATATCTTACCTGTCTTGCGGGGTGTCGTGTCCTCTCAGGTGTAGCTGCATGCTGTGTGCTTTCCGGTGTATTCTGGTCTCTCTTTTAGGAATAGTTGTGTTTGCTGTATTTTCATAGATATATATAGTTTTGGGAGGAGATTTCTGCCGCCCTGCTCACGGCACCATCTTCCGGGAAGTCCTCTGCAGACTTCTTGAATGGATGATGTCCTTCTGTTCCTCCAGCCATCTCATCATTTAGACTCTTCTTAATCCTTGCAAAGTGATTTTGTTCAAACTGTATTGACATGCTCTCACGGGGTTGTCAGGGAATTTTTCTAGTTATTGCTCTCTTTGACATTGCTATATCTGACACCGTTGATCATTTTCTCTTCTGGTTCCCTGATAGCCCTAATTTGTCTTCACTGCTCTAATTAATCATTCCCTCACCTCCCTTTCCTATAAATGTGGCCATTTCTTAAAGGTCATTCCTCGATTTTTTTCCTCCTTTAAAAAAAAAAAACTCTGGTAAAATATACAACATAAAATTTACCATATTAGCCATTTTTAAGGGTACAGTTGAGTAGTGTTAAATACATTCACATTGTTGTGCAACCATTCTCTGGAATTCTCTTCCTCTTAAAGTGAAACTCTACTCGTTAAACAACTACTCCCAATTTCCCACTCATCTTAGCCCCTGGCAACCGCCATTCTACTTTCTGCCTCTATGAATTTGACTACTTTAGGGATCTCATGTAAGTGGAATCATACAGTATTTGTCTTTTTTTGTGACTGGCTCATTTCCCTTAGCATAACATGGTTTAATTTTGTGTGTCAACTTAGCTGGACCAATGGTGCCCAAATATTTCATCAAACATTATTGTGGATGTTTCTGTGAAGATGTTTTTTAGATGAGATTACACTTAAATCAGTTGACTTTGAATTGAACAGATTATTCTCCATAAGCAGGGTAGGCCTCATCTAATCAGGTACCATAATACAACAAAGCACAATCTCCCCAGAGTAAGAGGATTCTACCAGCAGAGAGCCTTTGTACTTGAATAGCAACTCTTCCCTGAGTCTCCAGCTTGCTGGCCTTCCCCGTCAGATTTTGGACTTGGCAAACCTCCATAATTGGGTGAGCCCAGTTCCTTAAAATAAATCTAATTACACCACCTGGTTTCTCTGGATAACCCTCATATATATATATAATGTCCTCAAGGTTCATCCGTGTTGTAACATGTCAGAATTTCCTTCTACGTTCAGGCTGATTACTCCATTGTGTGTACACACCACATTTTGTTTGTTCATTCATCTGTTGATGGCTACTTCTACATTTTGACTGTTGTGAATGATGTGGCTATAAACATAGGTGTGCAAATATCTGTTCAAGTCCCTGCTTTCACTTCTTTTAGGTATATACCCCAAAGTGGAATTGCTGGATTATATGGTAATTCTACTTTTAATGTTTTGAGGAACTGCCATGCTGTTTTCCATAGTGACTACCTCATTTTACATTCCCATCAGCGGTGTACAAGGGTTTCATTTTCTCCACATCCTTACTAACCCTTTTGATACTCTGTTTAGTAGCCATCCTAATGGGTATGAAGTGGCATCTCACTGTGGTTTTAATTTGCATTTCCCTAATGATTAGTAGTGTTGAGCATCTTTTCTTGTGCGTCTTGGCCTTTTGTATATCTTCTTTGAAGAAATGTCTATTCAATTCCATTGCCCATTTTTTCACTGGACTGTTTTTGTTGTTGAGTTGTGGAAATTCCTTATATTTTCTAATTCTCAGCCCTCTATCAGAGATACGATTTGCACATACTGTATCCTATGCCATGGGTTGCCTTTTCACTTTTGTGTCCTTTGATGCAGTTTTACATTATTGTAGTCCAGCTTATCCATTTGTACTCTTGCTGTTGTACTTTTGGTTTCATATCCAAGAAATCTTTGCCAGATCCAAATTTTTTTTTCCCTATGTTTTTTTCTAAGAGTTTTATACATTTAGTTCTTATAGTTAAATCCACTTTGAGTTAATGTTTATATATGGTGTAAGGTAAGGGGCCAGCTTTATTTTTTGCCATGTGGCTGCCTCCCCACTTTTTTTTTTTTAACTATTCACTTCTTCAGAAATGTTACTACTTACCATGGCTTTAGTTCTTTCACTCAGAGGTGATCAATCCAAAGATCCAGCTCCCACCTCTTTCCTGAGCTCTAGGCCCCCATTTTCAAAAACCACTGACTACCTAATAGAAACAGTGATGGGGGAGGGACAGCCTGAAAATTCAGTTTGATGAATTAGATCAACCTATTATGTGAGGAAGCAGAATGTATCCCACACCCACAATCTAGGAATATATCTAACATTATCAATATATTACATTATATATTGATATAGATACCAATATATCTAACTCTAGAAATATATCTAAATGTATACCAGACATGGTCATCAAATAAACTAGGGCTCAGAGAAGCAAATATTAGGGTGCTTCTTGCACTGTTCCAGGGTGAGGCACATAGGGCCTTGGGGAAGGGAGCAATCTGGTCTCTAGAGAGTTACCTCCTATATGACAGGCACATCTCATGGGACTTCCCCAGTGCCTGTTCCTCTCTTTCTCTTGTTCTGATGCTACACTAACCAAGCAATCTTCCAGTTCACATGGGCTTCCCGAGTAGAAAGTGATAAATTAGCTTATGCTGCAAGAAATGGCTCCTTTGCAAGTGAATCCATTGGCATGATTGTAAATTTAGTGATCATGCATCTGTAGTGAGCCTGATACTTTCTGGGTTTACTAAGATAATTCAGCTTTTGGACTGAATTATTTTGATGATAATTGAATAACTGAGTTAGGTTATGAATCAATGAATGCCAAGGCTAGGCTACCCTGGAAGATGCCTTTGGGAGGTCCTGCTCCTGCCTGTAACATGATGACCTCCCCCCACCCCAAAATGCACTAATGTGTACCCCATCAAACCGCATAACTCTATCTCAAAAACAAGAATGTTCATATTTTCCCTTAAAATGCATTATCACTCCTGACCTCCTTATTTCTGCTGTTCAAATTGCCAAAAGCCTACATCTCAAAATTTGATTCACAGTCAGGACCCAACTTTACTTTTTATTCAATTTTATTTATTTGTTAGATCTATATTACAGTTATTTCTAAAGAAGAAGCTAAGAACACTTACAATAAAAACATTGGGACACTAAAACCAAACCCAATTAGTATGAGTAATGACAAACCTTTGTTGAGTTTTTGTAACATGGCAAGTGAGGTGCTAAGCCCTTTTACCAAGATTATCTCATTTAGCTCACAAGAATCCTGTAAGGTAGATCCTATTATTATTTCCATTTTGTAAGTAGGAAAACAGACGCTCAGAGGGCTTAAACACCTGCCAAAGCCATCTAGGTCATCAATAGTGGAGTGCAGATTTGAATCCAGGCAGTCTGACTTTACAAGGGCATGAACTTAAAATTAACAAGAAGTAATGAGAACTGAAAAGAAGCATCAAAAAATGCTGGCCAATGAAAAACTAAAACCACCCAACATTTAGCTCTGAGATTACTAGCAGCAAAGGCAAAGAGGACTATATCATGGGTCTAAGTAGCATGCACTGTTGAGTGACAGAAAGCACATTTGTACATTCGTAGAAAAAAAATTCTCTCCCTGGCTCTCAGTTTTGAGAGGAGTTTAAGAAGGTCTTTGAGTTAATTCAGCAATGGCATCATCCAAGGCCATCTAATAAGAAATGCAGAGGTGGGCCACATAGGGCTAATTTCTGATTTTACCTTTGGAACATAGCCCAAGGTCTAATGCTGGAAGTGTGACTCATTCTATATAACCTGTGGGTGAGGATGAGAGGTGGATAGAGGGACATGAACTGGGTTTACAGCCCGCTATTAACAGCCTCCATCTCTCCATTCCTGAGGTCCAGGTCCCTGTTGCACTGTCTGCTTTACTGCATAATCTGACTTGTTTGCTTGCTTCTGGTGTCTCTCCCCTCCAAACCATCCTTCACACGGCTTCCAGCTTAGTATTTCCAAGACATTGCTTTCACAGTTTCACTCTGTTCAAAAACATTTCAGTGACTTGCAAATTGCTTATAGCAATGTCTAAACTTATTACCTTGCTGTTTAAAGTCTTTTACAACCAGATCCCGACTTTATCTTTGTGTCTTATTACCTACTTCTCCAAGGTGCTTCTTAGAGGATTCATACCCTACCCTATGAGTGTGTGTGTGCACAGGAAGGTGGGGGGGGACGGGGGATGGGGGACGATTTTGAAGCAATAGGCCAAAACCTAGTTTATCTTCTTGAAGGGTCAGGTTAACCAGATGACAATTACTTTAGTTATGCTACAACAAGCATGGATTAGAGTAGAATGCAACACCTATTATGATTTTAAAGTTAAAACTGAGGCATCAGAGATCCTTTCTGGATTTTGGTGGGCCACATCCCAAGACCTGAAGGACATTAGTTCTTGCCCTCTCTAAACACCACCAGCCAGTGGCAGTTGTAGAGATACAAGAACAGAGCCTGGAATCACCTTTTATAAATTCTCACCCCCATGCTTTTCCACAACTTGCAACACCGTTCTTCTCCCTGAAAGCCTTCCCTTCAAATCCCAGCAAACTGTCCCTAATCTGGGAAGTCACACTAACTACTAATATCTTTCTAGCGGAACACTTGGCATAAAATGCTCCCATTATCATTTCATAGATCCATACCATTATATGGTGATAATATATATGTATTTGGTCTTCATCCCCATTCCTCGCAGAGCTCCTAAAACCCTTGTAATTTCCTAAGTGAGGAGACGGAGAAGAGGTGCCTTTTGTTGTGTTAATATGGTGATTGTTGAAAAGCCCCTGGGTAACCTGAGGAGGAGGGCTGGTTGCCAGGGGAACCAACCTAGTGAACAGAGGGCTGGAACTTCAGTCCAACACCCAGACCTTCTGGGAGGGGAGAGGGCCTGGAGATTGAGTTCAATAATATAATCTACCAATCATGCCTACATAATGAAACGACCATAACATTACAAAAGGGCTGGGTTTGGAGCTTCCGGGTTAGTGAACATGGTAGAGTAGCCCGCCTGGAGAGGGCATGGCAGCTCTGTGCATGGAAACTTTCCCAAATACCTTGTTGTATGCATCTTTCACCAGGCTGTTCCTGAGTTCTTGGTGGTACTGGAAAACCATGCACTGGACATACTTTTCAGAAAAGTTCGTAGAGATCATCTAGTCCGATCTTCCCTTTGAACAAAGGAGAACCCAAGTCCAGGGAGGTTAAATTAATGTTTGTCCTAACTAGGCGAGATGGCAGGGCTGGTGCTTTGCCGCCTTTGACCACCCCCTCCGTCTACTGCAGGAACGACTCCTGAAAGGGTTCTTTAGCTACCCGACTTACTCGCAAGGAAGGACACGAGAACTCTGTCAGCGTGGTTTTACTCCCTGTAAGACAGACAGACAGGATGGTTGTGTCGAGAGGGAGAGGGGGAGAGAGGGAGAGGGAGGGGGAGGGGGAGAGAGGGAGAGAGGGAGAGAGGGAGGGGGAGGGGGGGAGAGAGGGAGGGGGAGGGGGAGAGGGAGAGGGAGAGGGAGAGACGCGCTTTTAAGGAGTAGGGTGTGTTTTACTATGGGGACGCTGGTGGTTGGGTCTTAAGGGGTGGGGGCAACCATCTGGTTGGTGGTTGGGTCTTAAGAGGAGGGATGAAAAGGTGAGGCAAGCCCAGACATGATTTTCAGCAACCCCTGTGCTTGGGACCGTGGGGTAAATGGAGGATAAAGTCTTACAATTCCAACTTGTCTGCTAGAGTGCCTGCATTTACATGGTCAGAGACCTCAAGA
Source organism: Smutsia gigantea (assembly GCA_032199065.1). NCBI lineage: Eukaryota > Metazoa > Chordata > Mammalia > Pholidota > Manidae > Smutsia > Smutsia gigantea. The sequence continues at coordinate 126,604 of JAVSCE010019915.1, forward strand.
CGAGACCAAGGTTGAAAATCCTGCACAACCCTGTTGAGGTGGGCAGGTCAGTACCGACCTCCTAAAATTAAAAGTAACGGGTTCACACCCAATGAGACCTGACACAAGCCGGGGCCAGAACACGTTTCCTGATTCTCGATACACCATCTCGACCATCGGGTGTTTGGTAAACCTCAGCCAACGTAATCCAGTCAAGCAACTGCTGTGCGATTGGTACCTGTGGCGTTAATTGGCGGGGTCATCCAAACATCCCGCACCTGGCAGCAGGGTAGAAGGGAGATATGCCCACACCCTCAGAGCGTCAGTCGAGACCCGCACTCCCAGCGCCGGAAAAACGGCCCGAATCAGCTCTGCCGCGCAAGCGCAATGGCGCAAACGACGGAAAACCCCGCCCCTTCGTGCCGGCGCGCGCACGCGTAGAGGCGTGGGGGCGTGGCAGCGCCACGCTCTTACCCGGGTGCAAGATGCTGGAGGGGCGCGGCGATTTCAAGTTGGGGTGTATTCAGCTGATTGCTCACCGGCTTGGCTTCAGCAAAGCAGTCCCGCTGGCCGAGAGGGTAAGCGCGGAGCCGCGTGGTGACACCGGAGGACGAGGAGAAGCGAGATGAGAAAGGGCAGATGCGGTGGAAACGCAAATGAGGGGGGCGCTGTGTGCGCAAAAGGGCGGGGCGAGTCGGGAGCGGGAACGCGGTCCGGTACGCGGAGGACGTGGCCAGAGCGTGATTGACAGTCTGGAAGCCAATGCGAGGGGGAAGGGAGCCATTGAAGGCGGGACCTACTGTTAAGTTGGCGCGGCGTCTAATAAGAGTTTTAACTGCTAACACGCCTGAGGGGCTTCAGTTTAGCCCAGCTATGCTAAGTGTTTTGCAAATTATTTTACTTAGTGGCCACTACAACGCTATGAGTGTGCGTAATTACCTGTCCTAGAGATGAGGAAACTATGAGGCTTAGGGATATTAACCTAAGCGAGGATACAGCTGGGATCCCAAACTTGGCCCTCCAACCCCAGAAACCTACCGGTAGCGGCTGGGCCCTGCTGCCCCTCGGGAAATCAAGGTGGAGCAGGATCCAGTCTAGAGGCCTGGCTGGGTGGAACTGACCCGGATGTTGGAAGTGTCATAGAAGCGGGGATAAATACTAATAAGTTGGATACAGTGTGGAAGCTCTGAGGAAGGGCCTGGGAGGGAGAGGGGAGGCCAGAAGAGGTGAGAATGTGGGAGAGAATGAAGGCCCACGTTGAAGGTTAGGGATCTAACACATGACTTTTTGGGGTGGGGGTGGGGTCACAATTCAATGTGTAGCTGTAGTTTATACCCAAGAAAAGAGTGATAGTCGAGGACTGAAGAAAACACTTTCAGATCTAAGCATATGAGGCGCTTCCACGTGTCTCCCAGCTGCTGGGGAATTGCAGCCCGCACCACGTGCAGGAGAACTTTTCTTGGGGCAGTGTTGTCTCCCAGGTGTGAGAGATTAAAGCATTTTAGGAGCGTAATGGCAGGATTGTAGCTGGAACACAGTTGTCTTGGGCTGATGTAATAAAATGCTGTAGACTGGGTCGCTTAAACACCAGAAGTTGTTTCCTCACAGTTCTAGAGGCTGGAAGCCCAAGATGAAGGTGCCTACCTGTTCGGTTCCTGTTGAGAGCTCTATTCCTGACTTGCACACAGCCCCATTCACTGTGTCCTCACCTGGCAGGGGAAGAGTTCCTTTCCCTTCCTCCTCTTAGGAGACCACCAATCCTTATCCGGATCAGTACCTCACTCTAACGACTTCATTTAATCCCAATTACCTACTAAAAGCCTTATCTCCACATGGAAGGTTAGAAATTTAACACGTGACTTTTTTTTTTGCTATTATTAATATACAATTACATGAGCAACATTATGGTTATTAGACTCCCCCTATTATCAAGTCCCCACCATATACCCCATTGCAGTCACTGCCCATCAGCATAGATGGATATTATAGAATCACCACCTGTCTTCTTTGTGTTATACTGCCTTCCCCGTATCCCCCACCCCACCCCCATACCCGCTACATTATACGTGCCAATTGTAATAGTCCTTTTTCCCCCTTATCCCTCCCTTCCCACCCATCTTCCCCAGTCCCTTTCCCTTTGGTAACTGTTAGTCCATTCTTCGGTTATGTGAGTCTGCTGCTGTTGTAACACATGACTTTTATTTATTATTATTAAGGTATTATTGATATACACTCTTATGAAGGTTTCACATGAAAAACAACGTGGTTACTACATTTACCCATATTATCAAGTCCCCACTCATACCCCAGTTCAGTCACTGTCCATCAGTGTAGTAAGATGACACAGATTCATTGTTGCCTTCTCTGGTAACACATGACTTTTTGAGGGATCACAATCCAGTCTGTAGTAGTAGTTTATACCCAAGTAAATAATGAGTGATAAATCGAGGACTAAAGAAAATGAACTTTCAGAAACAATACGTACCTGAGGTTCTTTCATGTTTCTCACCTCATTTAATAAGCGTCAGGTTTGCTTTCTGGGTGTTCCTTAGCACGGGTGGGGAATTCTGGGGAGAGCTGGGTGGGAGGCTGTCTTGCCAATGGGTTTCAGCCCCTGGCAAGTTCGCTATGGATTCCATGTGACCAAAGAAATTGACAGCAGAACGTTCTTTGGGGTGAAAGGGTTTATTACCTGGCTTGTTCTCCCGGCGGTAGGTCGAGCACCAGCGAGCGTCTCTGCCTCCTCCCAGAGCACTGGACCGAACTCTGTATATAGCGCAATAATAGCTTATTGTCTAAAGCTATGGAAGCAGTAGCCTAGCAACAGGCCAGTGACATCACCAGGTGGTTTAAGTTCAGTGAGGATCCTGGCCATAGGAACCCCAACTTCCCCACACTCCACCCCTCCAGGATTCTCGCCTTATAGTCTACATGCTTTCCATCTTCCACAATGGTCCCTGTGCAAGAAAGCTGGAACACTCTAACCAGATTTCACAATAGCAACAGAGGATAACAACAACTTAGAGATAATAAAAAATTAAGATACAGGTAACAAAAATTATAATAATCCTCAAGCCAGAGGAAGTTCCCAATCCACAAAGACCTTATGGGGTGATAAGACACATGTTTTAGATAATAAAAAATTAAGATACAGGTAACAAAAATTATTAATAATCCTCAAGCCAGAGAAGGTTCCTAATAACAAAAATTATAATAACCCTCAAGCCAGAGGAAGTTCCCAATCCACAAAGACTTTAGGGGCGATAAGACACATGTTTTAATGCCACCAACATAGGCAAATCTTGTCCATCAGGTAGGATGCTTGTAAGAGAGTGGTCCTGTGATAGGACTGTAGGAGGAAGGCGATCCCTTCCAGGTTTAGTATAACATACTTTTACTCCTTTCCCTGTGGGGGTTACCAAAGGGTCTATATATAGTGCTACGGGAGGTGCATGCACTGGCCATGATAAAACAAAACTCCCCGGTAAGATGCTCCTACCTTCTGGCCGTTCAGGATATACTACAGTGACCTTTGGTGGCCACTCTGCTGTTATTCCAGGAATACACAGGAGGCCAGATTTCAGGCCCTGTCCCCAAGGTGCCAGGAGAGCCAGCCATCAGTGGTCCATGTGTCGAAAGGTCCAAGGCCATGTCCACTCAATGGAGTCTCCGGGATTCAGTGCAGTTGGTGCTGGCAGCAAGATGTTATTCTGGTGGCTGAACCTCGGCTTCAGTGATTCTTCCTTGGTTTGCACTTGCAGTTGTATAGGGGAGGCAGCGATATGTGTTAACATGTCTATGGGGCTCAGGGCTCCCTTTTGGGGTCTCTCATTTAAACGCCATAGCACGGTCCATAAGCGGACTGACCATCCCTGCAGACTATTGGTATCTGACTTTAGTCCAGATTTTAACAAGCCATTGTGCCTCTCTTTCATGCCTGCTGTGGTAGGATTGTATGGCACATGAAACTTTCACTTGATTCCCAGCTGTCGCACCCATTCTTGCAGTGTATGTCCAGTAAAATGGGTGCCATGATCACTCACAATTACCTGTGGTCGGCCATAGGCAACAAAGAGATGCTCCAGGCCTCTTTGGTCATCTTCTGGTCTGCCCAACAGGTAGGAAAAGCAACCAGAAGTCCAGTAGCTGTGTCCACACAGGTCATCGCATACCGATATCCTTCTGACACAGGTAGAGGCCCAGTATAGTCTATCTGCCACCTGATGAGGGGTATAGGCCCCTTAGCTATTGTCCCATCTTGCTGTGGAACTCAGTGTAAGCCCTTTTGGAGCACACGACACACTCCTGCTGGGCTCTACTAACTTCTTTGAAGGTCAAAGGCAAGCCCCACTGACGGGCTACAGCCCACATTGTCTTTTGCCCCGCATGTAACAAACGCTGATGTAGCCATTGGGCTACATCAGAGGCAGGCTTTCCTTCTAACCAACGTATCTGGGTCAATGTATCTGCTTCATCATTTCCTGGGGATGCCAGTGGCAAATGACCTGTCACATGGTATACTGTAATCATTTTAGTCTGACCACAGGCCCATAAGTCTTGCCACAATTCTTGCCCCCAAAGGGATCGGTGACCAACCAGCCAGTTGGCATGGTACCAGGTTGGTAGCCACAGGGTCAAGTCCCAATGGACAGCCCAGCTGTCAGTGCAGACAACTATAGGGGAGGGCTCCTGGCTGATCACAAGCCACATGGCCCGCAACTCTGCCCACTGGCTGCTCTTCCCCTCACCATCCTCCATCCATATTGTCTCAGTCTTTGGATGGAAAGCTACAGCCCTCCATTTTGGGGGCTGCCCACAGCTGGAGCCGTCTGTGTACCATGCATCTTCGGGTATAGGGGCTCTTCCCTCCCGATAGAGACTCTCTGTTACTAATGGTTCAAAAGCAAGTTATTCCTGCTTTTCACTAGTATATGTCACTGGCCCCAACAAGCGTTGGAGTTCTTCACTCAAGGGGCTACTAGAGAGGGCACTACGCTGCTGTAGGTAGGCACCCCAGTTGGCTAGTGTGGGTGTTTATGCCACGCCACTCCTTGGCTTTTGGATCCAGTCTCATACCCACTTTGAGATGGGATAGGTGGTTATTACCTTTATCGGGGCCATTCCAGTTATGGGTTCTGTAGCCAGCAAGGCGTGATACAGGGCAGACAGTTGGTTTTCTATCAAAGTCTATCGTACCTCTACCCCTTTCCAGTGGGTTGGCGAGTTCATTCAAGCCGCTGCCAGAGACCCCAGCCATAACCGTCTTCAGTGACATGAACGTCCAGCTCACAGGGCCTTGATGGGGCTATCACACTCAAGGCCTGCACCACCTTGACTACCCATTTTGCTGTAGTAAAGGCAGATGCACATGTCTCATCCCAGTCCTACCTGATGCCCTTTTGTACCAGCCGGTATAAGGGCTTCAGAATTTGTGCCAAGTGTGGGATAAACACTCTCCAGTAGCCTAGAAGACCCAAAAACTCCTGTAGCAATGCTACAGTTCTGGGGGTAGGAAAGACCTGGACTTTATCTATAACTGCTTCTGGTATCACTTTGGTCTTACCTGACCAGACGACCCCCAAAAACTTGACAGACAAACCAGGTGCTGTTCACAGCCCATCCTTGGTGCTTCTCTTTCCCCTTTCCTTCATGTCTAAATGGTCTTTCGATCCTTCCTCTCGGTGTTGAACTGCCCTAGTTTTTTAAAGTCACCCTTAGAGTTATCCCTCTGTGAGCCATTTCTGCCACCCCTAAACTGACTGGAAGAACATTCGGCACCTACCTTTCCCTTCATAAATGTATTGACATCATCACTCATCTAATGAGGCCACTTATCTAGCAAAAATGTAAATAAGTTTCCGATTAGTAAAATCGGTACTTAGAAGAGACAGATCTGCTGAATAGCTTGGAGTGGTGGCTTCCAAAGAGAGTGTGGGAACCAGGAAGAGTTAGTCCTCCAGATGGTGATTAAAGGAAGAAAGGGTGTGTAAAAGCTGTCTCAGGGAAATTGGGTTCAGAAGAGGAGAAAAAAGATCATCCTGGAGAGAGACGTTCCTTTTTGCCTTAGACCTTTGCCTGGCAAGGAAGCTCTCCTGGCCAAGCCTTCGTCCCTGTGAAGAGACCTCCCCAGTCTGGAATAAGACAGAAAGCTTTTATTTCTTGAGGCTAGGAGATGTTTCGGAGGAGGCTCTGGTTTGTACCAGAAATGGAGGCTGGGATGAACTAAGAAGTAGCCCACAGTGTCTGTAAAATCTGGGCGGATGTGTGCCTGTGCCGTGTGAAGAACTGACTTGTAATTCTCTGCCTGCATGGCCTGGTTTTCCAGGTCCTCACAGCAGGACGCAGGAAGCAGGTTTGTCAGGCTGACACTGCTGTCTGGGGGTGTAGAGCACAGTGCCTCAAAGGAACCTTGGCATCATCCATGACCCCAGGGATGCAGGTCCTCCAAGGAAAATCTCCACGCCTTTCCTAGAGGCTTTAGGAGATGGTCCCAGCCGCAGAGGAATCCCAGATGAAATGGCGGGAGTTCTGCCTAGGGCTTTGCTAGTCTGAATTCTGCTACGGCCACTTCTGAAACGCTGCTAGATGGTTTGCCTGATTCTGGTGTGGCTTCATGAGGGTTTGCACATGATGGAAAGAACATGGTCTGGCTTGCAAAAAATGCATGTCCTAAGAAATTCCGTAACAACTGTTGAGACTACTGTTATAAACTCTTCTGGATTTCAAGCCAGTACTCCCAGATTTATTTATTTTTTCCCTAGGACCATGGCGAATGAAGCCCAGGAGGCTAGCGGCATCCATTTCCCTTTTCCCTTCACACCCTATTCCATCCAGAAAGACTTCATGGCAGCACTCTATCAGGTGTTGGAGGGTGGCAAGATTGGGATATTTGAAAGTCCAACTGGCACTGTAAGTATGAATGGTCAGAGCCTAAGAACAGTCCTGACAGACCCTGATCACAACACAAGGCCAGCCCAGCATGCTTGTTCACATATGCAGAGGTTTTCATGGTTTGTAGTCGGACAGAGTCATTCTCTCAGTACATCTTTCTGAATAACAGTCACTTTCTCTATTAAATTGTTGAACACAGCCCAAAGCCCAACGGCTAAGAAAAATTAAGCTAAAGGCAGATGAGAATTTGAATGGCAGTGGAAACCATGACCCACAGCACTGAAATCTTCTAGATTTCTCTGGGCACACAACTGCTTCGATATTGAGAAATACAGAAAGTACTTTGGCTTTTTCACAGATTAAACATGTTGGTTTAGTCTCCAGGAGCCAGGTTACTGAATAGTGCTGGAAGGATCTAATCAAGGGCCCTCAAGTTTTTCCTCCCTGGCCTGGAAGGAGGGAGGGATTTATTAGAGGCTGGCCATTGAGGCTGACCAGGGCTGTGGTGACTGGTCCCCCTTCTCTCTTGCACTTTATCAGTACTATGTGCTGGTGACATGTAGGAGTTGATGTGATGGTCCCCCCAGCTAGGCTGTGACCTCCTGGAGGATTAGGACCTTGTGTCCTCACCTCTGTGTCCCTGTCATCTAGTGGAGCTTGGCAAGCCCCTGGGAGGCTCTAAACATGTGTGAATGAGTAAAGTGACTCATTTCTCCTCTCTCCCTTGTTAAGGGAAGCATGTCATCTCTCTCGAGATGGCATGTGGGACAGGAAGAGTGCAGATGGGGTACTCTGTTCTGCATGCAGTGAACGGAGAGAATAAGTGAACAAGATGTGGGTCACAAAGGTCCCGTGCAGAGTGGTCTGTTTCTTAAATAGCGTTCTACTAATATTCTTAGCCTCCATGTAAACGCAGTGCAATCTGACTTCTCCTACCAACCCACTGGAATCTTTTCTAGGATCAGTAGGGACTTCTTGACTAATAGATTTGGATGTTTCAAGTCCTTATTTGACCATTCTGCAGCATTTGATACTGTTGAATATATCCTCTTCCTTTGTTTAATAAAAAATTTAGTCAAAGAATAATGCATGTCATTTAAAAAGTCAAACTTATCAAACTTGGTTCTTTGAGCAGGTACTTTTAATTCTTTGAACTGTTTCTTAAGAAATGTACTAGTGTAGCATATTTTGAAGTGATAAACTGGCGCTGTTTCTGGGTTTATTGATTTTAGTCATACCTTCCGCTTGTGATAGATAAGATGTAGTTTTCTCTCCCTTTTCCCTCCTCCCCACATAATCAGATTAAGTTTTAGTCTCTTTAAGTCAGTATACTGCAGCTGTGGGTTTGTTTGCTTTTCTAGAGTTAATAATTACCTTTTAAAAGTTGGTTTAGTTTTTAATATACCTATGCCAACTCCTCTCACATCATCCAGTGGCCTCTCAAAAAAGATATTCCATATGTAAAATTACTGTTTTAGTCTGCTAATGCTGCCATAACAAAATACCCTAGACTGGTGGGCTTAAATGACAGAAACTTCTTTTCTCACAGTTCTGGAGTCTGGAAGGCCCAAGATCAAGGCTGCCGCAGGTTTTGGGTTCTGGTGAGGGCTGCCCGCCTAGCTTGCTGATGCCCGCCTTCTCACGGCCCTCTCGTGGCGGGAGAGAGAGATCTTCAGTGCCTCTCTCCTTTTATAAGGGCACCGGTTCTGTCAGTTCAGGGCTCCACCTTTATGACCTCATTTAACCTTAATCACCTCCGGAACTGCCCTTTCTCCCAGTGCAGACCCATAGGGGGTTAGGGCTTCCACATAAGAATTTGGGGGGACATAATTCAGTCCATGGCAATCACCAGTCCCACGTTACCCTGGAGCCTTCCTTCCTGGAGCCCTCCGTCCTTGTGCTGGGGTGTCAGTTGCTCCTTAGACCTACTTCACCAACTCCTGTCCTAGGGTTTCCTGCTCTCTTTTTCAAAAAATCAACCTCACTGAATATAACTGACATATAACAAAATGTACACCTTTTAAGTCTACAAGTTCAGTGAGTGTTGACAGATGTGAACACCTGTATTATCACCATCACAGTCAAGATGCAAAACATTTCCATCACCCCAGAAAGAAAGGTCCTGGTACCTCCTGGCTGGTGTTCCTCCAGTCGCCCCGGCCCAGCCCAGCCCTGGCAGATGGCCATCACTTCCTGCCTTTGTAGATCTTATCTTTCTAGAGTTTCATAAAAATGGATCATACATTATGTTCTCTTTTGTGTCTGTTTTCTTTTGCTCAGACAGCGTATTTTTGAGATTCGTTCATGTTGTGTGTATTCTTTTCTTATTTTGTCTCTTAGATTCTGTTTGCTAAATTCTGTATCTTCTTAGTTTACTTCTTTGTTTTGGTAGAGAAGTTTCCTGAGGATTGTATAGGAGGTAGATGCTGAGACTTTGCTGGTCTGAAACTGTACTGACTCTGCCTGTCACTGGATTGGCGACGGTGGTCTGGTGGTGACCTGATCCCACCCCACTCGCCAGAATTCTCTGGGGCTTTGGCCTTTGTATGCCAGGGTCTCGTGCTGACGGGCCTGGAGAGAGAGAGAGAGAGAGAGTGTGTGTGTCTGTGTCTGTCTGTGTGTCTGTGTGTCATTCTTTGGGCTGCCTTTTGATGGGAACTTTTGTCCGGGGGCTTCGACCTTCCTGTCCTGAGACATGTTCTTACGTGTGTTAACAGCCTTCCTGGTACTCCCGTTCTTTGAGTTTCGGACTTTCTGGTTAATCCTGTAATTAATTTTTCTTCTAATTGCCCTTCTCTTGGGCACCCTGGTTTTTGTTCGTTTTTGCTTTAAACTCTACTTCCTTGAGATTTCTTTGATTTTATTGCCCAGTCTTTCCATTCAGTTTATTTCTGCTCTTATATCTATCATGTTCAAGAACTTGTTCTTATTCTCTGATACAAAAATATAGCATCCTGTTCTTGTTTTATGGAAATACTGTCTTTCTCAGGATATCAATTTAGCAACAAACTCCCCACCCTGCACACCCCGGCCCCCCTAGTTTAGGTTCTGTGTTTTGTTTGGAGACCTTCTTCAAAGGTTTGGCAATCCTTGGCTGTCTACTCTTGGTATTTAAGAAAAAGCCACCGCAAGGCAGATTGACAGGTCTGGGGTGCAGGCTGGCTGTGGACCATGGGGCTGGGCCTGTCTGTCGTGGCCTCCAGTTGTCAGTGTGTAGGATTTTCCCTACAGCCATCTGGTGTTCCCAGGGGAGCTTCCTGTAAAGCATCGTCCCCTAGCTCCGAGCCTGGCAGCCCGTGCCCCAGAGGGCGTCCGGGCAGGCAGCTCCAGGTGTGGCGGCTTCGACTGAGTGCCCTGCTTTCAGCCTCGCCCTCCTCCCCACTGTTTACCTGCTGACCGGGCCCTCCTGGCCCCACTTCTCAGGGCATAAATGTGCGGTCTTTGAGGAGTGGGATCTAACCACTCTTTAAGAGCTTCAGTCAGTCCCTTGGTTTTCAGCACCATGCTGCATCCCTGCTGGTCTCAGGGTGTTGCTGAGGGGGTCCCGGGCGTCTCTATAGGCACTGAGGCTTTGTGCCCTTCACGCTGCTAGGTCAGCTGCTTCCCATCTCCTACAGCTTATTACTGTCCTTTCCTCTACTCCCTTTGTGTTTGTGGGTACAAGCCTCTTTTATTCCTTTGGTATAATTTTAGTGTGTTTTGAAAAAGAACATAAAAAGCATGTGTTCATTGCCTCGTCTAACCAAGGCCCAGCTGCCCGACCTCCACGCATTTCTGTCCCAGCCCTTGGCCTGCTCTGTGCATCCTCTTCCTTCACTCAGCCTGTCCTTGTTGATGTTCTCATCTCCTTGTTGTGTATTCAGTTACCTTCCGGTTCTGATGTCCTCTGAATCACCTCTGATAAGCTGTCTCCTGTCGTTGGTGCCCCTTTGTCCATAGGGGACGCCATGCTGCATGCCTGCCTCATCTGCCTGTCCTGTGCCTCGGAGGCCAGGCCCCCTCTTAGCTGCCTGTTTAGCTTTTAGGAGTCACCTGGTAAGCCTTTCATGGGTGCTCCACACAGAGGTGACCTCTCTGCTTCGTCCCCATTGTGCCTTGTTTAACGTTGCAGTTCTGGGAGCTCTTGAACTCAGAGACCAGCTGTGCAGAGAACCATGACACTCTTCAGTTGTATGTTAAGTTTGTGGTGTAGGTGGGTATTTTCTAGGGAGCTCTGTGTTCCCAGCCTCAAGCCCAGTGCTTGCTACAATGTAGGTATTTAGAATGAATGAATTTACTTGTCTTGGTGTAAGTTTTATTATCTGTTATCTTGGGTGGTACCCCAGGAAATAACATTGCTCAAAGCTAGGTGTACTGTGGGTACTTTAATAATGCATAACTGAGTGAGCGTTTGGTTACACATCCTCCTAACATTTTCCAGTCTAATAAAATTTTGGTGGTCTTATGACAGGATATAGAATTGCAGGGCCTCAGTTACCCTCTTTGTCAGTGTTAGAGTGTACTCACAGTTATTTCCAGAAGGTGCCTTTGACCATCACTTCAGGAACTTCCTCAGCTTGCTTTCAGGTGGAAGGTGCTGGCTCTAAGCAGGTGTCTGTCCTTGGGCCATTGTTACAGTGGGACATCTCACCTGCCCATCGCTTGGTGACAGCTGAAGCCGGTGGCTGCCCACTTCACTGGCCACACAGAGTGCCTGCTGCCCAGGCTCTGCTGGGACTGCTGTCTGGGAGGCTTTGCCATTCAGTGTTTACCAAAAACTGAGAGAAATGGTATATATGTGCCTTTCCAAAGATGTGCGATCCATCCATTCTTACAGAAGTGTCATAGGGCCTTTCAAGAATTTGATGACAGTTAATAGATTATTACTCTAGGATAATAATAATAGTATTATTATTTCAAAATAACAGAAAAATAGCTCCAATTGCTCAGTTATGTACCAGGTGTGCTTCTAATCCTATATTAACTTCTAATCTTTTATGTGTATTGGCTTAATGCTTGTGGTTCCTCTATGAGGAAGGTACTACTATTATGTCCATTTTTGCAGGCGTGGAAACAAGCCTGAGGTCACAGAGCTGGCTAGGGGAGGAGGCGGCCTGTGACCCAGGCAGCTAGAGTCTGTAGCCTCAGCTGCTGTGCTGTACTGTTTCCCTTACTCTAAACCCACCTACATTTTACGCACAGTTATCCACACCCCAGCTAGGTTCAGAGCCCTGCTCTGCATACACTAAGTGGGCTCAGAGAGCTGAGTTCCTGGACCGGCAGGTGTTGGCCCCCCCCCAGAGACTCACCAGAATGGACCTGCCCTTTGGACCAGCAGGAGCAGCCTTGGGGAACCCAGCAGCAGCCTGTCTGCAAGGACTGGGTTAGCCTGCTCGCCCTGCTGTAACAGAGACACCAGCTGGGGGGCTTAAACCTCAGGAATTTATTCTCTCACAGGTCCAGAGGCCAGAAGTCTGGAATCAAGGTGTCGCAGGGTTGGTTCTTTCTGAGGGCAGTGAGAGAAGCTGTGTTCAGGCCCCTATCCTTGGCTTGTAGATGGCGTTCTTCTTCCTGTGTCTTGTCACACTGCCTTCCGTCTGCATATGCCTCTGTGTCCAGATGTCTCCTTTTTATAGGGACACTGGTCACACAGGATTTGGGCCACCTCATCTTAACAGAACACATTGCAGTGAATCTGTTTCCACATAAGGTCACATCCTGACCCACTGGGGCTAAGACTTCAACATAAGAATTGGGGGAATACAATTCAGCCCATAACAAGGACCCACAGGGAAAATTCTGGTCTTCAAGTCAAGAATTGTGTTCTTCAGAGCAATTGGTTTGTTTTAAAAATTCCATGAACACCAGGCCTCCTGGGACAGATCATGGTTTTCCTACAGATTGGCTGCATTGAAACATAGCACCAGCTGTGGTTCCCCACCGCAAGTATATGGGATTTCATGCTGTGTATTATTTGGCCTTAATTGTTTTGGGGGGCCCCTTAATTTCTGACCTTCTAATTATGTTAACTTGTAGCACTTACATGCAACCTGATAAGCCACTTTAAATTATTTTAGGAACAGTGAGCTGCATAATTAAACAAGTCCATTTTTATTTCTCCTGTTTCCCTGGCTACTCCTTTGCTAATTCCTTTCTTTTCCTTCCCGGGTGGGTCTTAGAGTGCCCTCTAGTACTCAACGTCACACTTTCCATGAAGACTTTATTAAAACAGGGAAGGTCCTTTGGGAGGCTGTGTCTTGTTCTCTATTTCTGAAGACATTTTTCTTCCTGTAGGGCAAATCCTTAAGTCTTATTTGTGGGGCCCTTTCCTGGCTCCGTGACTTTGAACAGAAGAAACGTCAAGAGGAGGCTCGTCTCCTTGCAACTGAAACTGTTTCCTTAAGTGATGAGAAGGACCGGTCCTCGTCCCTGTCCTCCTCCTGCCAGGAGGCCCCAGGCCCCCCAAGGCCTGCTGGAGAGCCTGACTGGGTGACTCAGTTTGTGCAGAGGAAAGAAGAAAGGGACCTGGTGGACCGGCTAAAGGTGCGACCTGGGGGGACAAGAAGGAGGGGTCTAGGAAACGGGCTTTGGTGACCCTCTGGGGTTGATTCCGGGACTCAGTGCCTCTGAGCTCCTGTCGGCGCTCTTGAGTCAGTGGTGCCCACACTTGCTGTCTTCTTTGAGCTGGTGTCAGCAGGCTTCTAGAGGGGTGGGTGGTCCCATTCGTTACCCACCTGGGAAAGGAAGCGCACTGTTGCCTTTGGCAACATGGTTCAGTGGCTGCAGACTTAATTGAGGAATGCATCTGATTGTGAGCATGTGTGGCCCTGGGAGGGAGTATACAGACCTCCTGAGGGGCACAGTGAGGCTGGACCTGGTGCAGCTCGGGGTCTGGAGATGGGCGCTGCAGCACCCAGAGGTTTGGCCAGGAAAGGGAGAGTGAGGCACTGGGCCGAGCCCCAGGCTCTTCAGGGAAGGCCTGGTTTGGGGTATCCTGCAGGAGTTTCCTTTAGGGCTGCTTCACCCTTAGGAGGAGCAGGTCAGAAGGAAGAAACGGGAAGAACGCCTGCAGCAGATCCGCCACAACGTGCAGCTCAGGCAGGCAGCCAAACGCGCGGTGAGTGTCTCCCTGAGTGGCCGGGACTCTGTCTGGGCAGTGCCGTCCCTTCAGGTGAGTAGCCGGGACCACCGCTGTCCCCTGGCCCCCACTGGCCAGTTCTCTCCCAGTTGGGCAGCTCAAGCTAGGAAGTCGATAGCTGGCCTGTGCTGTGGCATGCGCACGTGTCCTTTGGTGGCAGCCACACTGAGACTGACGCCGTCCGGGAAGTGGGGCACCAGTACTGAGGGGTCTTTCTCATTCCCCACGTGCAATGCTCCCATGCAGAGACAGGATGAAGGAGAAACTGAGCGTCTCCTCCGTCTCAGCAAGGAGATGCTGGCAGCAGGAACGGGGGCCGAGGTGCTAGAGCCGCTGGCACATGGGGAGGAGGAGCTGATCCTCGCGGAGTACGAGAGTGACGAGGAGAGAGGAGCAGCTCACCGGTAATCAGCGCCTCGCCCACCACCCTCCGCCCTGCCCGAGTCAGTGGGGCTTCCAGCGAGGCACTGCCTTCCCATGTGCCCAGAGACGCAGGCTGCTTTGTGGCTCCTAAGGCATCTGAAGGGATGGAAGGCCAGCCACCTGCCTGGCTTCTCCCAGCCAGGCTCCTCCTTGGAGTGCATAAATGATGATCGCAGTGATAGCTGGGTATCTGGCTGTTGTGCTGTCCCCAGGGAGGCCATGGGTATTGAGTGAGTGACAGACATGGCCCCCATCCTCAAGAGAGCCTGTGGTCAGTTGAGGGAGACAGATGATAAATGTGAAAACACAGAGCCCTTACTGGAAATTAGCACAGCTGCCTTTGAGGAAAATAAAACACAGTCAAGTTGGTAAGTGTGGGGTTGCACCTCCAACCCAAAGTCAGGAAAGACCCAAAGAGGCAACATGGGCCAAGATCTGAAGACTGAGAAAGACCCTTGGGAAGACCTTGGAGAGGGGAGCCCATGCCAGAGGCCTGCCAGTGTCATGGTCTGCAAGCAGGAGCAGTGTGTCTGAGGGACAAGAAGGCCCAAGGGCGAGCAAAGAATGAGCAGGAGAGAGAGAACAGAAGCCAGAGACAAGGCTGCTGTCAGTTTCTTCGGGCCTCATAGTTCTGCTAAGGGGTGTGGACGTTATTCTCAGGACACCGGAGGTTTCAGCAAGGGGGTGCCGTGAGCTAACTTGGGCATTAGAGAGGTCATTGTGGCAAGAGGGTCAGCGGCTCTTCCCCAGAGGCATGAGTGCCCCTGCAGCCCATCCCGCCGGGCCCCTAGCTTGGAAGATGTCTTTCCTGCCCCTCTAAAGGTGACACCAGGCCCTATGTGCCCAGTGTTCTCTTTGACACCATGAGCACCATGTCTGGAGAAACTCCAGGGCCAGAGACCCTCTGTGGACTCTCGTGAAGGAGAAATCAATCCTTCACGTTGTCTGTAGTGTACCTTCTAGGTTCACCTTCAGAAGCCCAGCATCCTAGCTGCCCTGACTTCTCTCATTTTATTTCCCCAGCTTTATTGAGATATGACTGACATAACTGTGTAAGTTTAAGATATGCTGTGATGATTTCATGTGCATATATATTACAAGACAATTACCACAATAAGGTTAGTCACCACATCCATCACCTCACGTACTTAATATTTTTGAGTCTGGTGAGAACTTCTAAGATCTGCTCTCTTAGCAATTTCTAAGTACAGATGGTCCCTGGCTTAACAATTTTGCAACTTATGGTGTGAAAGTGATATACATTCAGTAGAAACCATACTTCGAATTTTAAGTTTCGATCTTTTCCCCGGGCGAGCAACATGCAGTATGATCCTCGCTCGTGATGCTGGACAGAGTGGGAGCTTCAGTTCCCCATCAGTCCTGTGATCACGAGGGTCAACAACTGATAAGCTTACGGCCACTCTGAACCCAGACAACCATTCTGTCTTCATTTTCAGTACAGTATTCAATAAAGTACACGAGGTATTCCACACGTCATTATAAAATAAGCTTTGTGTTAGGTGATTTTTCCCAACCGGAGGCTAATGGAAGCACTTGAGTGCATTTAAGGTAGGCTAAGATAAGCTATGATGTTCAGTAGGCCAGGTATATTAAATCACTTCAACTTAGGATATTTACAATTTTTGATGGGCTTATTGGGACATAACCCCATCATAACTCAAGGAAGGTCTGTGTATGATAGTATACATGTAATAACTATAGTCATGGTGCTGTATATTACACCCCAGAGCTTACTCATCATGAGGCTTGTACCCTTTGACCACCTTCACCCATTTCCTTGACCCGTCAGCCCCTAACAACTACCAGTTTACTCTGTTTCTAAGAGTCTGGTTTTTTTAGATTCCACATATGAAATCATAGGGTATCTTTCTTTATCTGACTCATATCATCATAATACCTCAAGATTCATCTATATTGTCACAAATGGAAGGATTTCCTTTTTTATGGCTGAGTATTTCACTGTGTGTGTGTGTGTGTGTGTGTGTGCATCACATTTTCTTTGTCCATTTATCTGTCTGTGGACATCTTGGTTGTATCCGTGTCTTAGCTATTCTATTGTAAATAAGGCTGCAGTGAACATGAGGGTGCAGGTGTCTCTTTGAGATGGTGATTTTGTTTCTTTCTGGTGTATACCCAGAAGTGGAATTGCTGGGTCATAAATGGTACTTCTATTTTTAATTTTTGAGGAACCTCCACACTGTTTTTTCCTGGTGGCTGCACAAGTGTACATTCCCACCAAAGGGCACCATGGCTCCCTTTTCTCTACATCCTCGCTAACACTTGTTTTTCTTGTCTTTTTGATACTAGCCATTCTCGGTGTGAGGTAATCTCATTGTGGTTTTGATTTGCATTTCGCTGATGATTAGTAATGTTGAGTATCTTTCACGTCTCTCTTGGCCATCTCTATGTCTTTCTTTGGAAAAATATCTATTCAGTTCTTCCTATTTTTTAACTGGATTATTTGTTGTTTTGGTTTTGAGTTCTTTATATATTTTGGATATTAACCTCTTACTGGGTATGTCATTTGCACATATATTCTCCCATTCAGCAGGTTGCCTTTTTGTTTTGAGGATGGTTTCCTTCCCTGTGCAGAAGCTTTTTAGTTTGATGTAGTGTAGTCCCACTTGTTCACTTTTGCTTTTGTTTCCCTAGCCTGTGGAGACATATCCAGAAAAAAATTGCTAAAGTCAATGTCCAAGAGCTTACTATCTATGTTTTCTTTTAGGAGTTGTATGGTTTCAGGTCTGATATTTAAGTGTCTAATCCATTTTGAGTGTATTTTTTTGTGTATGGAGTGAGACAGTGATCCAGGTTGATTCTCTTGCGTGTAGCTGTCCAGTTTTCCCAACACCATGTTCTGAAGAGACTCTCTTTTCACCATTGTATATTTTTGCCTCCTTTGTTGTAGATTAATTGACCATATAAGCATGGGTTTATTTCTGGGCTCTCTGTTCTGTTCCATAAATCTGTATGTCTTTTTTTTGTGCTTGCACCATGCTTGTTTAGATTGTTACAGCTTTGTAGTGTGGTTTGAAATCGGGGAGCATGGTACCTCCAGCTTTATTCTTCTTTTTCAAGATTGCTTGGGCTTCTTGGGGTCTATTGTGGTTCTGTACAAATTTTAGGATTATTCATTTTAGTTGTGTGAAAAATTCCATTGGTATTTGCATTGAATCTGTAGATCTTTCGGTAGTATGGACATCTTAACATAATTATTCCAGGCCATGAACACAGTATATCTTTCCATTTATTTATGTCTTTTTCAATGTCATTCATCACTGTCTTAAAAATTTCAGAGTACAGGTCTTTTACCTCTTGGTTAAATTTATTCCTAGGTATTTTATTCTTGATACAATTGTAAATGAGATTGTTTTCTTAATTTTTGCTAGTTTACTTTTAGTATATAGAAATGCAACAGATTTCTGTATTTTGATTTAGTATCCTGCAACATTACTGAATTCAGTTATCCTAATAGTTCTTTGGTGGTGTCTTAGGGGTAGTGTCATGTCATCTGTAAATAGTGACAGTTTTACTTCTTCCTTACTAACTTGGATACCTTTTATTTCTTCTTGTCTGATCGCTGTCACTAGGACTTCTAGTACTGTGTTGAATGAAAGTGGTGAGAGTGGGCATCCTTATCTTGTACCTGATTTTAGAGGAATAGCTTTCAGCTTTTCACCATTGAGTATGATGTTAGCTGTGAGTTTGTCGTATATGGCCTTTATTATGTTGATATATGTTTCCTCTATACTCAGTTTGTTGAGAGTTTTTATCATGAATGGAGATTGAATTTTGCTTTCTTGGTATCTGTTGAGATGATCACATGGTTTTTATCTTTCCTTTTGGTAATGTGGTATATTACATTGATTGATTTGTCGGTGTTGAACCATCCTTGCATCCCTGGAATAAATATCACTTGATCATGGTGAATGATCCTTTTAATGTATTTTTTAATTTGGTTTGCTTATGTTTTGGTGAGGATTTTTGCATCTATGTTCATCAAAGATATAGATCTTTAATTTTCTTGTTTTGTAGTGTCTTTAGGTATCATGGTAATGCTGGCCTCATAGAATGAATTAGGAAGCATTCCTTCCTCTTCTGTTTTTTGGAGTAGTTTGAGAAGGACAGGTATTAACTCCTCTTTAAATGTTTGGTAAAATTTATCTGTGAAGCCATCTGATCCTGGACTTTTATTTGTTGGGAGTTTTTTGATTACTCAATCAATTTCCTTACTAGTAATAGGTCTTTTCAGATTTTCTATTTCTCCCTTATTCAGTCTTGGAAGATACTATGTTTCTAGATATTTATCCATTTTTTCTACATTGTCCAGTTTGTTGGCATACAACTTTTTGTAGAATTCTCCTATAATCCTTTGTATTTCTGTGGTGTTGTAAATTCCTCTCTTTAATTTTTATTTTATTTATTTGAGTTTGCTCCCTTTTTTTCTTGTCTTTAGGTGTGAAGTGAGTCTCTTATAAGCAGATGAGCCTTGGATTTTTATCCATTGATTCATTGTATATCTTTTGATTGGAGCATTTAGTCCATTTACATTTAAAGTAATTATTGATAGCTGTGTACTTACTGCTTTTTGTTCATTGTTTTATGGTTGTTTTGGAAGTTCTCTGTTCCTTCCTTTCTTCCTCTCTTTCCTTGTGATTTAGTGACTTCCTTCAGTGTTATACTTGGATTTCTTTCTCTTGGATTTTTGTGTATCTGTTAAAGGTTTTTGGTTTGTGGTTTCCATGCTCGTACATAGCATCCTATGTATATAGTAGTCTATATTAGGTTGATGGCTTAAGTTTGAACACATTTTAAAAGCACTCCTTTTTTATTAGTCCCCCTTCCACATTTTATTTATATGATGTCATAGTTTACATCTTTTTATTTTGTGTATCCCTTGATTAGTTTTTATATATAAAATTGATTTTACTACTTTTGTCTTTGGAACTTCATACTAGCTTTTTATAAGTGATTGATTGGCTACCTTTACAGTATATTTGTTTTTACCAGTGAAATTTTTTTCCTTTCATAATTTTCTTCCAGTGATGGTCTTCTCCACTTAAAGAAGTCCTTAAAATATTTCTTGTAAGGCTGGTTGAATGATGAACTCCTTTAACTTTTGTTTGTTTGGGGATCAGCTCTGGATGATAACCTTGCTGGATAGAGTATTCTTTGTTGTAGGTTTTCTCCTTTTAGCAGTGTGAATATTATCATGCCACCAACTTCTGGCCTTACAGAGTTTCTATTGAAAAATGAGCTGATGGCCTTATGTGGTTTCCCTTGAATTTAACTGTCTACTTTTCTCTTGCCTCTTTGATTCTCTCCTTATTTTTAATTTTCACCCTTTTTACTATGTGTCTTGGTGTGGTCCTGTTAGGTTCATCTTGTTAGAGGCTGTCTGCTTCCTTGACCTGGCTGTCTGTTTCATTCCCAATGTTAGGGGAGTTTTCAGGTAGTATTTCTTCAAACATGTTTTCTACCCCTTTCTCTCTTCTTCTGGGAATCCTATTATGTGAATGTTGTTTTGCTTGAAGTTGTGGCAGAGATCTCTTAACCTCTCCTCATTTAAAAAAAATTATTTTTTCTGCTGTTCAGCTTGATTGCTTTTCTCCACCTTTTCTTGCAGATCACTAATCCATTGTTCCACAGCCTTTAATCTGCTGTTGATTCCCTGTAGTGTGTTTTTCATTTCACATACTGTATCCTTCAGCTCTGATGGAGTTCTCTTTAGTATTTTCCATCCCTTTGTTAAAGTCCTCCCTGAGTTCATCTATTCTTCTGTCTAGTTCAGTGAGCATCTTTATGACCTTTACTTTGAGTTCTTTATCAGGTAGATTGCTCTACTTTGTTAAATCTAGCAGGTTTTTTTCTGATGTTTTGTCTTGTTCGTTCGTCTGGAACATACTCCTGTACCTCCTTATTTTGTCTGGCTCTCTGTGTTTGTTTCTGTGTATTCAGTCAGTTATGTCTCTTGGTCTTGCATGCAGTGGCTTTATGTAGTAGGCATCCTGTGGTGCCCAGAAGCTCAATACTCCCTGCCCACCAGAACCAGGTGGCTCCAGGGGAGCCCCCTATATGGGCTGTGTGCACCCTTCTGTGGTCGCTGAGCCAGGTTGCTGCGGGTGGGCTGTTGTCCGGGCCAGCCCTCTGCCTGGGTCTCAGCAGTGCTGGCTGTGACTGCTGCAGGGGCATCGGCTCGCAGGCTCACTCCCCATGTGGCTGCTGAGAGGCTCTGCTGCAGCCCCTGCAGATGCGCTCACTCACAGGCAGGCCCAGCTTCAGCCTGGCTGTCAGCAAATGCTGGGCAGGGAGGTGGCAGGTTGGGAACTAATGTGAGCATGCTGGTGGGTGGGACTAGTTCCCTCAGGACAGGATGTACTGGAGGGGCTCTGCTCCTGGCTGGGGCTAGTTGCTGGGTGTGGTAGGTTGGTAGTGCTCTAGGGGGGATATACCAGTCCCAACTGAGGCTGTTCCCTGGTTGTGGTGGTATGGAAGTCACTTTGAAGGGGCGCCTGCTGGGGTGGAGGGTTGGGCAGAGTGAGTTTGCAGGGAAACACAGGGCAGAACAAGCAGTGCAGTCATGGTAGATGGAGAGTTTCAGCTGGCTCTTGCAAGCGTCTGGTCAGCTAGGGTGAGGGAGGGCAAGAAAATGGCACCAGCTAGCCTCTTCTTTCCTGGAGAGAGCTCCTACAGATCCTGCCCCTCAGCCTCATGTCCCAAAGTTAATTGTTAATTCTCCTTCACATATAACCCAGGTGCTTTTCAAATTGCTGCTTCTGTGCTGGGTCTCAAACTGATCACCATCCAGGAGCGGAGGCTCGCTGCAGCAGCCCTGCGGCTCTCCTGGAGTTAAGCCCTGCTGATTTCAAAGCCACCTGTACGGAAGCTCGTCTAGTGCAGGTTCCCAGGGTCTGGCTGCCTGGGATGCCAGGAGTGGGGATTTACCTCCTTGTTCCCTCCTGCTTGTGGGCTGGGTTGGGAGAAGGGTTTGGATCCTGACTACGGCTCTGCCTCCTTCACCTTTCTCGGTGTGGCCTTTTCTTTGTCATTAGCTGTGGAAGGTCTGTTCTGTAGTCTTTGGGTTGTTTTCAGAGTTGTTTTATATGCAGTTGCTGCCTTGGTATGTGCATGGGAGGAAATGATCAATGTGGCCTCCTATTCTGCCATCTTCCCAGGATCCCCACCCCTCTGCTCATTTTTTATTTGATTTGGTTTTCTGCTATTGAGTTATATGAGTTCCTTATATATTTAGACTCCAAACCCCTTATCATCAGATATATGGTTTGTAAATATTTTCTGCCATTTGATAGGTTGCCTTTGCTGCGCAGAAGCTTTTTGTTTGATGTAGTCCCACTTGTTTATTTTTGCTTTTTTGTTGCTTGTACTTTTGGTGTCATATCCAAAAAATTGCCAAGACCAATGTTAGGAAAGTTTTACCCTGTGTTTTCTTCTAGGAGTTTTGTAATTTCAGGTCCCACATTTAAGTCTTTAAATCTGTTTTGAGTTAATTATTGTGAGTAGTGTAAGATAGGGGTCCAGTGTCATTATTTTGCGTGTGAATATCCAGTTTTTCAAACACTATGTTAAAGAAGCTGTCTTTTCCCCTTTGGGTATTTGTGGCTCAAATATTAGTTGACTGTATATGTGTGGGTTCATTTCTGGGATCTGTTATGTTCCATTGGTCTATGTATGGGTGTTTATGCCAGTATCATTACTGTTTTGATTACTGTAGCTTATAGATTGAAATCAGGATGTGTGATGCCTTCAGCTTTGTTTTTGTTTTTTTCCTCAATATTGCTTTGAGTATTCAGGGTCTTTTGTGATTCCATGTGATTTTTAGGATCACTTTATTTATGTGAAAAATATTGAAATTTTGATAGGGATTGAATTGAATCTGTAGATGGTTTTGGGTAGTGTGGACATTTTAGCAACATTCTTCTTGTCCATGAACATGGGATATCATTCCATTTATTTGTATAGTTTCTTTCATCAATGTCTTAGAGTTTTCAATGTATAGATCTTTCATTTCCTTGGTTAAATTTATTCCTATGTATTTTATTGTTTTTGATGCCATTATAAATGAGATTGTTTTGTTTTTCAGATAGTTCATTGTTAGTGTACAGAAGAAATGACCATCCTTGCATCCAGGGATAAATCCCACTTAATCATGCTATATGATCCTTTCAAAGTCCTGTGCATTTCCGTTTGCCAGTATTTTGTTGAGAATTTTTGGTCTATATTCAACAGGGATATTGTCCTGTATTCTGTTTTTGTAGTGTCTGTATCTGGCTTTGGTATCAGAGGTAATGCTGGTCTTGTAAAATGAATTTGGGAGTGTTCCCTCCTCTTCAGTGTTTTAGCATAGTTGGAGAAAGATTGATATTATTTCTTTAAATAATATTTCCTTAAATATTGTAGAATTTGCCAGTGAAGCCATCTGGTCCTAGGTGTTTCTTTGTTCGTGCTCAGAGGCCTGCCCTTAAGCACAGATTTCAGGACGTGGATTAGAACCAAAACTTCATACCCTGCTCAAGGCTGAGATGTCTGGGCTGCTTTATGCATCTCACTCAGACAGCGATGGGAGCAATGCGCACCCCAGAATCCCTTTCCTCCTGCCTCCAAGATTGCTTGTCCACTCTTATTACTTCTCGAGGCCCCTTAGGAACAAGATGAAGACTTGAATGAAGTTTGTGATTATTAGAGAAACAAAGTGCTCCTGCAGGTATGAGCAAGAGCCATTAATCCTGCAGATTAGCTTCTGTAGCTTCCGATGCTGTGGCATTTTGAGAGGACACAAGCCTCTCTAAGGACACAACCAATTCTGAACACAAAATTTTTGCTCTTCATTTCTTCACACATCTGGCCTTAGGTCCTGTTGAGTTTGCTCACCATGTGGTATATGATTTAAATCCAGGCCTTTCAGACAAATCTGACTGAGCAATTCTTTATTGACCAGGAGGCCAACCCTATAAATAACTCCTCTTATAATAGCCCAAGGTATTTGCATTTCTGCTTTTCAAAAAAAATTGCTAGGTTAACAAAAACGTTCCATATGATGGTTCTGTTGGTAACATGTACCTATAAAAGGATTTTGTGTTTCTAAGGAACCTGGACTAATGCTCAGTCAGCCATGTAATGTAGGGCTGGCCTCCCTCTCAGTGCTGGTGGGCTCTTACCAGCTCGCTGAGGTGCTGAGGAGAGAAGAGGCCTGTCTGGTCATGAGTGGCAGCTGTTCATTCACTCAGTTCAGCCACTCTGTGGCTCCAGTCAGGAAATGTGCGTGGAGTGCCTGCTGTGTGCTGGGCTTCGGTTGGGACCCCAGTGTGGCCCAGAAACCAGACATGCCCAGGTGCTGCCTGTGGACATGACAGTCTGGTTGGGGAGACACCCCAAGAATAGCAATTTTGAATGAGATGGGTAATTATAAAGAACAGGTGTAGGGGCCATGGCAGCCACGCCTGCCAGGGATGTTGCGGAAGGCCTCCAGAGGAGGTGATGTTTATGCGGAGATCTCGAGGTTGACAGGAGCTGGCTAGGTAAAATGGGAGGTGAGGGAGAGAGTGTTCCATGCGGAGAAGAGCATGCCCAAGGCTCTGCGGTGATGAGCAGAGTTCTCTTGGGGAACTGAGAAGAGTCTAGTTTGCTGGAGGGCGGACAGTGCAGGGAGAGCAGCCTCGATGACAGAGTCAGACACCAAACCCAGGCTTAGGGGTGCCACGCCCCTTTCTCCTTTCCGTCCTGAGTGGCAGTGGGCCCAGGGCGTCGATGTTAGCCAGAGGGGCGTCTCTGCAGAGCGAGGGGGGACTGGGCACTTTGGTGGGACCTTGGGGCTGGGATGTGTCCGCCCCCTTTCAGCTCGGAGCTCAGACCCCTGTTCTGTTGGCCTCTGTCGGACCTATATCTTCAGGTCCAGGCTAGTCACTGACATGTGGTGGATGCCCAGCACGTGTTCTCAGTTGACCAGCATTCCCTGAGAAGACTGTTTTCTCGATGTTGTTGTTTCTCTCTCAGAGTGAATGAGGATGAGGATGACCTGGAGGAAGAACATGTAACTAAGGTAAAACACCTTGTCCTGGGAATTCTGCTGTAACGGGTGCTGAGTCCAGGGTTCTCCGTCCCTGGGGTTAGTGTGACAGTCCCTTCAGCTGCTTCCCCCTCTTGCTGTTGAAGAGCTCCAGTCTGCTGAGTGGGGCTCCCCAGGCCCAGTCCGTGGTCCCCAGGTGCTCACCTGGCAGGTCGGGCTGGGCTCCTGGGATGAGGCTCTGGTTTCTCCTCCAGGAGGGTGTCGGGAAGTGGACAGGCCAGAGCAGGAACGCTCTGCCCTTGGCCCCCCATGGTCTGTTCCTCTCGTGTGTGTGTGTGTGTGTGTGTGCGTGCGCATTTCATGGAATGCTGCTCGTAGGTATGGCTGATTTAGAGAGATTTGCTTTCATTCATGTGAGACTGGTTTTCATTTTTGAAATGAGGTATTCCCCTCCCTACTTTTCCTTTTCTCACTCCTCTAAATCTTAGAGGAGCCCAGATTGTGTTCAGATGAGCCCCTACCTGCCGGCAGCCCTGGGCGCTGAGCCCCCAGGGAGGCGTGTGTGGAAGAGTCCTCCCCGACACACTCCTCAGAATCAGTCTTGCCCATGTCAGGAATCACCACTCTGGGAAATACCGTTCCCAAGGTGACCAAAGCCTGCAGAGATGGAGCATCTGAGGCTGGGAATGGCTGATGGGAGGAGTTCCATCTTGCAGGAGCTCTCTTGAACTTCTGGAGCTGAGGGTGCGGTGGGGACGCATTAGCAGACTTGCTCCCAGAGAGTCACCATGCTCTCTCTGTCTTTGAAGCCACTCCCTGTTGGGCCATGGCATTCTGTGATGTGCAGAGAATATTTAGGTATGGTGGGGTCTCCTCTTTGAAATCCTCTTATTTTTCTTTGGAGCAGATCTATTACTGTAGCCGGACACACTCCCAGCTGGCCCAGTTTGTGCACGAGGTCCAGAAGAGCCCCTTCGGCAAGGACACCCGGCTTGTGTCCCTCGGCTCTCGGCAGGTACACAGAGGCAGGGTGTCTCAAACTAGGCACACCCCTGGTCCCTTTCCTGTGCCTTTGTCTTCCTCCCTAGGGCAGGCCAAGTGGTGGGTCCACGGAACACAGGAGGCCAGGCGGGCAGCTGGGGGATTGCTGTGTATCATTTCGCCAGCACCATTTCTTTGACTCTTCCTCTCTCCTCTGTCCTGTAGAACCTGTGTGTAAACGAAGATGTGAGGAAGCTGGGTTCTGTGCAGCTCATCAATGACCGCTGCGTGGAGATGCAGAGAAGCAAACACGGTAGCCACAGTGCCCTTGAGCTGCAGACAGAGCCCCTCGGGGTGGTCACGTAGCCTTGGGTGGTGCTGGGAAAGGGGGCAGGAGTGGAGTGGACCAGGGGTGCAGGAGATAAGGGCAGACTCCCAGCTGGCGGAAATGGAGGCAGAGCCGAGCCTGGGTTCCCCCTAAAGGCCGTCTCCGTGGGAAGGGGCGTTTTGCTTGGTGGGTCAGCATCTGGTCCAAAATCCTGGCTCTCAGACAGGTTTATCAGATGCTCCAGAGAACACAAAGTAGGTAGGTGCCAGGGTGCTCTCAGGAGACCATCATAGGCAGTACTTGGAAGGGCTTTCTAGACCCCATAGTGATGGGTCTTAACACTGCGGACCAGCTCCTGGCCCCATGGACAGTTAGCATTCTTCCTGCCCTGGTCCCTTGGGGCCGCTGCCACCCTCAGAGAAGAGCAAAGCTGAGGAAGAGAAGCCCAGGAAGAGAAAGGAGCCCCGGGCCGCCTGCCCCTTCTACAACTGTGAGCAGCTGCAGCAGCTCCGGGAGGAGGTCCTGGCAGAGGTGAAGGACATGGAGCAGCTGGTGGCCCTGGGGAAGGAGGCTCGGGCCTGTCCCTATTACGGGAGCCGGTTTGCCATTCCAGCAGCCCAGGTGAACACCCCGGAGGGTTGGGCAGCAGCTCTGGTCTCTAACTGCAGCCGAGGCCCCAAGGGAATGCCCTAATCCTCTCTTCATTCGGAAGGATGTCCCTGGCCAGGGGTGGACTGACCAGCACGTGTAACCCACTCTCTCCTAGTACATAGGGTCGGGGCAGCTCCAGCTTCCTTGGGGGCTCTGGGCCTCAGGGACAGTCAGCATTACTGTGGGACAGCAGAGAAGAGCCAGGAAAGACTGTGAATTCCTAATGAAACTAGTGAGAGGTGCCAGGGATGCAGGGAGGGAGCTACAGAATATAGATATGTTTCCAAATGGCCTTTCAGAGCAACCGTCCCAACTTAATGCACCTGCCTGCCCCATACGGGAATACTGTCTTCTCTAGACTTGCCGTGTTGACTGTTACCTTTAAACGGAGAAAAACTGCCATTTGACATACTGCTATTTGGTAGGTATGATTTAAACTATTCCTGCCACTTTCTTAATTTGACTTTCGGGAAAAGGTATCATTCATGGAGAATTCCATACAATCAAGAAGAGATCTAAGTAGATTTTCAAAGGTGCAGGGAACTACATGGGAAATACTTGTACATGGTGGTTGAGTATTGGTACATGAACCTGACCTGTGGGGGGGTGTACCCCCTGGAAGTCTGGGACCCTCCCAGCTCACAGTGGTCTCATGCCCTTGCCAGGGGCTGTTTGCCACAGCATGAGGTCAGTGCTATTGACATGCATATGCAAAAATAGGAAGATGTCCTGAAATTTTTATGATCTTGTTTTTTTCACCTCATTTTTGCTTTTATAGTGTCCCACTGAAATGGCTAAGGCAGATGTTATCCATATTGTACACATAAGGACACCAAGGCCCAGAAAGGCTGTGATTTATCTGTTTTCTCACAGCAAGTGAATAATGGAACCAGTATTAAAACCCTGGTCATAAGTTTCCAGTTTTCTGGATTTCCACGTTTGTCAGTATTCTTCTAACTGGAAAATTATCCTCACAACACTGTACCTAAAATTTACAGAGTGCTTTTATTTTTATGACCCAACGTCTACTCTGTCAACCTTCATTTGAGATAAAGCTTATCAAGATAAGCCCATTTTGCAGCTGAGAAAACCAAGGTTCAGAGAGGTGGTGAGTTTCCCAGAGTCACATGGCTGGGAAGTGACCAGAACTCAGGGCTGCTTTTAATACCCGAGGGGTTTTCACATTTGAGCCAACTTGGATGCTGCTGCCTTGGGGGCAGGTTTAGTCCTCAGTTCAGCTGGAAGTCAGAGCGGCTCCCATTTTAGCTGTTCTGTATATTTGATGTGGCCCCTAAAACTTTTGAGGAAAGGGTCTGCAGCCAAAAGCACAGCCCTGTGCTGTAGGTTCCTCTCTCAAGTTCCCTGCACGTATTCCGGGCAGGACCTAGAACCACTCACATCAGGAGCTTAGTGTCGGCTGGGGCCCCCCCGCCTGCGGTCGCTCAGGGCGCCCGTCTGCTCCCCAGCTGGTGGTGCTGCCCTACCAGATGTTGCTGCACGCGGCCACCCGGCAGGCCGCAGGAATCCGGCTGCAGGGCCAGGTGGTGGTCATCGATGAGGCGCACAACCTGATGGATACCATCATTGGCATCCACAGTGCCGAGGTCAGCGGCTCCCAGGTGGGTCAGCCTCACTGTCCTGGACCAGGCCTGCTATGGGACGAGGCACATGGTTGTTCCTCTTAAGTACCCAGACCTGGAGTCCCACTATGGAGGGGGCTTGGGAGAGGGTGCCCAGAGTCAAGGCAGTGCCCTCATCAGAGACTGCATCTGGCTTTCCAGCAGATGTTAGACTGCAGAGGCCCAGCTCAGGAGAGGCAGCTCGTTTCCTTGCTCCTCACCAGCCTGTGTCACCCCAGGTTCCTCCAGCCCAGAATGCTCACTAGTTCTCCATTACCCCAGGTGATGGGACTGGAGAAGCAGGGGTGCCCATGTAGTGGGGTGTTATTACTGATGCTGCTTTGAGGGATGCTCAGGATTTCTGAAAGCCACCATCTATTTACTTTTTACTTTTCCTGTGCCGTGCACCACACGGGGAGTCTGATTTTCACCCTGACTGCATGGTGGCAGTGTTCCTGTTTTGGGTCGAGAACTCTGAGATTCAGAGAGGCTTAAGCAGTGTGTCTAAGGTCACATAGCTAACTCTGGAGCTCTTACTTGACCACTGGTTTCTGATCCTGGGTGACCTTCGGCCAAGATGTGGTGGCTACCTTGAACCAGACAAGCAGGTCCTTCCCCAGCCCAGTAAAAACTAGCAGGGGGACTCCCTGCCTGAGAGATTGAGCCTCTTGCTTTTTCCCTGATTCAAGGTGAACCGTGTGGCAGAGCCTGCCTTTCTTCTTTTAAAACCCATGCCTTTTGTCTGTACCCAGCCCCACTGTCCCCACCTTGGTGGCCACCTGTGTGTCCTGGCTGGCATTTTCTAGGAGTA
The DNA here is from genome assembly GCA_032199065.1 of Smutsia gigantea. Classification (NCBI taxonomy): domain Eukaryota; kingdom Metazoa; phylum Chordata; class Mammalia; order Pholidota; family Manidae; genus Smutsia; species Smutsia gigantea. Next base: position 155,449 of record JAVSCE010019915.1, read on the forward strand.
ACCAACATGTCACTGGTACAGCCCTTGGCTGCTTGCCCGGAGCCTGGTCTGCCTTCACACCTGTTCTCTGTCCTTCCCCAGCTCTGCCAGGCCCACTCCCAGTTGCTCCAGTATATGGAACGATACGGGTGAGACACTGACCCCTGAAGGGGAGGGAAGGCCCTGCCCACCTCAGGGCCCTGTCAGCCTCTGATAGGAAGCATGCGGGGCACCGTCAGTGGCCTGGGCTCAGCATCGGGTGGGCCAGCATGCTGTCACCATGTAGACCGAGGACTGACAGCTGGCTGTGAAGGCCTTGGGCCACGACCAGCCATTTTTCCTGGGAGTGTATTTGTAGCTGTGACCCACCTGGAAGTACACCAGACAGAAAGGCCTCAGCATGGGGCCTTGGGAGGGCAGTTGCTGTCGGATGACCGCCACTTGACAGCCATTTGTGTCCCCTCAGGAAGCGTCTGAAGGCCAAGAACTTGATGTATATCAAACAGATCCTGTATCTGCTGCAGAAGTTTGTGGCCGTGCTAGGGGGTAAGGAGCACCAGGCCTGGGCCCGTGGAACTTGCTGGACTCCATTCTCTGGATGCCGGGATTTTCTGTGTCCTCAAGAATCATACTGACCATTGATTTAGAAAATTCTTTTTTTTTATAGCTTGGTTGAATTGTCTGACCTTAGATCTTTTTCTAGAATCCTAGTTTATTTGCCCCTGTTCTGAGTCTTTTTATTTTGCCAGATCCTACTACACAGGTTGTGTTCATAATAACAGAATGTAAATACAAGTGTATGACATGTTATACAGCCATGAGAGGGCTCCGGACAGTGCGCTGTGAGGAAAGCAGTAGGCGTGCTCGCCTCCTAGTGATTGAGCAGACCAAACCTCAAGGCAGACACGTGACCTGCCCCATGGGCCCAGGAAGAGGGGCTGGAGTCTCTGGATCTAGGTCCCAGGGACTCCTTGCTCCACACCCTGTCCCTTACTGCAGAGCAATCCCTTTGAAGTTCCACAAAGCCAGCGAGGGGTATTTCTGGAGGGTTTTTATTTCATCCGTGCTCTTTACTTCCGTCCTGCCAGCACTGGTTACCAGGCAGTGGGGGTGGCTCCTGCTTGTACCTGCATGAAGTGGGGGGGTCCCTCTGGCCTGGCCTCCTTAGAGCAGGTGTGAAAAGGGTGAAATCACATTCTTTGGGCTCAGTGTGCAAACATGGGGCAGACTTTGAGGTTCCCTGAAAGGCTCTCAGTGGGTTCTTAGCGTGCTGTAAATGGCAGAAATCCTGTTTAAGCGTGGATGCTCTTCATATTTGAATGGAGAGTGTGAAGGTGGAGGGCCAGAGGACCACCATCCTGACCTGTTCAAATTCTGTTTTAGGGAACATTAAGCAAAATCCCAATACCCAGAGCCTCTCCCAGACAGGTAAGCCGGCTGCCCTTGGCGGCCCAGAGCTGGTCTAAGCTGTGTCTGGGCTTTCCTCCGGGACCACGGTGTTCAGGATAAGGATTCTAAGGCCCTCCGTTTGTTTATTCTCAGGGACAGAGCTGAAGACCATCAACGACTTCCTCTTTCAGAGCCAGACAGACAACATCAACCTGTTCAAGGTAGAGGTTTTCATCTTTTTATGTCGGCATATCAGAGTTCCTTGTCTTTATCACCACCTGTGGGCAGAGCAGAATGTTAAGACTACAGAAGAGAGAAAAAGTAAATTCCTTCTGTCCTCAGGTGGCCTGGAGGTCTGAGATCTACAACATAGGTGTTTGTAATTACTTAACCCTTAAACAGAAACGTGTCAGCAGGAGGAAAATAATCTTTGACTGAAGGTTGGAAGATCCCAGGGGCTGGGGAGAAAGGTGCCTTTCTTTGTACCTACTTAGCACAAATGAACTCCAGGGGTTTTGCCCTCCTCCATCTGTCCTCGGGCAGTCTTTCCCCTGGGCTTCTGGACAGAGCAGGAAGCTAACTTTGTGAGCATGGTCCTGCCATAGGCTGAGGGTGAGGACATGCTTGAGCTGCTCTCTTGGCCCCCCTCTTCGTCCTGCTCCAGGCCTGCATGGCTGTGCCCTCCCTACAACCACCAACCACTTTATTCGCACCCTCAGTGATCCAAATTATCAACACGGGGCGCTTGCTGTGTCTGAGGCCTTGCGCCAGGTTCTGAGACCACAGGTAGGCTATCCCACCACCATTCAGAAGCAAAGGAAACAGGCCAAGAGAGGTTTCCTCAGGAAGACAGTGTGCACAGGCCACACAGGAGTGAGCCAGCCAGTGAACCCAGGTGCTTGGACTCAAGATCCTGTCCTCTTTCCACCCTTTCCTTTTTTTCTTCAAACCAGCTTGCACCTGACTTCCCATTTTGGTTGTGGTCTCTGCCATTATCCCCGTCAGACAGGCTGGCAGTCCAAGTCATCCTTTTCTTACTATTTTTTTGTGTGAAGTATAGCTGAGCTGACATAGTATTAGTTTCCAGCATACAGCATAGTGATTTGACATTTATATACATTATAAATGCTCACCGTGATAAGTGTCACCACACTAAGTTATTCCAGTATTATTGATGGTGGTCCCTGTGACTTACCATTTAATAATTGGAAGTTTGTACCTCTCAATCCCCTCACCTGTTTTCCCCATCCCCACCTTCCCTCCCTTCTGGCAACCACCAAATGTCTGTATTTATGAGTCATTTTCTGGGTGTGTGTTTTAATTTTTTTAGATTCCATATCTTATAAGTGAGATCAAATGGTATTTGTCTTGCTCTGGCTGATTTATTTCACTAGCAAGATTTTCTTTTTTATGGCTGAATCCATTGTGTATGTGCACCACATCTTTATCCAGTCAACCATCGATGGACACTTGGGCTGCTTCCATGTGTTGGCTATTGTGAATAATGCTGCGTTGAACCTAGGTGTGCATGTGTCTTTCCAATATGGAGTCATTTTGAGTCTTGTGATCCCTTCCCCCAGACACCGGGCCCCGGAGCCTTACCTAAGCAGCTCTGGATCTTACCGTTGCTTCCCCAAGGCTGCTCCTGCAGTGCGGGCTTCTTTTCCTTCTGTCTCCTTCCTGGTCTCGCTTTCATTCTCTCTCCTTCCCAACGTCTTTTATAAACCCCAGTCTAGTGGATCGTATTCAAAAGCTATTGCTCTTTTCAGAGATTCTTAAAGGCTCCAAACTCACTGTCTTGAGTTTCAGGCTGCACAGACTGTTCATGCCTTGTAACTGTACCTCAGACGTCTCCCGAGCAAGTCCCCAGCTTTACCTCCCATGTGCCTTTGCTCATTGGACAGTTATTTTAACTCAGTCCTTCAAGTTCCAGCTTAGGTGCTATCACACTGAGGGAAAGCGGAGGGGATATAACTCGCCACGCGCCTGTAGAGGGCCAGAACTGTGCAGATGCGTTTGTGAGGAGGCCGCTTGCCTGAGGCTGGGGAGGCCCTCTCCTGGGAGGGCCGTGTTGTGGGGTGGGGGGCAGTGGCAGGTGAGTGGCCTCAGAAAGGAGGTTCATGTGGCCACAAAAAGGCGGCGAATCGTGTTCCCTGGGTTTTGGGAGATGGATGTCTTTTTTCCAGCTTGGGTAATATGCACACATGCCCACGCTGGACTGCTCTTGCAGGTGCAGCGCTACTGTGAGAAGAGCATGGTCAGCAGGAAGGTAGGCCACCCTCTCTCGGGGCCTGGAGGGACCCAGCAGCGCCCTTTTGCTACCCTCAGTGCCTTTCTCCCTGGCGCTTTGGGACCTCTGGAGCCTCTAGGACCTTTGTCTCATTCTCCTCATTGTGGAGCAGTTTGGCTGGGGTGGGCAGGAGCGCCCAGATGCCTGCGGGCTGTTGGGGCCAGTGGAGCCCCTCTTCCACTCTGGGCTCCCACACCACTCCCTCATTCCTCACTGCGTTCTCTCATCCCTGTCCCAGCTCTTTGGCTTCACAGAAAGGTATGGAGCAGTCCTCACCCCATCCAGGGAGCAGCCCAAACTGGCTGGGTTCCAGCACTTCCTGCAGAGCCTACAGCCCAGGGTAGCTGAGGGTGAGTCAGGAGGGTCCTGCAGGCCCTCCGGCAAGAATGTGTGTGCCCTCAGGCGTGGACTCAGCTCCCCTGGATGAGCAGCAGGGGCCTCCCTTAGTGGTCCCAGACCTCCTTCCTTCCTTCATCTGCAGAAGCCCCTGTAGAGGAGGTGGAAGCCAGGGCGCCACGGCCTTCTTCCCCGCTGATGCACATCGAAGGCTTCCTTGCGGCTCTCACCACTGCCAACCAGGACGGCAGGGTCATCCTGAGCCGCCGAGGTAATCCGGGAGCAGCCAGCCTGGAGCCAGCGGCCAGAGCGTGAAAGGGCTCTTTGCTTCCCTCCTGGCACCTCCCAGATGAGGAAATGGGGTGACAGCTGGCCTCCCATGACCTGCGGAGATGGTGGTGGGGAGGAGGGTGCAGAGGCACTGAGATGGTGGGTCAAGGTTACAAGAGAAGCTACATGGCCTAGTGGTTAAGGTAGGTGGGCTTTGGGTTGAGTCTTGGTTGATCTCCTGTGAGCTATGTGACTTGGCCCAGTTTCTTTGTGACTCTGAACCTGTTCTGTGGAAAGGGAGGTAGCGGTGGTGTCCACCTCAGGGCTATCCTGGAGCTTCAGCGGGATCTAGGTTAAGGAGAAAGGTAGACCCCCCTGGAGATCCTCTTCACCTCAGGCTGGTGGAAGTACCTGTGGGGCCTGAACCCCACCCCTTTCCCATGTAGCTGTCTTTTATCTGCCTTTTTTCAGGCAACCTCAGCCAGAGCAGCCTCAAATTCCTGCTCCTGAATCCAGCTGTGCCCTTTGCCCCGGTGGTGAAGGAGTGCCGGGCAGTCGTCATTGCAGGGGGCACCATGCAGCCGGTAAGGCACCGGACCAGGGTGTTGGGATGGGACAGGGACAGGGACGGGAAGGATGTGCCATCAGGCCCCAATTCCTACAGTCGCCAAACCAGGAAGGGTCAACTTGAGCCGGCCACGCAGTGTCCACCAGGTGGCATTGCTGTCCTGTCACTGCCTGGCCTTGCAGCCTGGGGGGTGGGTGGGCGGGGGCCCTGCTGTGCCCTGGGGTGTCTGCAGTGACAGGAGCGGGCTTCTCCCAGGGATGCCTCCCTGGAGGCTCAGACCCTCACCCAGCTGCCTCAGTGGGTACCAGTTCTGTACCCACCAGATACAACATTCCTTTACTTCTAGAATTTTTAATTGTAATGTATTTTTTTTTAGAAAAGTATCTTTTCCCTGTAGAAAGCCAAGACAAACAGAAACAGAGGGGAAAAAAAATTCCACCAGGGATATTCATTTTGGTGTGTATCGTTGTAATAGTCTTTGTATGCATAATTTTTACAAATATGCATACATATTTTAAAAACAAAAATCTCTTATCTCTGCATGCTATTATTATAATTTGTATTTCTCAGCAACAAACCATCATAAACATTTTCCTTATCAGCAAGATGCATTTATTCTGCCATACTCTGGCTGTACTTTATTCCGTTACGTGAATACATGGTATTTTATATAATCACTCTTTTTTTGTTAGGTATTTAGGTGATCTCCAGTTCCTCTGGTGTAAACAGTACAGGGTAGATAGAACTACGTCTCCACACCATGGTTATGTCCTTAGGAGGCGTCCTTGGACAGGACTCGCTGGATAAAAGGCTGTTCAGCGTTCTCAGGCACTCCATGCTTCCCAGCATCAGCTGCTGGACTCGCCCCTGTGGCTTGATGATTTTTCCATTTTCTTGTGTATAGACTTGTGGATTTTTATTCATATATTTTAAAAAAGCGCTTAGGGTTGTTGTTGCTTTTGATGCACAAATTGTCTCAGACTCGGCCCATGGGGCCCCTCATGCCACCTTGGGCCTTTGTTTAGCCTTGGATGCTTTCTGCCACAAAAGACTGTCCCAGGCTGCCTTATCCTTTCTTAGCCCCAGATCTGGAGTCACACATTTCTCCGAGGTGCCCTGGTTTCTGTTCCTGGGGATCGGTGTTTAGAAACCAGCATCTGGGTGCTGGGGTATTCGTGGTGCTCCTGGACTACCAGGCTTTAGAGGCCTTGTCAGTAGACAGACCTGTGAACTGTTTTCAGTAATCATGAATCCATATTGATATTTCTAAATCAATGACTTTATTTGGTGGTGCACTGTATGTCTTCTATCTTGAGCTGAACATTTAGTTTCTACATTAACAATTACTTATTTGCTTTATCCCACAATATACTTAAAATAGTTTCAAGATTATACCATCAGTATTATTCTAACAATAAAATGTTGATTGAAATTTCATTTATTTGCATTCAGTTTTTGCCCTTAGGGTATATCCCACTAAGGCTGTGGGTCGGTCACTGAGGATGTGAAGTCACTGAAAGCAGGCTTTGCTTTGCTTATGTTGTGAATTTGATAGGCTTTCTTTGTTTCAGTTTGTTTTCAACTTTAGAGTTTGCCTTTTTATTTTTGACTTGATTATATTTTTAAAATTTGTAAACATCTGTTTCAAAAGTCAAAACTATATAAAAAGATAATTTCAGAAAGTCTCCCATCCACTCCATCAGTAATCATTTTTATCAGCTACTGATCTATTCTTACACTGTTTCATTATTTTTCTGCAAAAATAAGCAGATGTGTGTACTTACATTTTTCCCTTTCCTTTTTTATTTACACCAAAGGTGGCATAGTCAGTTTATTTGCCAGTATGTTCTGGTGGTCACTTGGTATCAGTACATGGGGTGGGCTGCATGCGCTTTGTGCTGCATAGTTCTCTGTTGGATGGATGCATCATAGCTTACTCAGCCAGTCCAGCTTGAAAAGCAGCCTTGCCATCACAGACAAGTTCATGAGAAGTATCTTCATGCATGTGTTATTTGGTTTGTGGAGCTGTATCTTCAGGGGACTCCGTAGATATGGGATCGCCAGGTTAAAAAGTAAAAATAGATATCATTTTTTATGTATTATCAGTTCTCCGGCTGCAGTTACTGTTCTGTAGCAATCTGTAAGAGGGCCCCTTTCTCCAGAGTGGTCAAACTTTGGGGTTTTGCCAATTTGGCAGGTGGAAAACCTGGAGCCCTTCAAAAATACAGATGCGTATGTCCTCCTACGAGTTTTTACTGAATAGTTTGGGCTAGGGCTTGGCCCTGTGTATTTTCATTCACTGGTGATCTTGCTGAATAGCCTGGGTTGAGACCAACGGTGTCAGATTTGCCAAATCCCCTTTGCTATTCCCACAGTCTGCTACCATTGGGTATCATTATTATTATTACTATTTTGCTAATTTATCAGCCTTTCCTTGTACCTGATTCCTGTTCTTGTGTACTTGGCTGCATTCAGACCAGACACCTGCCCGACATGATTCCCTCCCCTTCCCCCTGTTGAGGCCGTGTCTGCTCAGGCCTGGGGTCCCTGTCCCCAGACCTCTGGGAGACCACAGAGCCTTGACGTTGTGATCTGCAGGTGTCTGACTTTCGGGAGCAGCTGCTGGCATGTGCTGGGGTGGAAGCAGAGCGAGTGGTGGAGTTTTCCTGTGGTGAGGAGCATGTCCAGGGCAGAGTGGGCCGCACAGTCTAATGGTGGCCCCTGGTCATGTAACCATATGCTGTTATCAGGCCCAAGGGGCTGAGACCACAGGGGGAGCTTCATCCTTTGGTAGCTTTCTGGTGAGCTCATTTGTCCCCACGCTCTCATGTTCAGTGTCCCCTCCATCTGAACATTGCCCAGTTTTATTGTAAAAATGGGGTGGTGGGTGTTATAAATTGCTGTTCCTAGTCTAGAAGACAAGGGTTGGGGGTTGCTCTTTCTGGATTCTGCCCTGCAGGATGGCTTATACCTCCATTTTCAACCCCTCTCTGAATTTTACCAGGTCACGTGATCCCTCCAGACAATATCTTACCCCTCGTCATCTGCAGCGGGCCCTCCAACCAGCAGCTGGAATTCACATACCAGAAAAGAGAGCTGCCTCAGATGGTTAAGTACCAGCCAGCTTGCCTTCCCACAGCCTCTGCTAGGGCAGGAGAGAGATTCCCAGGATGGGGCATTAGCACTGGGGTCTTCCACCACAGAAGTGGCTCAAGGTGAACTGTATCTACCTAGATGTTTATCAAGGGAAGTCTGGACTTACCCCTACGCCTCACTCCTTAGACTGCCAAATGTTTTCTTAAACCTCCAGGCATCCCTTTAGGATAAAGCTAATGAGAAAGCTGCTCATTTCCTTTGCTTTCTTGCCATTTGGTTCTATCAGCCCCTGCCTTAGGGATGCGGGTGTTGGGACACATCACTGGGCATGCCTGGGCTTTTAGTGCCTGGTGTGTGATAGATGGTTCCCACCTGGCCCCTGTGAATCGGAGAAGGGAGTGCTCGGTGGCACAGTCCGCAGGTCTTAGCGCTGCTCTGCTAGCCTTGCCATGTGTGTTGTGACTGCCGCCGGTCCCCAGCAGCATCAGTTGGGGGGGTTGGGGAGGAAGGCAGCACATGGCAGTCTGATTGCTGACCAGGGGAGTCCACCCGGCTCTAGTCCTGCTCCCTGATCACAGCCACCCGTGGGTCTCCATACTTGGCTTTGAGTGTCAGGGTTAGGAAGCCTCTTTGGGATGTGGCTCCAGGAATGCTCCATGGAGTACCCCTAGTCTTCCTTCCTTAGATGGATGAGACGGGTCGCATTCTCTGTAACCTGTGCAATGTGGTCCCTGGAGGAGTGGTCTGTTTCTTCCCCTCCTATGAGTACCAACGTCAGGTCCATGCCCACTGGGATAAGAGTGGCCTGCTGGCCCGTCTGGCTGTCAGGAAAAAGGTGAGTGACCTATCAGCTGGAGCCCCCACTTGTGAGGAGAGTGGCCCCGTCACTCCTAGGATTTTTCACATGAAACCAGATGGTTAGGCCTCATGGACAGGCTTCTGCTAGGTCCTTACCCCTGCCACTTGTAATCCCTGATCACCACCCAGACAGAGGATTTCCCCATAGCCCTTAGCTTGGTGGGGTTCTCCACTGCCCAGTCTGGAAAATATAAGGCCTGGAGCAAAACAGACCCAGGCGTTCTGAAACCCCTTCTTGGGGGATACTATCTGTTTACCTTCAGATATTTAAGGAACCCAAGAGAGCAGACCAGGTGCAGCAGGTGCTCTTGGAGTATTCCAGGTGCATTAAGGTGAGAGGGGGGCCTGAGGCCCTGGGTCCAGAGAACATGGGCTGGCAGCTGAAAATATTTTGGGTGGCAGCCAAGCTTTGGCTCCACAACTCCAGGACTGGGTATTCCCTTCAGTGCTGTGGCCAGGCGGGAGGCATGTTGACAGGGGCCCTGCTCTTCTCTGTGGTTGGAGGAAAGATGAGTGAAGGCATTAACTTCTCTGACAACCTTGGCCGGTAAGTAGTGGGTTTGTCATCTGACACCTGATCCCCACTCCCTCCAAGCATCCAGGCCCCTGCCTGCAATCCGGTGCTGAATCTGCACCCAGGCTGACTGGTCAGGTCAGCCCACTGTGTGGGGAGGTGTTTTGGCATCTTTGGATTGGTCCTTTGAGACCAGGTAGAAAGGTAGGCCACAACTCTGTCAGGACTCCATTCATTGGCCTAAACTAGACATCTTAGCTGGAAAAACCTCTCCAGGTGGTATGTATAGGGTGGGAAGGGATAGGCAGAGCACTGAGTACAGCTTGTGGGGGCTGAGGAGTGGCGGACGCAGCACTTGATGTGGGGGTGGGGACCGCGTCCTCCATCCTGGACCATGAGAACATGAGGAGGACCTGAGCACCCACGTGCCGTTGGCTTGTGTGTGCCTCCCCCAGGTGTGTGGTTATGGTGGGCATGCCCTACCCCAACATCACGTCCCCAGAGCTGCAGGAGAAGATGGCCTACCTGGATCAGACCCTTGTGAGTACCTCCAGTATTGCAGAGGACAAGGAGAGGGCAGGGAGGAATAGTTCTGTTGCCTCGAGGGCTGTAACTTCCCCACTGCACTGTAACATGTGCCCATGTTTCTGTTTGCTTGAGGGATGGCTGCCCATCCATCCCCCCTGGAGCTTCTCCATGACATCATCCATTACATCAGCTGCTGGCATGGTGCCCACAAAGCCTACTGGTCTTGCTCCAAAGCCTGGCAGTATCATATGCTCAGCACACCAGGCAGGAGACCTGTTCTGACAAGTCATCTCCTTTCCCTTCCCAGCCCAGAGCCCCAGGTCAGGCCCCCCGAGGGAAGGCTTTAGTGGAGAATCTGTGTATGAAGGCTGTCAACCAATCTATAGGTGAGCCTGGGACCGTTCCGGGCTGGGGATGGCTGGTAGAGTGAGGTGACAGGAAGGGGGGATTTCACCTGCATCTCCGATCTGAGAAGGGGCAGGCACACAGTAGAAATGTACTGTTGAGGAGGCAGGTTTAACAGCCCCAGCCTCTGTCCCCACCCAGGCAGGGCCATCAGGCACCAGAAGGATTTTGCCAGCATAGTGCTCCTGGACCAGCGGTACGCCCGCCCACCGATCCTGGCAAAGCTGCCAGCCTGGATCCGAGACCGCGTGGAGGTCAAAGCCACTTTTGGCCCTGCCTTTGCCGCAGTGCGGAAGGTCAGTGCTGCCATCTCTTCCCCTGAAAGTCCCCCACCCTTGCGATGTAGCGTCTCACTGTCTGTCTCCCCAGTTTCATCGTGAGATGTCTGGCCCTGCCTGCTCACCGGGATCCTGCCTAAAAATGGGAAACCTAGATGGAGAGTGCGAGCCCAGACTAGCCCCTTCTGGGACTAGCAGGCTGCCGGGACCCAGGCATAGGCAGGCAAGCCAACAAGGGAAACCCAGCTGAGGTTGTGGAACAGCGGGCCCCGGCCATCCCCTGGTGCATCCCAGCACAGTTCCCACCCTGGAATGAAAATTGTCTTCCGCTCGCATGGCTGTTCCCGGGCTGCCCTTGACAGGCAGCTCAGAAGCCATGGCCCTGCACCTCCGTGGCTCTGCTCAGTTTCTCAGGACTGCTTTTCTGTAGTGGGGAGGTAGAACCAGCCCACCCTGCCTCTCCCCTTTGTCTCCCTTTTCTTTAAAATTAGCTGTTCTAGACTTTTCTCCATCTCCTCGAATTAAGAATGTTCCCCATTTCTAGCCCGCTGGTGTCCATGGGGCTCTTTCTGCCCAGGGGCTTCTGGCCACCTCAGCCTCCTCCCTCTAGCTGGTGCATCTGGGTACCCACTCCAGTCAGTGGTGCCTCCCTTCCTCTCAAACCCGTGAGCAAACTCCAAGACACCTCCCGACACCAGCAACTACGCCAAGGGCCACTAGACTCTCAGCATGACTATTTTTAGAGACCCCGTGTCTGTCACTGAGACATTTTTTCCCCTGTGAAAATATCCCTCCTCCATCTGCCACAGCTTCCCCTGCTGATGTACTTACTGCTCCGCCCTCCCTGACCCCACAGAAAGGGGCCTTGGGCCATGTGGGACTCTGTCCCCATTGCCTGAGACCAGTGGGGCCTAGAAGCCGGGTACTGGCCAGAGCTGTTTGTACAGCCACAGTACCTCAATTAAAAGTGTACTGTTGCTTTACGCTCAGGCCTTGCATTACATTCTTTTATTGATCAGGTGCTGTTTGATCTCCAAACATTGGTGAAGGGGGTAGGGAGAGCCAGGGCTGTTCCTTCTTCCCCTTCCAGCTGTCTGACCACAGAAGCTGGCCTCCCCGCTCCCTGGGGAAGGGGGAAAGCCCTCTGCGATCCCCATCCTGGCTGTTTCTGTGTGAGGGCCACAGCCAGGCCTGGGTTTGGGGCAGGAGCAGCTGAGCCCTAGGATTCCCAGTCACCCTCCTCCTCCTCTCCAGGTGGTTGCTGTGGGGGAGGCAGAGGTGGGATGGAGTCCGACATCCGGGCAAAGGCGCCTCCTGGCCCCTCAGTGGCCCCTATCCCAGGCCCTTTCCCGGAGATTCCTGGAAGGGCAGAAGTGGGGGGTGCGGGGCTGGGTTTGGGGACCCTAGAGACTTAAACAGGAATAAAGGCAGAATGTGCTCATCGCAGAGTGTCCTGCGGCCCCAGCCCCGGGGAGGCGGCCAGCGCTCTGCCTCCTACCTTTGCGCCTCATGACCAGCTTGTTGAAGAGATCCGACACCAGGTCCCCACCATGGCTAGTGGCTCTCACTGCAACAGGAAAGCCCCAGGAGGGGGTTAGGGGCCGAGTGCACAGTGTGCCCCCAGAATGGCCTCCCCAGGGCTCCGTCTCGTTTGTCCTCTGCTCACCAACAGCCCAACCCCTTCCATAGCCACCATGTCACCACCAGCTCATGGAGCTTCAGTCAGTCTGCAGACCCAGCACTGGGGCACTGGTAAAATGGTTAACATTTGAGTAATGTGGTCACAGCCACTTTGTGAGACAAAGGGATGGGTGAGCAGTCCATGGTACAGATGAGGAAATTAGGAGAGGTTGAGCGGTCTGCCTGAGATCACAGTGCAAAGCTCAGACGGACAGCTGGGACTCAAGATGCAGGACTGTTGACTTCTGGGGCATTTTTGCTTTTTGCCCAGGTGTTACATTTATGCCAGTGTTAGGATTCTGGATGGATGGAATCTAGCCTCAGGAGGCTTGGACAAGCAGGACGGGGCTACCCTTTAGGTCCTCTGTGTCGCAGAATATCCCAGGATCCCAACCACTTCCCTGGACAGCTCCTGGCACAGTCTAAGAAGATTCTCCGCACAGTTTGAGCCAGGCAGGCTCTGTCCCCTACTAGCTTAGAAAACGAAGTTGCAATCAGCACCTCCAAAACCAGCTGGGAACCTAAGGCCCAGGCAGGAGGGATGGGGAAGTCAGGGACGGCCACCAGCACATACCAGGGAAAGCAGGGTCAGCCTGGCTGGGTGCAGCCTTCTGACGTGACGGCACCCTAGGTACAGTGGTGGGTGGAGAAGTAGGCGGCCCCCTCCATGCCCTCCCCCTGGCACGCGGGGTGCGGCCCCCACCTTGCTCCTGCTGCTTCTTCTTCTCCAGCTTGCGCTCCTTGACGCTGCGGAGCTTGGCCTTGCCGATGCCCCCGGCCTGGCGGATGGACTCAAGCAGAGTGGCCCGGCCACTGGAGGGGTCCATCACTTCCTTGGGTGCGCCCTGGACTGGAGCTGGGGTGGGGAAGGGTGTGAGGAACAAAGGCTGTCAGGGTGGGGGTCCAGAGGCTTCCTCTCGAGAGCCTGGCTGTGAGAAAGGGCGCTTCTTCAGCTGGTGATGCCGAGCTCTCGGAGACTGCACAGGGCCTGGGTGCTGACTGCTCCTGCCCAAACCTGAGAAGTCGTGTGTCCAGGCTCCCTGCTCCCTCTCCACCCCCAATTGGTTTACCTGCCAGCCTGCATAGGTGGACCCTCGGATTTACCTATGAGTGGACAGTGTATGAACTTGACTTAGGAGCCAACAAGGGGTTTTTGTGCCATATCTGCATGCTGGAGGCAGACTGGGAGATACACTAAAACTGAAATTCTTCAACTTAAGGAACACATGGATATTTTGTTGCTGTAGTTTTCCATTTTTTCAGTAGCTCCCTTTTTTCCATTGGTTTAAACAGGAACAGAGGACCCACAGCCCCATGTGCCCGGGCTCCCTCCACCCTGGAGATAGAATTTCGGGGCTTAAAAAACAAGGTCTGAAAACCAGTTTTATGAGCCCAGTGGAACAAGATTTTGAAATTGGAATTACTCTGAAAACCTAGAACCCATGACCACTTAACAAACCTACAGAAACTCCTCCAGGGATCCGGAAGTGAGAGGCAGCCTCCGGCAGCCCCCTTGCGCCCTGGAGCTGCTCCTACCTGAAGGAGACACACCACTGCTGCCGTCCTGCCTGGCATCTTGGGCCAGAGATGCTGCCGTCTGGGGTGGCGGGGGAGGTGGGGGAGCACTGACCAGCACTGCCGGGGCTGGGGGGAGTGGTGGGGGCGGTGGGGGTGCCGTGAGCACCCCGTGTTCTGGGTCTGAAATGGAAATGTGAAGAAGCATGAGATCCTCAGGGAAGAAAGAGGCCGAGCTGCGGAGCTCCTGCCCAAGCCCAGCTCAGCTCACCTGGCTTAAAAGGCTCAGCTACCTCTGTGTGGAAGGTGGGCAGCTCTGGAATGGCACCAGGGGCAGAAGGCGCGATGCCAGGGCCCAGATCGGCACTGTACATGAGGTCGTCAGCAATGCCTGGCAGGTCGGGCAGGTAGGATGGCACGTCAATCTCGGGCACTTGGCCCAGGTCAGGCACGTAGAAGTAGTTCTCTGGAAGCTGCAGGATGAGGTAGGGTATGTGAACAGGGTTGCTGGGGCATACCCATGCACCGCTGGGTGGGGGAAGGCTGGCAGGCATCTACCTGCTGCTCCAGCTGCTCTCTCTTGCTGATGGACAGAGGGGCATCAAACAGCTTCTCCTCCGTCTCTGCCCCCAGCATTACAGGGGTCTTTGTGACAGCACCAGCCAGGGGGTCCAGGAAGACATACTTTTTGTACCTACAGAGATGGGGTGGAAGTCAGGTGGTCTGTCAGGTAGTCTAGACCCAGGTCCTCACCCACCTGTCCCATCTCACTGGGGCCACAATCCGTTTGTACTGCAGGCTCCCAGGCCGTACAGGGCAAACCAAATGGGTCAGCCCAGGCTGCAGACTCATGCTCCCGAGTCGGACCCCCAGGGCCCCCGTGAAGCCCAGCCAGCCGCCCGGCGGCAACCCTGTCTTCTGGCCGTACAGGTTCTCAGTGGTGTTGAAGAGCAGCAAGGAGCTGACAGAGCTGATGTTGCTGGGCAGACCCCCCAGCCCCTCCTCGGCCTCATCCTCAGGCTGCGGCTTGGTGATCACACACACAGGGAAGTACTTCAGCTTCTCCTGGGGGTGGGGGGTGACAGAGGGATGCTGGGTTTCAGCACCAGGCCAAAGGGACCTCCACCTCATCCCAGTCAGGATCTTCTTGGCAGAGGGGACAAAACCCTGTGCTGGGCCCTCGGTGTCTCTCCAACATCCAGGGCCACCACTGGTCACCCCCTGCGAGTGTGTGAGCCAGAGGAACCCGTCAGACCTGCAGGGCCCACTCATCCAGTGGGCGGTGCTTGCTCTGGATCCTGTGGCGAGGGCGTCTCTGCAGCCCAGGGTCCTGGGCCCCTGTGAAGATGGAGCCGTACTCCTGCAGGTGCTCTGGAGCCGGGTACTTGGCACTGGAGAACACCTGCAGACGGAGTCTCAGGTCACCTTTTCAGGGGTCTCAGAAGCTCCAAAGAGCCCAGGGTTGGGTGGAGGAGGTGGGGGAGGGGGGGATTCTGGGTAGGAGGAAAGCATGAGGTGTGGCTGGGCAGCAGAGGCAGAGCCCTGGGCAACCTCAGAGGCACAGAGAGATGGAGGGAATGGGGTTCTGGGACTGCCCACCAGCCATGGGGACACAGGGACACGTGGGCTACCTTGATGGCCTTCTTGCTACCCTTGATCTTCTCAATCTTGGCCTGGGCCAAGGAAACCCTCTCCCCAATGGCCTGCAGCTGGCTCCGGCTGAGCTCCACTCGTTGGGAAATCCTGCCATGGAAGAAGATCACAGGCGCTGGGGGCTGCTCCCCATGTCCCTGCAGCCTCCTAAAATACAGCGTCACCTGCTTGTCAGGGCCAATGTGGGAACTGCCCAGGTGACCTCTAGAAGAACTATCTAACCTCAAGGTCTAGGAATGAACTTTTAAATTCTCTGGAGCTCTGGGCAGGGATGGGCAATCACTTTGATCCCAAGCTGGTGCCTATATATGCCATCTGAAGGGACGTGGTCCTGCCTCCAGGAGCAGGGGCCAGGGACAGAACTGCCATGACTCACATATACCTACGTACAGAGGGTTCAGCAAGTGGAGTGACAGGCAAGGCTGCATCTAAAGCAAGTCCTAGGTCTGTTCAGGAGGAACTGCCACAACAAAATAAATTCAGAGTCCCCCCCCAAGGTCCCAACGATTGTGGTCAGACTGCTCACGGGCTTCCACTCCCCCTCCCCAGTTAGTGGGCTCCAGACACACCAGCGCTCTATTCCCCGAACATGCCAAACAAGCCTTGGCGTCAAACAGGGTGCCGCTGCCCCAGATACCCACGCTGGGCTCCTTCACGAGCACCCTCTTTGCCGGAGCCTCTGGACCACGGGATCTGAACATGCACCTGTCACTTCCCAAGCCTCTCTGACACAGAGCACTTGGTGTTGTGCATTGATGGCCTGTGTGCTCCAAGGGGCGAGCACCTTGTTTTGTTCCGTGCTCTAGTCCCAGTGCCTGGCACCTGCAGGGGCTCCCTCTGTGGTTCCTGAGTGACTGACACCCATGCACCCTAAACCTAAATGCACATGAGCCTCACTTAGGCTGGCCTGCTTGTTTGGCAACAGCAAGGTTCTTCTCATGCAGTTAATTCCAACTTGCATGTGCCAGGGCGTCCTCCCGAGTCCTCCCCGACCTCCAAGAACACAAGCCCCTGCCTGTGACTCCCGTGTCGGCATTCAGTGTGGGCACATATTCGTGTTCACCCAGCAGGAGTGAGCACACAAGTGAGACACAAGAAACGAGACAGAGTAGCCAGTTCAGGTCATGGGAAAGGCCAGAGGATGGCGGATGGCAGGGGTAGGGCCCACTAACTTAGGGTGGACACTGTATGGCCAGGGATCTCTAGGAGTTCTTTACATGTTGAAATGTACAGTCAAGACTCCGGCCCAACCTTCCTAAGCCAGCCCCCCACCAGCTCTACAAGGGTTTGGCCCCCAGAGCACCCACCCCATCAGCCAATTCCACAGCCCAGGGGTCTCCATCCCCCAGTGAAGCCTCCCTGATTATTCCAGACCCCTCAAAGGCAGGGGGCTCGGGGAGGCAGGGGCAGGGGTACAAGCAGGCACCTAAAGCAGCCTAGGTTCCTTGATGGGCCCGAGAGGGCAGCAGTACAGACGGAGGGCAGAGGGCAGAGTCTCCATCCAATGAGAGGATGCGGTACCACCCGACTCCTGTGAGCACAAGGAGACCTCCACCTCATCCCAGTCAGGATCTTCTTGGCAGAAGGGACAAAACCCTGTGGTGGGCGCTCAAAGTCGGGGAGGGGAAGTCCAGCACAAGCTGTTTCCTCCAGCTCCTAACTCACATTCTGCACCTGGGTGCAGGGCAAGCTCGGTGGTCGCGTGACCATTGCACTGGAAGCCGGCCAGAGAGTGGGAGGGTGTCAGGACTGCAGGTGGACGAAGGCGGCTCTGTTGTGCTTTTGCCCTCAAAGAGAGAAGCCTGATTTCTGAAAGTTGCAAACATCAAGCTTAACAATGAACCCTGGCAAATCTCTGGAATGATTATTAAATAGAGGGTCTGTAAGCAGCTGGAAAAGGAAGAGACAGATCCCAGGGCCAGCATTGTTCTAAATTCACAGCATTTCTTTTTTTGACAGCATTATTAGACTGGTGTCTCAGGGGAAAGCCTGAAACACAGTGCATCTTGAGTCAGCAAGGATTTCAACAGCTTTTCACAAAATCCTGTGGACAAGGTGGAGCTGTGGGGGTTGGAGGAGAATACATTTAGGAAAATACAGCCCGAGGAACACCACCACACAGGGCGCTGCTGAGTAACAGACTGCTGTTGGCCTCACAGAGGTCCCTGGGAGGGCCCCATCCGGCCGGCTCCACACCTGGGGCGTAAACTAGGAATGCCAAACGGGGAGGGTCAAAACAGTCGGTGTGATGGAATGAAGACTCAAAAAATCTTGAGAGGCCAGAAGGATGGACTGCAATCAACAAGACAAAAATGCCAAGGAAAGAATGTGAAGCCCAGCATTTAGGTTTAAAAAGCCAAGTGCGCAAATACAGAAGATGGAGGTTTAGCAGGAAGACCTGAGGTTCTGGTTACCTATAAGCTTGGTATGAGCTAAAAACGTGTTCCTTGTCCCTGTCCTACCCTCCTTCCTTCTTTCAATGAACGGGGAAAATCCACTCTCTTGGAGGCAGTAGAGAGGAAACAGAGCGGCAGATAATGAGTTAATTTATGCCAGGCACCAATCTCCATAGCTGTGTCCCCTTTAAACTGGCTCTGAATTCCCTCCTGGACTGGAGGGCCTGTCCTATTCACGGCTGTATCTCTAGCACCTGGGACAGTGCCTGACATGTAACAAATACTGGCTAGAAAAGTGACAACCAACGTCCAGAAGAGGGTGAGAGGATGTGATAAATGAGACACTCCCGTCAGACAAAGTAACTGAAGGCCGCCCTGGCTACAGATGACATGACTTAGAGAATACGATGATTCCCGTCAAATATCAAGAACACTCCAAGTGCTTCAGGTGGGAAAGTGATCAGACTTATTCTCTGTCACCCCAGAGGGCTGCACTGGGACCAGTGTGTGGAGTTACAAGGAAGCAAATCTTGGTTCTCCATAAGAACTTTCTAGTAAACAGCTGCAAAGCTTTGCAAAGCAATCAGATTGCAGCTGGATGGCCCCTGTCAGAGATGCTCCAAGGGAGACGAGATTCCTTTGTGCAGCAGGGGAACGGAAGACAGGATTCCCAGGGTTCTTTTCTTATCCAACAGCCATAGTGTACATAATGGCTTCTAACTGACAAAGCCCCCAGAGAGTCCGATCTCTTAGTCACAGGCCCAGGAGAGTACAGACCACAGATGAGAAAAGGCTTTCAATGTCTATGTTGCCTCTACCGATGGGAGGCAGCAGTCTGGAAGGCTGCTAGGAAGGACGGTCAGGCCACATGGGGGCTGGGATGGAGAGCTGTGACTGATGGGTGACACTCACAAGGAGGATGAGGAACAGGGCAAAACGGCAATCTGTCTGCCTTTCGTGAGCTAGGCCCCCTGGCTTGGTGGTCTGCTTCAGAGCAGGTCGGTCTCAAACCTCATCACTGAAGCCACGTGCCCATAACACATCTGCCCAAACACCACAGAGGGGTGTGTCTGGTGGTGCCAGGGCACAGCTGGCTACCCAGGGGCTCAGAGCCTGGGACAGAGATGAAACAGATAACACATCTGTCCTCAGGAAGATTCCAGCCCACCAAGGAGACAGCTGATATGATGCCCCACAGACCCAGGTTTAACATCTGTTTAGTATGGGGGTGACCTTGGGCAAGTCACTGAATTGGCCTTATCTCTTCAGCTGAAGAAGGAATGGTAACTTTATCATGGAATTATTGTGAAGGTTAAAATGAGCTAATGTGTCTAGTGTGGGTGACGCAGCTGACACCTCCTGGGTACTGGGTTAACATGTGCTATTACTACTTGTAAGATTGGGAGGGAGGAGGGCTCCTGGCACTCAGAGGGGAGTGCGAGGAGAGAGTGTGAAGCAGACAGCGAGAAGGAAGTGCCAGGCCCGCTGCTGGAGGACACCAGACAGCCCCTCCACTCCGGCAAGCACAGGGCCACCGCCCCTGGCGTGGGGACGGAGAGTAGTGTGCCCAGGGCAGTGCTTAGACGTCCCACCCCACCACCCGCACCGCTGAGCCCTGCGGGGGCCCCAGGCCTACAGGCTGCTGGGGAGGAGGGCACCCCGCCCGCAGCTGCCCCCGCCCCTGTGTGCTCTCCTAGGCACGCAGACCTGAACCGGGGCTCTCGCCTTCACCTTCATCTTTTCCACTCACTGGGCTAATTAAAAATGATCTGCTAATTATGCAGGTGGCTGACTGAGCGCTTCCTAACCTTGGGAGTCACCAGGTGCCAATCAGGAGAGAAAGGAGGGGAGCGGGGGATGGAAAGCAGGGAGGAGGTGAGGGAGGAAAAGAGGGGGGAGAAAGGAGGGGGCGGAGAGACAGGAAGTGGAAAAACAGGAACGGAGAAGGCTTTAGAGAACCTGGACCCGTTCCCAGGAGGAAGGACGGGCTGCAGCTTCCCCGGTGAAGGGTCAGGCGGGGCTGACGGAAATGGCAGATGACAGCACCCCAACTTCCACCACCCAGTTTGTCCAGCTCCTCTTCCCTCTGCCACTCCGGCCCCCTCAACCTCGTCGTCTAAGTCATGTGAAGCAGGTGACGTCTCTGGACAGTTATTTTGGGGCCTGGCTCTCCCAGGTGAAGAGCCGGAGATGTGCTAGGCCGGAAGAGGAGCCTAGAGGGTGGGGTGGGGGAAGGTGGGGGGCGCGGGGGGAGCAGCAGGTCCAGGAGAGCCTGAGAGGTACTCGTCACTCTCTCCCGGCCCGCAGGCTCTGCAGCGCCGGCAGCAGCAGGAAGGAGCGCCGCTCCGAATGCTAATTGCCCATGAACTCACCCACCTGCAATACGGAGGGCGGGCTTCGGCGGGCAAGGGGCGGGGCGGGGCCTGGGTGCCAGAGCTGTGGGGAGGGGAGGTAGAAGGACCCAGAACCAGGCCAGGCCGGTGGTGAGTGGGACTCCCGAGGAGATGCTGACAGAGGACAGCACTGCTTCTGGCTGGACCTGAAGCCGTGTGTGAGTTCCAGCCCTCCTGGTTACCGTGCCACCGCCGGCCCGTCTAGGAATGCGGCCAACCGAAAAGCGGCACGCCGGCATGGAAAGAAAGAAAACTCAGGGCCTGCAACTCCTCAGCCTGCTCTACTGACTGGTTACTCTTTGCTTTAACTAGTTTGGGAGCTCTGATTGATAAATATGCCACCAATTCTTACTTATCCCTCTTCTCTAGGACTCTAGGAGCCCACAGTTTGTGCTAGGCAGTTAGGAGTCTCCTAGACCTACTGCATTCCCATTCCAGACCGTAAGACCTTCGAGGGCAGGACCTGTCATACAAAGCTTCCGCAGCCCTCAGGGTCCAGTGGGCTGGTTCCATGGCAGGAGCTCAGTCGGATGATCTGGAATCTGGCCGTGAAGGGAGCCTGAACCCGGGTCCCTGAGAGGCACCCTAACCTCCCTGGGCCATAGCCAGCCACATGGGAGCACCACATCCATGCTCACCCAGCTCCCTACCCCTCCTCGGGCCCCTTCCTGCCGTCTCCCATCCCATTCAGGGCAGGAGGACACAAAACTTTCTATAGGCGCCAAACACCTTTCTGGGGAGGAAAAGGGAGGCGTGCTGAAAAGCCAGTGCTCCCCTTACAGAAAGGCACACATACAGTCGCCATCCTGGAGAGGAAACACAAACATTTCGGATGGACTGGTTTGGCATCCATTTCGATCACTGGGCATGCAGTGGCCATCATCTAGGCCTGATGGCTCTTAAAAGGCCTGTGTCCTCTTGTTTATGGGCTCCTTAGGAATATTTGTACAGAAATAAGGCACCTAGCATGTTCTGTAACTATTGATATCAGGTTTACGGAGGATCACTGCATACGAGCAGAGATGGCATCAACACGTAAGAACGAGTATTTACTGACTGCTTACAAATATGTGAGCACCTAATTCCTCTGCAAGTTTGGATTCATTTGATCCTTACAATAATCCTATGACAAAGGTACCATTATTATCACCGTTTTATAGGTGAGAACACTGACGTTTATAGAGGTCAAGTAACTTACCAAAGCAAATTGGCAGCCAGATTGGAGCCCAGGCAGACTGCTCCAGACTCGACCCCCTTCCCTTACTCATTCAGGGCACCACCCTTGGTTATAATTACACTCTGGATCTGCTTGGGGCAGGAAGCTGAGTCAGGGGAGGCCAGAGGCAGAAAAGTAACAGGATTTGGTGTTTATACCAAGTCTAATTGGAGACAATGACCCATTTTCTGCCTCCACTGAAGAAGGCTTCTGGGAAGAGGAGGCCTTCCAACTGGTGAAGGAGGAGACTGCATGGTGAGGCAGCAAGGGACACCTGGTCTGGGGTCCAAGCAGGGGAAGTGGGGGATGACTTGAATCACAAGAGGGACCTCAAGCAGGCAGGCAGATAAAAGGTCCCTGTATGAGGCATGGTGTGAACCCCCAGGAAAGGGAGACCGAAGCCCCATCTCAGGTTGCTTACGGTCAAAGACAGGACAATCATTCAGGGCAGAACCTGGGACCTTCGCAAGGAAACAGCCAACACCATCCATTCATGTTAAATAGCACTGAATAAATCATTACAGCCCAAGGACGGTAGTAGAGAAGCCCTGGTGACACGAATGCGGTCCTCTCTCACTCCGACTGTCGGTAACCTCTAAGGCCCTGCCCCTGCACTGGCTTCTCAAGCCTGGCCCCTCAGTCTCCCAGCTCCGGTGCCCCAGCTTCTGCTCAGGTCTTTCCCACCTGGGGGCTTTAGCTCATGTTCTCTTCCTTCTGGGTCACTCTTCCCCATTTACCTACTCACAGTAACTCCTACTCACCCTTGAGACTCAACCATACATGTTTTTCCCCACATACGCCATTCCTGATCCCCCTAGACCAAGCCAGGCCTCCTGTTAACAACTCTCAGAGCAGCTTTTATCCCCTTCACGGCGGGGCAGTAATGACTCCAGAGCCCAGAGCCACAACGCTGGGTGTGCCCCTGGCTCTGCTGCTTGGGCGAGCCTCTTAGCCTTTCTGTGCCTCAGTTTCCTCATCTATAAATGGAGATAACAGAACCTCCTCATGACTTACAAGAGTTAATGCACTCAGATCGATGGCACACATGGTTAATGCTATATAAACAGTAATTACAAAATTTTATCACAATTGTAATTAAATAACTAATCATGCAGTTGATTAGTTGGATCTGTCTCTCCTGCCAGAGTACAGGTTTCCGCCACTCTCTGAAAGCTGAGTCCTACAAAATCTTCTGTAAGCTGGAATGGCATGATGTGAAGAAGCAATTGCCGTTTCCTACAAGCTCAACTCCTCTTTGGATTTCTCGTTAGTGGACACAGGTACTAATGTAGGTCTTTCATAAAACAGGCAGCATAATGTGAGCTTTTGATAGTGGGGGAGCCTGTACATCCTCTAGGTGGACAAGGACGATGACACCTCACTCATTGCTGTGACTCAAGAGAGTAGCACAGTGCCTTGCACACAGGAAGTGTTGAATAAGTATTTGCTGACTGCAGAAGTGAGGGAACGTGCCCCCTAGTGGGAGGAAGAGCATGTGTTGGGCGAGTAGAACCACCCCGGGGCCCGTGGGATGGTAGTGACCCTGGGGCTAAGTGGGAATAACTTATGAGAAAAAGCTTCTAAGCTGGGCCCCTACCTTGAGCCTCTGGGGCACAAGGAAGCCTGCCGGGTCCCTCCAGGACCAAAAATCACCAAAAGGGCTGCTCTTGGAAGGTGCCTTCCTGGGCATGGAGAGGTCAGGTGGGGGTGGTAGAGGCACCCACCTGCTGAAGATGTCTCCGGAGACCTTCTGTAGGTACTGCAAGGCATCTGCCACCTGCTGGATGACCTCCTCACGCCGCAGGTCCGGCTGGATGAGGGGCACCGCGTAGGTCTGACCCGCCAACGAGTGCTGGGTCCTTATGGGAGTCATGGTGCCTGTGGGTGGGAACCTGAGCATCAGGACCGCCACCCACTCACCCACAGGGCAAGGTTCCAGAAGAGAGCACAGCCCTTCTCCCCAACTGTCTGACACAGGTTGGGAGTGGGGGATGGAGAATTTGGTGGGATGCCAGGAGCCTGTATTTTGTTGATGCTTGTTGGGTGGATGAGAGGGTAAACTGGTCAGGACAACAGTCTCTGTGGACTGAAGAGAAGCCCTCAGAGAAGGTGTAACAGTCACCGGCCGCCAGAGGATGCTTGGTACCCTGCTAGGCACTCTTTCCATACACAGCCTCATTTCAACAGCCCAAGCCGGACAAACAAGAAACCCTGGCCATGGAGTTAAAAGGAGGCTGGAAACAGGGATGGATTTGGGGGAAAAAATTGCCAGCATCAATTCCCAAATGGTACCCAGGTCTGGAAAAGCCTAGAAAATGTGGACTGGGTTCTGTTCCTGAGATAGGATAGGCAATAGCTGGTGACTGGGTAGAGGAATGTCCAGGCCTTGCTCACCCAGGCCAGGAGAGGCCAGAAGGAGGGGCATGTGAAGGCAGGGGAGAGGAAGGAAAAACACTCCTTCGAATCGTAAGGCAGGGCAGAGTCTATTTATACTGGGTCTAATTAACTTGGCTCCCTGGTGCCACTGAAGCAGCAGTCACACCGCAGACAGTACTGATTTGATTGGCAAGAGAGACACCAAGCAGAATGTTAAGGCACCAGGCCCTTATAAATAGGCCTATCACAGCACCTCAGTAGAAGATGGTGAGGAAGACATGGCACTGTTCTTCACACCTGCTCTCTCAGAACCAAGTTGGGGCCTCTGATTGCAACAAAGGTATGGGTGGGGCCCAGAGAAGTGTGGGAGGGCTTAGGAGGCTCCATTTGGGATTAAAATGCTGTGTGATGTTGGGTAAGTTGCTGGCCTTCTCTGAATCTTTCCATTTCCCATTCTGCAGACTGAGAATCGACATTGCTAAGTGGCTCTTCCCAGTGTATCACACCAACCTCTTCTCCCAGCAGGAGCTTCCTCCTTTGCTCCCTGTAGGCTTTCCCAGCCATTCCTTGAACCCTAGTTGTTCTCTCCTACCCTTTCCAGGCCAGCACTTTTCATATCTGAGATGGCCATTCCACTGTTCAACTTCTTCTCCAGCAGCGTTAACCTCAGCTTCCCAGACCTGAACCTGCCTAGACTCATCAGGGCCCAGGAGTCTCTCTTCACCTCCCCACTTCTCTTCCCTCCTATCAAATGACTAAAGTGGGGCCCCTGATCTCTAAGCATCCAAGAAACCTAACTCTTGAGACCACCACACTCCTTCCAAAGAGAGCCCCACTTTTGTATTTCTAGCAAAGCAAATTTGCAGCCCTCCTTTGTCCTGTACCTGTTTTCCCATCTGTAAGATCAGGAGCAGGCAAAAGATGGGAGACACCTTCAGTGCACAGCTTGAGGTGCATTCCTCATGGTTACTCAAGGCACCTGTGTGTGTTATGTGTGCAAGGGGGTAGTATAGGCACAAATCTCAACAAGGAAGTAGCAGGTCCATTCACGAATTAAGAAACTGGGTACAGCTGGCTTACAGTTAACTCCCGTCTGCAGCCATCTACTGATCAACCCTCAGGTGACAACCATGATCACAAGGACGAATAGGGCACTGAGGCAGCCATGGAGACAGCCTGAGACAATCAAACACTATGTGATGACTGCTCAAATCCAGCTAAGAATACACTGCTACTGCCAAGGGAACATGGAGGAAGAGGCTAGGAGAATCAGGAGAAGCCTCTCAGCAGAACCAGGTCAAGGGAGACAGTGCAGGGACAGCATTCTGAGCAGAAGGTACAGTCTGAACAAAGGCGTGCAGGGCAACAGCAAGAGGTCTTGAGTGGTGATGGTATAACCATCCATGGGCAAGTAGCAGAAAAAAGAAAAAGAGAGGCCGGATTGTTAGTAACACTGAATCCCACCCACCATGAGGAGTTTGTACTGTAATCCTCAGCCCTGTGCTGCCACTAGCTGCGCGTGGCTATGGAGCACTGGAAAAGCAGCTACTCCGAACTGAGATACGGTTTAGATGTAAAGTGTACACCGAAATTCAAAGACTTGGCAGGAAAAAAAAGTAAAATAGTTCATCAAAATTTTTTACGTTACATGATGAGTTATCTTATTTTAGATATATTGTTACAGAAAACATATTTTCACTTGTTTCTTCTTTTAAACTTGCACGTGGCTCACATATTGCTATTGGATAGCGCTACTATAATCTGGTAAAAACTATGGGCTCTCCCAGAAAAATGAACATACATCATACTCGTTTTCCGTAATACTTTTTGTAACTTCTGAAGTGCGTAATATCCTTCCTGCAAACCCGACACCCAGCTCCCACGGCCGATACCCCAGTCAAAAACTTCCGCTGCAGGAACCAAGCACGGCTAAGGCGGGGTGAGGTCGGCCACGGGCGGCCAGGGAGGGGCGGGGGCGCAAGAGCAGGTCTGAGGATGCGCTCCGCCCCACTCCGGGCGCCCGGGGTGCAAGCACGTGAGGGTCACAGGCCGGCGCGCGGGGGAGGAAGGGGAGGGTCAAGTCCGGAGACCCGGCTCGGGGCTCCAGCTGGGCCCGCCCGGCTCCGGGGCCTGGCCTCCCTCCCGGGGCAGGGTGGGGGCGCGCGGAGGGCAGCGCGGGGGCACCGGCGGAGGGCCCGCCTCCCTGGGGCGCCGCCCGTGCAGCCGCCGAGTCGGAAGCAGACGCGGGGGCAGGCCCGGAGCCCCAGCGCCTGCCGCCCGAGCCGCGCAGGCCCGCGCCGATGGCGCCCGCGGACCAGGCTCGGTGCCGGGCCAGCCTCAGAGAAGCGCGCGGCCGGCTCCCGGGCTTCCCCGCCCCGGGCCTCGCCCTCCCCGGGCCGCGGGGCTGCGCGCCGCCCTCACCTGTGCGCCGTCCGCCGCCCGCCCCCGCTCCGGCCGCCGCGCTTCCGCCCCGCCAGCTCCGCCGGGTCCTGGCGCCGCCGGCTCGCGGGGCTCCGCCTCGGACGCTCGCTGGGTTCCCGGAATCCCGCCCGCCGCCCGCCCGCGCCGCATGCCCCTCGACCTGTGCGCACACTGTGCGCCATCCCTGCGCAGCCGGGACACCCCCACCCACGCCCCACACACGTGACTGATTTCATTCGTCTTCTAGCGCGCACATATTTTCGTGGCTCTGCCTCAGTGGACGGCTCTCCCCAGAGCCAACTTGATTCCCATTCTTTTAAAAATTATATATAAGCTAGACACAAAAGGACAAATACTGTGTGATCCCACTTATGGAGTACGTGGAAGCCAAATTCATACCGGCGGAAAGTAGAATGGTGGTTACCGGGGAGGGGGTGTTACTGGGTAAGTACAGAGTTTGTGACAAAGTCTCTCTTTGACCAAACTTACGTCAGGCTCCTCTGAATCCCCTATCCAACTAGGCCTCGATTTGTGTCACCCAATTTTAGGGAGCACCCTGTGAAGTCACTTTAGCCAGACCCTCCCACCTTCCATGTCAGACCACCCTTCATATCTGATCAAGTTCCTCATCCTCTACTAATCGCCAGGTGGGGCTGGCCTGCCTTCAGCAGGAATCCTGTTAGGTCAGTTGGGCAGAGAATTATCCTACCCTCTTAGTAACTTTCACCCACCAGTGTGCCTCCCCTTGGCTATAAATCTCCGTGTGTCCATGCTGTATTTGGAACTGACCTTGTGTAGGGATGTCTTGCCAATGGGTTTCAGCCCCAGGCAAGTTCACTATGGATTCAATGTGACCAAAGAAAATGACAGCAAAATGTTCTTTGGGGTGAAAGAGTTTATTACCCGGCTTGTTCTCCCGGTGGTAGGTCGAGCACTAGCGTCTCTGCCTGCCCAGAGCACTGGGCCGAGCTCTCCATATAGTGCCGTAATAGCTTATTGCCTATGGCTGTGGAAGTGGTAGCCTAGCAACAGGCCAGTTACATCATCAGGTGGTTTAAGTACAGTGAGGATCCTGGCCATAGGAACCCCAACTTCCCCACAGGGAAAATGGAAGTTCCAATGGCCAGGATCCTCACCTGACCCTAAACTACCTGATGATGTAATCAGCCTACTGCTAGGCTGCTGCTCCCACACTTGTGGGCAATGAGCCATTATTGTTGGTGCTGCTATATAAAGAGTTCCCCCCAGTGCTCTGTCCAGAAGCAGAGGTGACTGATGGTGGCCTTGCCAGAGACAGGGACCACGAACATCAAGCTTCATATAAACACTTTTACCCCTAATGTTACATTGTTGTTATTTGGTCTCACCTGAGCCAGAGTGAACCTCCCAGGGGCAATAACCCTCAGACAAGCCACCCTGGCTCCACACTGAGGTCTTGTTTCTGCTGCTGCAAAGTTTTGGATAAGATCTGTTTTTACTGCTTTAACTACTGTGCATCTCCAGTTTTCTTTGACATGTCAGGTTGCAATGATGAGAAAGTTCTGGAGGTTGGGAGTGGTAATGGTTTCACAACAATGTGAATGTACTTAATATCACTGAACTGTACACTTAAAAATGGTGTACACTTAAAAATGGTCAATTTAATGTGTATGTTATGGCAGTTTTTTTTTAACTAGCAGCTTTTTAAAAAGACTTTAAAAAATTAAGTATATAAAGGAAACATCAATCCAGAAATGCTGCAATAGTCCCTTCTGGAATCCATTGGCTTCTCTCAAAGTTCTTGGTCCCTCTCTTTTAAGGTTGCAAAATAAAAATACAGGATGCCTAGTGTAGGGAAAATGGATGGCCAGGATCCTCACCTGATCCTAATTTACCTGCCCACTGTCCATGTGCAATGATGTAATACTTAGCCTACAGTGCAGGTGCATGCTTGCACGTGTGTTGGCAATAAGCCATTATTGCCTGTGTTGCAATATAAAGAGCTTCACCCAGTGCTTGGGGCAGAGCCTGGAGCTGAGGCTCTAGAAACAGGGACAGACTTGCCAGAGGTGGATGGGATTCTAGTTTGACCTGCCACCAGGACATGAAGCTTGGTATAAACCCTTTTACCACCATTGTTCTGCTGTTGCTATGTGGTCTCACCGAATCCATAGTGAACTTGCCTGGAGCTGAAACCCTCAGGTGAAACACCAAGTTAATTTGTATTTCGGGGGAAAAAAAAGAATTTTTAAAAGTATATTCCAAACTAAGTATGGGATATACTTAGACTAAAGAATTCATTGTCTATTTGAAATTCAAAACTAAGTAGGTGTTTGATATTTTTATTTGCTAAACCTGGCAATCCTACTCTTCCTAATACTCTTGAGTTTTGTCCCCCTTCCCTGCCTACCCTCCCACAAAGGGGAGTTAGGATGACTTGTCTTTTTTGACAAGAACATTCCAAAGTCTTGCTGGCTGCATATGGTCCCCACCTACAAGGAAAAAATGGGTTTCTACTTGTATTTATAGACTGTGCCCCACACCGCCCCCCAAGTAAAATATTGAAGTCCTAACCCCCAAGGTGATGGTATCTAGAAAGGAGGCCTTTGGTGGTTAATTAGGGTGAGGTGAGGTCATAAGGGTGGGGCCCTTGGGATAGGATTAAGTCGAGCCTTTATAAGAGACACCAGAGGCCTTGTTCTTCTGTCCTGCTCTCTCTACCACGTAAGACTCAGGGAGAAGGTGGCCATCTGAAGAAAAGCCAGGCACCTTGATCCTGGGCTCCCCAGCCTCCAGGACTATGAAAAGTAAGTGTATGCTGTATGTTTAAGTCACCCAGGCTATGGTATTTTGTTTTTGACTAATACAGCCTGCCGACACGTTTTCTTCTCACTCCACCTGAGCAATGACAGCAGCTTAAGTATCCAAGACAATCAAAGAGAGGGAAATGTGCCATGTGTGGAGGAGAGCACGCAGGCTCGGCTCTGTTACTCATCCTTCCTGCCATTTATGGTTAAGTCGTCTAATGGGGCCCCACTTGCCCCATTTACAAATTGGAGTTAAGAGTGCTTGCCCTACCTTCTTTTGAGAGCTACAGAGGAAGGATGTCAAGGTGCTTTGTGACCTGTAAAGATTATTCAAACATGAGAGGAAATTTTGTAAGTGCTCCAGGATTTCTGTCTACACATAGACACACATACCATATCACATATCAAACCTGGCTTTATTTTTTCACAAAAGTGCTGCTAGACAGCACCTCTGACCCAGACCATCCAGGTCACCCTCTAGACCGGTCACCCTCTGCTTCATAATCAGTTCTATACCTGATCTGTTACCGAGAGGCTCATCCCGGACCTAATTTTAAAGATTTGCTAGGAGCTGGATTGCAAAGACATTTAACCTCAGTCACTTGAGCTGCAGTGGAATCCTTGACCTCAGTCTGGAGAAAGAGAAGCTAAATGTCATCCTAAGTATGGACACAGAGGCCCTACCTGCCTTTGCTGGCCCACATGTAATTCCATTTATAGGAAATATCCAGAATAGGTCAATCCATAGAGACAGGGTGCAGACTAGTGGTTTCCAGGGGCTGAGGGGAGGGGGTCATGGGAAATGGCTTCCTAATGAATTCAAGCTTGCATTTGGGGGTGATGAGAAGGTTTTGGAATTGGAGTAGTAGTGGTTGCAAACACCGTGAATGTATTAAATGCCACTGAATTGCTTGTTCCCTTTAGAATGGCCAATTTATGTGACTTTTGCCTCACTTAAAAAAAAATGAAGCTGGGCAGGAGTGGCCCTGAATGAGCACTGGGCGTTACCCTGTGGACATCGCTTGGCTTCATGATGGGAAGGCCGAGCCTGCATCTCACACTTCTGTGTGCTCCCTGGTGCTGAGGCTGTACAGGGTGTGAGGTGGAATGGGAGAACCAAAGCTTGACCTCAGAGGGCAGAGGGCAGAGGATGGAGTGCGCAGGGAGGCCGCGGGCCGGGGGCCTTTTCTGTGTGTACTACTGGGACATCTTTTTGAGGATAAAGAAGACACATGGTGTTCCTTGTCACTGTTCTCTCGGCACACTTTTATTGAGTGCTTGCTCGGTGCCTTCGAGCAAGTTAGGGAAACAGACGCTTCCATCATGTTTTGATGGAAGCAGTGGAGGGAAGCACAGGGCACTTGGAGCGGGCCGGTCTGGTGGCTCTGCGGTTCCCTGAGGGATCGGGAATCTACTCCCTCCTCTGCTGTAGCCCATGGCTGTCATCCTTGTGGTTGTAATATGTGCGCTCCGTTCCCAGGCACTGCCTCTGACTTCTAGGTAGGAGGAAAAGAATACAAAGAAAAAGATAAAAGGCAAATATGAGTCCAATCTATTCCTTTTAAAACGATTTTCAAAGAGTCTCCATCTATCAGCTTCTCACACCTTATTTGGCAGGACTGGAACACCACCTGACTGCTGCTAGCTACAAGGGAGTCTTGGGAAATGGGTATTTTTAACTGGGTACATTACCCCTTGAACACAATTGGGGTTCCACTGGAAGGAGAGAATAGACAGAAGGCAGTCTACAGCAGTGTCTGGGGGAGACTCCTAACCCTTGGCTGAGGAGTTGAGGAGTTGGGAGGTTGCTCAGTGGCTTTCTGGAGGGTGTGGTGTGCCAGAGAAGGGTTACCCCAGGAAGCGAGGTGGAGTTGCAGGCGTTCCAGGGCCACAGGATAGCAAGAGTGCATTAGTTAAGGCAAGACAAACTGCTGCAAAGACCAAAAACTGTATAAATGCTTAAACATAATGGAAATCCGTTTGTTACTAATTTAATGGAACATCCAAATCAGTGGATGGCTCTCTTCCATGGTTTAATTCAAGGGTCCGGGTTCTTTCCACCTATGGCTCTGCTACCTTCAACATGGGACTTCCAAGTCATCGAGCTCCTTGGGGAAAGAGCATGAATGACACATGGGAGGTTTGCTGAAACATGTCTGGAAACAGCACATACCACTCTTGGTCAGGTTCCTTTGGCTAGAGCTCATTCACATCTAACTGCAAGGGGTGTGGGAAATAGTCTATCTATACCCAGAAGGAAGAGCTAGCCAGTTTCTGCAACAGTGATCAGGAGGTGAGCAAATGTGCAGTTAGGTGTGGAGTGGGAAGTGAGACAAGACCACAAGCAGTTTGGAGTTGAAATTAAAGGAAAGTGAGATCAGAGAAGTAGGTAAGAACCAGACCACAATACTTGATACCGTTTTTGGAGCTCCTACTCTGTACCAAATGCATTTGGTACTTTCCATGCACAGTCTCAGTTACGAGAGGGTATCTGACCTGTGGAGAAGAGGTAGGAGACCTTCCATGTTTGTTTGTTTTGCATAAAACCCTAACTCCCCAACAAGTATAGAGCATTGTTATGTGCAGAATGCATGTACATGGACAATCTTTAAATCTCATAAGAATCTGGTGAGATTTCTATGTATAGGTGGAGAAAAATGAAGTTTTGAGAGGTTTAAGAACTCGCCTAAGATTCTCTTAATAAGCACTGTTATCTGCTATCTTACATTACCTCTCATAGAAGGTCTCATGTGTCATAGTAAGGAGTCTGGCCTTGAGCCAGCATGTGTTGAAAGCTTGGGATCATGGCCGGTGAGTTTGGAAGAAGACCTTTCTTTCTGACACCAAAACTGGGCTCCCTCAGATTTGCTCAGACTTACCTGTAATCAGTGGCATCAAGGGTTGGAGGGCAGGAAGGACTTCATGAAACCATGAATTTATCCATCCTTCCCACGCAGCACCTGTGTCTCCCAAGTGAGGAAGGGCTCCATTTCAGAGGGAAGGGACAGAAGAGTTTCAGCACCCCCTCCGAGCCCAAAGTGACTCACCCGAGGATCTTTTTTTTTTAATAAGTTTATTTTGATATCATTAATCTACAATTAAATAAGTAATATTATGGTGATTACACTACCCCCTTCATCAGGTCCCCACCCCCAACCCCATTACAGTCACTGTCCATCAGCGTAGTGAGGTGCCATAGAGTCACTACTTGTCTTCTCTGGTTTGTACAGCCCTCCCCGTGCCCCCCCCAACATTACATCTGCTAATTGTAATGCCCCTTTTTCCCCCTTGCCCCTCCCTTCCCACCCATCCTCCCCAGTCCCTTTCCCTTTGGTAACTATTAGTCCGTTCTTGGGTTCTGTGAGTCTCCTGCTGTTTTGTTCCTTCAGTTTTTTTCTTAGTTCTTATACTCCACATATGAGTGAAATCATTTGGTACTTGTCTTTTTCAGCTTGGCTTATTTCACTGAGCATAATACCCTCTAGCTCCATCCATGTTGTTGCAAATGGTAGGATCACCCGAGGATCTTAGAGCCCTCCTACTGCTTTGATTCTGGCCTCCGCTTATCCTTGCTGGACTATGGCTGGGGAAAAAAGGTGGGACTGTAAGCAGGGTCACAGGCAGGGCTGACTTACCCATTAGGCACAGCAACATGAGATCTTTAGAGAACCAAGAAATATTTTAATTAAAATCAGAAGAAAAAAAGGAACTTTAGCTCAAAGAAGATATTTTAATATATAATATTAATATATACAGCTATACCAACACCATCCTACAGTCTAATTTTTAATATTTTTTTGATGGAGTAAGGTCCCCACGAAGGCAAAAGTGCATAGTCATAATGAGGTTGTGTGCGACAGTGATGGGGAGGAGAGCGGTGCATTGGGTGTCTGTGTGCGAAAGGGAGTGTGTGTGGGTGGTGTGTGTGGGGGGGGGGGTGTATCAAGGAAGAGATGGAGGACCCAGGACTTTGGGCTGTCAACTCTCCAAACCTTGGACTTAGGGCCATACTTAGGGTCACAGGCTGCCAGGGTGCATCTCACAGAACTCCAGGCCCCATGCCTTGCTCTAAGGAACCTGGAACCTGCACCTGGTGCCCACTGCCCTGCTCGGCTCTGCATTGGAGGAGCAGTACCCCTCCCGTCCTGGCCCGGTGTCCGCAGCCCTGAAATCCCTGCTGTGTGGGAGCTGGGCACAGGCACCAGGACTAATCCTTGAAAGAGCTCAGGGAGGATTATGCCAGCCTCCCAGCAGCAGCGCAGCCGGGCTCATTTCCAGGCAGCGGGAGGCCAGGCAAGGGTCGTTACCCAAAGTGTGGAGACAGGGAAGGCAAAAGGGGGCCGGGGAAGGGCGGGCCCTGGTGGGCGGGCCCAACCCTTGAGGTGAGGCTATGCAAATAAGGCCAATTTCTGGCAGAGATCTGAAGCTTGAAAAAACCCAGCCTTGGGGCGGGACGGCGGGAAGAATTTATAAAAATTTAAAAGTATGGAGTGTGAAATAATCCCTTAAGGTGCTTATTTAACAACAGATCATCCTGACACAATGAACTATATATGAAGTGTCCTCTCCTCCCCCACACGCTATCCACCAAGGAAGGAATTTCTTTGTCTTTACCACCACATAAAAGCCCAGCAACTACTGAAATCCCACCTCCAGTGGGCGACAGGAAGACAAGACTCGTTTTGGGGGACCCATCAGTTGCGAGGAGAATGCCGCCTGATTCTGAATGTGTGAATTTCACTAACCAGTATGCATATTAGTTTTCCCGTATGCTAATATTCCTCATACAGGTGGAGATCTAGACGAGAAGGCCAGGGGAGTCAGCGGTGGGTGTGGGTTCTGATTGGCTCCCGCAGGCTGGAGCTGGGCTTCAGGGAGGAACGGAAGGCAGTTGTTTGAACATCTGGGCGGACATGCTGAGATGGCAGAGTCTGGAGAAAGCTGGAGCTGAGAGGTGGGCCTGGGGTCCAGGGCTCTGGAAGCCTCTTGTCACCTGTGGATGTTGACCACTTGAAATGTGGCTCATGTGAGGACCTAAACTGTTAATGTGTCTAATGCATTTTAACACGTTTAAAAGTAAGTTTTTAAAACTGATAACCATTCAGTTATTGGAAAAAAAAATGCATGAGAAACAACTTGGGTATGTGAATAACTTTTCCAATGTAAATTTTGTGAAATCTAAAATGCAGATCACATTATTTCCAATCAGAGTTTAGCATCCAAATCGAAATGTGTTAAGTATCAAATACACAATAAACTTTGTGGGTATGAAAAACAGAATTTTTAAGTATCTAGTTAATTTTTATACAGTTACATGTTGAAATTATATTTTGGATATATGGGTTAAATAAATGTTATTAATATTGGTTTCATTTTTTTAATCTAAAAATGCAGCTACTGCAAATTTAAAAACTACACAGGTTCTCCACACTTTGTCTGCTGGACCACTCTTCTCTAGATATAAAGGCTGCTAACAGGGACCTACCTTTGGCTTCAGGTGGAAGGAAGAATTAGCAGCACAGGGCGGAGGGCTCTCTAGAGCAGAGCCAAAGGCAGCTTGGTGGTAGGAGTGGGGGACTGGGAGTCTGGGGGGATAGAGACAACTTGGCCTGGCAATGTTAAGAATGTGCTTCGGAGCAGGCCAGGTCTGCTAGCTTATATCATGAGGCTTAGGTATTTCTCAGATGCCCCAAGCTCTTCACCCCTCAGTACCTCCAGCTTTGTTCATGTGCTGGGAGAGTGTGTCCCACCTGCAGTGGCCTGACCTTCATTGGTGGGCTATAGATTCTCCAGCATATAGATTGAGACTTATTTCTCCTTGTATTTTCAGAATTAGCATCATGCTATAGTTAGAAAGGGCACTTAGCAAATATTTTGCTGACAGATGGAATGCAAATTGCTCTTGACTTTAGTGGGCTGACAGGTTTATGTTGTGCTGAAGACAAGGGAAGGAAAGAGGACAGGCCCTCAGAGATGGTGACTGGGAGGGGCTAGCCTGCTGGGGGATGAGTTCCTCATCCCCTGGAGAAGTTCCAGGGACCCCGAAGAAGTGGACAGGGACTGTGTCTGTGTCAGTCCAGTAACAGGCCCACAGCCCAGCTTCCATCTGGATTGTCTCTGCAGTAGCTTTCTCACTGGTCTCCTATGGCCACGCTTGACATCTTCAATCTATTTTCAAAATGACAGTCACAGGTGTCCTTTTAAAACATGTCAGGTCATGTGACTCTTCCGCTCAAAACCCTCCTCTCAGAATAAAGCCCTAGTCCCTTAAAACGGCCTGTGTGGCAAAGACTGTAAGGTGACCCCATGATCCCCACTGCTTGGTGTTCATATGCAGGGAATACAGCAAAGGTGACAGGGCAGCTGTGACTACATGTATGTGATTATATGACGTGAGGTTGTAAAACTGTGATACGGCTGTGCCAGGGGCAAGGCCTTGTTGCCTTCGAAAAAGCAGGCTGCCATACAGAGGGCCACACAGCAAGGAGCTGGAGGCCTCCAGCTGGTAGGCAACGAGAACTGAGGCTGCCTGTTCAGCAGCCTGCAAGGAGCTGAATGCACCACCTGTGTGAGCTTGAAGTGGCTCCTTCCCCATTCAGACCCTAGATGAGAACTCAGTCCTGGACAGCATCTTTTGTTTTTTAATTGAAATATAATTCACACACCATATAATTTGCCCTTTTATAGTACACAATTCAATAGTTTTCACAAAGTTGGACAACCATCACTACTAATTCCAAAATATTTTCATCACATCAAAAAGAAACCACATACCCATTAGCAGTCAATCCCCATTCCCCCTTCTCCTGGTTGCTGGAAACCACTAATTTACTTGGCGTCTCTGAGCATATCTCTGTTGCAGCCTTACAGAGGACCCAGTCCAGTCCTGCCCAGACTCCTGCCTTCCAGAAACTGGGAGATAATACATGCATGGTGTTTTAAGCCTCTGAGTTTGTGGTAAAATTATTATACAGCAGTTGGTAACCGATACAGATTTGAGTACTAGAAATGAGTGGCCCCTGTCACAAATACCTGACAGAGTGGAAGTGGCTTTGGAACTTTGCGTGGGCTTTGCAGCGGCTGGAAGAGTTTTGAGGGGTGCATTAAAGTCTAGACTGCCTTAATTAGCCTGTTAGTGGAAATGCAGTCTTGGAGGACTTGCTGGTGAGGATTCAAAAGAAGTAAGATTTATTAATAGCAACAGGAGGCAGGAGATCCTTGTTAGGTAGCAGCAGAAAGCTTAGGAAAAATTGTCTCCTGCAGTTGTATGGAAAACAGAGCATGTAAGTAATACACTGGTTAATACCGCTGAGATTTCCCAGCAGAACGGTGAGGTGCTGCCAGGGAACTTCTTGCTGCTCCTAGTACAGTGTGAGAGAAGAGACACAAATTGAGGGGAAAACTGGCCTTAAACCCTGTTGAAAAGGAATCAGGACTTGAGAATTTAGAAAATTCTCAGCCTCCCCACATAGCAAAAAGTACTAAAATTAAGAAATAGCCTCCAGGCACATGGAACAGAGATAAACCCTGGTCTAGAGAAAAAGGGGAAAGTGTGACTGTACAATCTTTTGTTAGAACATCACGAAGATCAAAGGATCAGAATAGTATTGAGTCATACAAAGGGCTGTTTCATGAGATTAAGGATGTGCCTCACAGAACCTCTTAATCCAACCATGAGGCCTCTAGGCAGTTTACATGAGTATCCCCAGGCCATCTCAGCAGGAGCTGGGGAGAGAAGGGCTTCTCCTACAAAGACCTAGGATGTGGCTTTTCCCTAATGGCATGAACCCTGTTGGAATCCACAGAAGGGACACAAAGGTTTGGAGAGGGCTATTCCAGCAGGTGCACTGCCACCTGGGACTAAAGGGACAGAGAGTGCAAAATGAAAGGGGGCTGTGGGATCCCCCAAATTCTACTGGAAAGAAGACAGCTGATAAGACTCAGTGGCAAACACATGCTACCTTTCCTGACAAGGAAGGATGACCCAGAGGGCAGAAGCCCAGAGGGCAGAGCCCAGAGACGTGGAATTTTTTTCAGGTCTTAAAACGTGATCAGAGAGCACCTCCTGTTTGCCCAACTGGACTTTAGAATCGCAAGGACCCGATTCCTTTGTACCTCCCATGTTACCCCCTTTTTGAACGGAATGTCTATAGCTATTATCCCAAGATTCTATGTTGTGTCTGTGAAGGCAGACAACTTGTGTCTTAAGTTGCACAAATTAAGTGAGACGAGCACCTAAAGGAAACTCTTCTACACCTAAACCTGATTTAGATGAGATTCTGGACTTTGGGCTTTCAGCAATCTTGGGGAGTGCTGGTGAATGCATTTTGCAAGTGCAATGGACATGAGTCACTGGGGCACAGAACCTAAGATGACCCCATGGCCCCCAGCTCTGGTATTGATGGCATCGCATGATCCCCTTGGGTATGGGCAGGACCTTGGCCTCGCTTCCAATCAATAAAGTGAGGCAAAGGTGACAGTATATATGTGATTACATGTCCATGATTACATTAATAGGATTGTCCCTTGCTGGCTTTGGAGAAGCAGGATGCCGCAACGCCAGCAGCATATGAGGAGAGTTCTGCAGCAGGACCTATGAGACGTCTCCAGTTAACACCCAGCTGACGGAGGCCCTCCGTCTAGCAGCCTGCAAGGAACTGGATGTCACCACGTGCACAAACCTAAAAGCAGATCCTTTCCCAGTCCAGCCCTAGATGAGAACCCAGCTCTGGCCAACAGCTTGATCGAAGCCTTACAGAGGACTCAGTTAAGGTGTGCCCAGGCTTCTGACCCGCAGACATGGTGAGATAGTGTGTGGTGTTTGAAACTGCTACTTTTATGGTAATTTGTCACCCAGCAATAGAGAACTGATACAACCGACCAGGCCTTAATCTGAGCCTCTCCCACCTCTCCAACCTCATCTCCTTCCCCTCCACCCCTGGCTCACTCTACAGTAGCCACAGGGTCCCTTGCTGATTGTCAAAACCACCAGGTAAGCATGGGCCTCCTGGCTTTGGCACTTGCTGCTCCCCTTCCCCAGAATGCTCTTCCTGCGCATGAATGTATGACTTAGTCCCTTGCCTCCTTCACATTATTGCTTATCTTTTGCCAGGGGAATAATGCCTTCTCTCGTCACCTTTTTAAAATTCCAACCCACTTCTACCCCATCACCCAAAACACTCACTATCCCCCTTTCTTTTTTATTTTTCTCCAATGCTTTTTTCATCATTTTTGCTTGTTTTTTTACTGTTGCATCCCCAGCCATGGGAGATGCTCACTAGGCATTAGCAGAGAAAATGAATGCCCATGGAGATCTGAGGATGGTGAGGTTCGTTGGGACAATGAGGAGGAAGAGGCCAGGAAGCCACAGGACATTTGCTGTCTGGCAGATTTCGGTGGAGTCCAACTTCTAACATACTCTTCCTGGACACACTCCTCATAGAAAATGTGATCCTGCAGGTGGGGATGGACTGTGGGTCCTATTCCTATGTTCTGTAAAATAGCAGGGAGGGTACACATCTAATTACTGGAGATATGTAAAGGGGTGAACATAACGTCATGCCTTGTAAGTGGTCAACAGGGATGGATGTGCCTCTCATCTGATCCTCACTGCACACGAGGACATCCAGATCCAGAGTGGCCAGTAAACATGACAAGGTCACTTAGCTATTTCTCCAGGTCTGGGAAGCAGAAAGGAGTCTCCTGACTTACAGTCCACAGCTGGAGAAAGTGGTTTCCTGGAAAAGCGTCCCTGGAGCCATTGCTCCTGGAGTGGGAGGTGGGAGCTGTGGGTTCCAGTCTGACTGGGCCACCCAAGTGCCACAGATCCAGGGGCAAGCTTCCTCCACCCGGGACAGGAGCTGGCATTGCCCACTGAGCTGAATGCTTGTCACTTTCTGACTAGCAAGAGAAGATGAGGGAGGTTTACCAGATGCTAGAGGGTCCTGGTGGACACAAGGAAGAAAGGGCAAGGAGCCCCAATCCACAGAGGGGTCTGGGGAAACCGCCCTGGCCTCCGCAGGCCTCTCTCTGCCCAGCCTTCCAGTAGGCATCCTTCCTTCTCCTGCCATACTTCCACCTATTCTCAGTCCTTCCTTCTTTCTCCATTCCTCTCTCTCTCTCCTGCCTCTGCCTTCTTCTCCTGGATTTCTCAGTCCCTTTTGGTGTCATCTCTGCCTTGGTTTCTGTGTTTCTCACCTCCCTCCTGTCCCTCTCCCCCTGTCTTTCTCAGCCTCTTCTCCAAGCCCAGGCTTTGACAGGGAAGCACACTCCATCCCTCACCCCAGAGCTGGTTGGGGTCTGTGGGGAGCTTCGACTGACTACGTAGAGAATGCGTGCCTGGACCAGAGTAATTCCTGTGTGTGGGGAGCACCTTGCTTAGACTTCTGTCTGGTCATGTCAGAGACCGAGGAGTCTGCACTGGGGGTCCGACTCCAGAAATCAGCACAGCCAGAGGTCAGGACTGCGGTGTGGGAAACCGATGGCCCTGTTCTGTTCCACTGTTCCACTCCTAAACTAGCTGTGTGATGTTGGGAAGGTCCTAACTTCTCTGAGTCCCACTTCCCTTATGTGCAAAATAGAAATAATATCTATCTCCTAGGATTGTTTGAGGATTCAGTTCAACTGAATAAGCTTTTCCCTAGTGATTCCAATGTGCCAGGCACTGTGTTAGTTGCAAAGGAAAACTAAGACGGTTTAGATATGTGCTCAAAACTGAAGGCAATTGGGAGAAACGGACATTTGAATTAACCTTTATTCAAGCAGAATGAAAAATGCTTAAGAGAGGTATAAGAAAATGCACTAGGGGAACAAAGAGGAATATGTGATGAGCTCTGATTGGGAGAGGGTTGAGATTTTTCAGAGGTGTGCTGTCAGATAGAATTGCAACAGGCGAAGGGAATGGAAAGGCAAAGGTGGAGTCATTACATAAGCACAGGAGTGTCTGGACGGATATTCTGCTATGGCTGGACTGGAAGTTGGGGAAACATACAGTGAGGCAAGAAAGGTAACTGACATCCTATCATAGCAAGGTTTTTAGGCTTTCTAACCTTTTTGTGATTCACAGCAAAAAATACGTGTTGCTTCTTGAGTCAGTACTTAAAAACACATCTATATGTTTAACTAGGTAAAACTAACTGAACCAAAAATTTCAAGAGATAATATTCAGCCTATCACCAATCACCAGGTCTGGCATTGGTCTAATGAGCCGCAGGAAACAGCTTTGAGTGTAGCTGTCCTCAGTAAATGGAGTGGGAAAGCATAAAGCACAGTGGCACTGTTGAGATTCCTGGGAGATCAGGGCAGGTATGGTTTCTCCCTCTGGAGCAGATCTCACCTGGCTCTCTGGGTGTCTGGCAGGCATCCTGGCCTGTCATCTTGCTAGGGCTCCCCTGGGCTCAGTGGGGACTTGTGAGGAGACTATGGCTGGCAGGGCCAGCATCTTGGTGATCCCCACGTGCTCCCTTCTAAGTGCTCTGCGGTTGGTGACGGGTGAGGGGCATCACCTTCCATGCCAAGAACAGCACATCGTTTTTCACATGCAGCCCAACCCTCAAGGCCACTGACTTTATTCCTCAAAGGATAGGAGTTGGGGTCCCACTCCCTGCATGGTCATTAGGCACAGTTTGGGCCTGGCCTAGTGGTTGGGAGGGACTGAAAATTCAGAATGTGCGCCTCAATCCCAGATGGCTCTGGCTTTGAGCCCAGCTTTACTACTTAGTGGCTGTGTGATCTTGGGGAAGTCACTTCACTTCTCTGAGCCTCATTTTTTTCATGTGTCAAATTGGGATAACAAACGTCTCTCACCTGTTAATAAGATTGGCAGCCCCTGGTCCTCTTCACTTAGTGAATCTTACCTGTACTCATGGCTTCAATTAAAAATAAATTTATTAAGGTATAATTTACATGCAGTAAAATTCACACATTTTAGTGTCCAGTTCTATGGGTTTTGACACACACGTAGTTGAGTAACAGTCCCAACACCCCAAAAATCCCTGCCTCACCTCTCTGCTCCCCACAACCACTGATCTGATTGCTGTTGCTGAAAATTAGTCTTTCCTGCTGTAGAGTGTCATGTAAATGGAATAATTATACATATACACTCTTGTATATCTGACTTCCTTCATTAAGCACAATATTTTTGAGAGTCACCCGAGTTGTTACAGCTATCTATACTTTGTTTCTTTTTATTAAAGAGCAGTATTCCATTGTATGGATGAACCACTGTCTGTTCAGCCATTTGCAACCGATGCCCATTTGCGTTGACTCCATTTAGGGGTTATTACCGATAAAGCTGCGATGAGCATCGTTTTGCAAGTCTGTGTGTGGACTCATGTTTCATTTCTCTGGGGTAAATATCAAGGAGTACAATTGCTGGGTTATATGGTAAGTACATGTTTAAGTTTTGAAGAAACTGCCTGTGTTCCAAATGGTTGCACACTTTTACATGTCCACCAGTCATGTATGAGAGTTCCAGTCATTCCCCAGCCTGGCCAACATTTAGTTTTGTCACTCTTTTACGATTTTCGCCATTCTAGTGAAATAGTTATCTCCTTGTGGTTATAATTTTGCATTTCTTGAATGACTAATGTTGAACACTTTTCCGTACTTATTTGGCCACTTGGATAAATATGTTTTGTGAAGTGCCTGTTCAAGCTTTCTGCATGGCTGCAATTTTTTTTACTTTTTTTTTTTGAGGTATCATTGATATACAATCTTTTGAAGGTTTCACATGAGCAACATGGTGGTTTCAGCATTCACCCATATTATCAAGTCCCCCACACAGCCCAGTGCAGTCACTGTCCATCAGCATAGTAGGATGCCACAGAGTCACTACTTGTCTTCTCCATGCTGTAATGCCTTCCCCGTGCCCCCTCTATATTTTGTGTGCTAATCATAATGCCCCTTTATTCCCTTCTCCCTCCCTCTCTACCCACACTCCCCAGACCCTTCCCTTTGGTAACCACTAGTCCTTTCTTTGAGTCTGTGAGTCTGCTGCTGTTTTGTTCCTTCAGTTTTGCTTTGTTGTTATACTCCACAAATGAGGGAAATCATTTGGTACTTGTTTTTCTCTGCCTGGCTTATTTCGCTGAGCATAATACCCTCTAGCTCCAACCATGTTGTTGCAAATGGTAGGATTTGTCTCTTCTTATGGCTGAATAGTATTCCATTGTGTATATGAACCACATCTTCTTTATCCATTCATCTACTGATGGAACTTAGGTTGCTTCCATATCTTGGCTATTGGGAACAGTGCTGCAATAAACATAGGGGTGCATATGTCTTTTTGAATCTGGGATCTTGTTTTCTTTGGATAAATTCCTAGGAGTTGAATTCCTGGGTCAAATGGTATTTCTATTTTTAGGTTTTTGAGGAACTTCCATATTGCTTTCCACGATGGTTGAACTAATTTACATTCCCACCAACAGTGTAGGAGGGTTACCCTTTCTCCACATCCTCGTCAACATTTGTTGTTCCTTGTCTTTTGGATGGTGGCCATCCTAACTGGTGTGAGGTGATATCTCATTGTGGTTTTAATTTG
The DNA here is from genome assembly GCA_032199065.1 of Smutsia gigantea. Lineage (NCBI taxonomy): Eukaryota > Metazoa > Chordata > Mammalia > Pholidota > Manidae > Smutsia > Smutsia gigantea. Next base: position 197,936 of record JAVSCE010019915.1, read on the forward strand.
CATTTCTCTGATGATTAGCGATGTGGAGCATCTTTTCATGTGCCTGTTGGCCATCTGAATTTCTTCTTTGGAGAAGTGTCTGTTTAGATCCTCTGCCCATTTTTTAATCAGGTCATTTATTTTTTGGGTGTTGAAGCATGTGAGCTCTTTATATATTTTGGATGTTAACCCCTTATCAGACAAGTCATATATGAATATATTCTCCCATACTGTAGGATGCCTTTTTGTTCTACTGATGGTGTCCTTTGTGGTACAGATTTTTAGTTTGCTGTAGTCCAATTTGTTCATTTTTGCTTTTGTTTCCCTTGCCTGAGGAGATGTGTTCAGAAAAAGTTGCTCATGTTTATATTCAAAAGATTTTTGCCTATGTTTTCTTCTAAGAGTTTTATGGTTTTATGACTTTACATAATGATACCTAAATAAAAAAAAAGTAAAAAAAACTTGATCCATTTCAAGTTTACTTTTGTTTATGGAGTTAGATAATAATCCAGTTTCATTCTCTTATATGTAGCTGTCCAGTTTTGCCAACACCAGTTGTTGAAGAGGCTGTTATTTCCCCATTGTATATCCATGGCTCCTTTATCGTATATTAATTGACCATATATGCTTGGGTTTGTCTCTGGGCTCTCCATTCTGTTCCATTGATCTATAGGTCTGTTCTTGTGCCAGTACCAAATTGTCTTGATTACTGTGGCTTTGTAGTAGAGCTTGAAGTTGGGGAGCATAATCCCCCCAGCTTTACCCTTCCTTCTCAGTATTGCTTTGGCTATTCAGGGTCTTTTGTGGTTCCATATGAATTTTACAACTATTTGTTCTAGTTCATTGAAGAAGCTGTTGGTATTTTGATAGGGATTGCATTGAATCTGTAGATTGCTTTAGACAGGATGGCCATTTTGACTATTAATTCTTCCTATCCATGAGCACAGGACGTATTTCCAATGGCTGCAGTTTTTATTAGCCAGTTTACTGCTGTTCAAACCTTACTCTGGGCTCTGATAAATACACCAACAACATTTTAAAGAATATCATTAGTATACAATCTTATATTGGTTTCAAGTGTACAACACAGAGGTTCAACAAATACACACGTTCTTAAATCCTTACCCCCTCTAATGTGGTTACTATCTATCAATGTAGAAAGATGTTACAGAATCATTGACTGTATTTTCCATGATGTACTACCATCCCCATGAACAATTTATATTGTGATTGTGAATTACTGTGCCCCTTTATCCCCTCATCCTGCCCAACCCACCCCAAGCCCTCCCCCTTGGTTACCACACGTCACTTCTCAGTGTCTGTGAGTCTGCTGCCAATACCATTTTTGATACCTCTGCTTGGAAGTTTAAAAGGCACTTCAACTGAACATCATAAAGGTAAACTCATAATCACCTCTCTTGCCCTTCCTCCACTCTCTGACCTTGGCCTCCACCATTGATAGATGTTTTAGAATTGACCTCACTATCCACACGTGGCACAGACTGGAAACTCAGGAACAATCCCTGGTGCCTCCCGACCCTGTAGCCCCCCATCCCATCCCTGCCATCACTTTTCCTCCTGCCTCTTGAACCCATTCAATTCTCTCCCTCCCCACCACAGCCTAAGCAAGCCACCGTCATCTCTACCTGGATTACTGCATTAGCCTCCTTTCTAGTTAGTCTTGCTCCCCTCAGGCTGTTCCAACACATAGCAATCAGTGTCAGCTGATTTTTTTAAGTTTATTTTGATATCATTAATCTACAATTAAATGAGCAATATTATGGTGATTACACTACCCCTTTCATCAGGTCCCCCCCACCAAACCCATTACAGTCACTGTCCATCAGCATAGTGAGATGCTATAGAATCACTACGTGTCTTCTCTGAGTTGTACAGCCCTCCCCGTGCCCCCCTAACATTACATCTGCTAATCGTAATGCCCCTTTTTCCCCCTTGTCCCTCCCTTCCCACCGTCCTCCCCAGTCCCTTTCCCTTTGGTAACTATTAGTCCGTTCTTGGGTTCTGTGAGTCTGCTGCTGTTTTGTTCCTTCAGTTTTTTTTTCTTAGTTCTTATACTCCACATATGAGTGAAATCATTTGGTACTTGTCTTTTTCGGCTTGGCTTATTTCACTGAGCATAATACCCTCTAACTCCATCCATGTTGTTGCAAATGGTAGGGTTTGTTTTCTTCTTATGGCTGAATAATATTCCATGGTGTATATGTACAACATCTTCTTTATCCATTCATCTACTGATGGACACTTAGGTTGCTTCCACTTCTTGGCTATTGTAAATAGTGCTGCGATAAACATAGGGGTGCATCTGTCTTTTTCAAACTGGGCAGTGTCAGCCCTTTTTAAAACCCAGATTTTATCACATTACTCTCCAATTTAGATTTTTAATGGCTTCCCATAATTTGGGGGGTAAAGATCAATTCCTACCAGGCCATACCCCAGGCAGGTGGTTTTCTTCTGGCTGTAATGCTAGGCTTTCTCCTATCTCAGGGCCTTTGCACATGCTGTCCCCTCTACCTGGAATGCTCTTTCCATTTCCCTCACTAATACCTGCTAAATCTTCAGATCTCAGTTCAAACATCACTTCCTCAGGGAAGTCTACCCTGAGCACAAGGCTAGTTTAGGTCTTACTACTATATGCCCTCCAAGAACCCTATAATTTTCTTACTTAGCACTAATCAGCTTATAATTATATATTTCTGGGATTATTCAATCAACATATGTTTCTCCCACAAGACTAGTGAGCTCTCTGAAGGCAGAGACTGTATGTCATTCATCATTTGTCCCTGGTATCTCACCCCAGGCTGGCTACATAATATGTAGGGTCCAGTGCAAGATGGAAACACAGTGCCCTCTTTAAAAAGGAAAAACTGCCACTAAAGTTATTAAAATATATAGCTTTTTCCTTTCTTCTATGTTTTCTTTCTCTTGTCATGGTATTTTAGTATTTTCTATTTAATGTCATTCTACGTTAAAACATAAATTTATATTATTTTCATGGTTATACTATTTATCTTTATGTTTTATGATGCAAATTTCAAGTGGAAATATGAGCATTTAACTTATATGTGGAATTACCAAAATTACAGTTCATATTTCATAGCTTGTACATGTGTGTGGACTTTGTTCTTACTAAAACAGTGGAAATGCTACACAAAATGAAGTCTAATATTTCTATTTCACTTCTTGACACATGTCTATTCTCCCACACACTCTACCTTTGGGCTAAAGGTGAATATGGCTGGACGGGAAGGAAAAGGAGCTATAGGATACTGTCTTTCCCTTTTCTTCTATGTCACTATTTTCAGCATAAGTGTTGGTTAACATGGGGATCTTAACCCACATCCATAAAGGATATGAAAGGATCCCTTGATCATTTGTGTTCTCACTCTGATTTGAATGGAAGTGTGGTTTCTCAGTCACTGGGCACTCCCACTCCCTAGTCATAGACCTAGCACCGCTCCCTTGTGCTGGATTTGAGTCTCCCTGCACCCCACCATGGACCACCAGAGTTCTGTGCCCACCGGGCATTGAGAAGTCTGCATGTGAATGGGGTGGAAGGAGTGGTAGGGACTCCCATGTGACTTACATTTCCTCTGTCCATGTGCCTGCTCCATTTTCCATTGGACTTCACTTGTAAAGCTCAAATGTCAAGATAAAATGATTCATGATTTCAAGATGGTGACAGTAGAGCATTATACCAAGTGCAGGATGCTGTGTGACTGCACAGGCCACAGGCAGATAAAGGTGGCCTTTCCTAACATCTACAGTAGATACTCAATAAATCTGTATTGAGTGAATGAATGAATGAAGGGCTGTCAGTTGGTATCAGCGAAATAGTTCTTTTGCTTTTGATAAAAGCTAAAGACTTCCCTCCCTATCACCTTGGAGATTCATCGTGAACCTTAGAGGGGTGCCACTGCCTGGAACTCTCTGTCTTGGGGAGAGACACTTCTAATATTTCAGGGAGAGAGTGAGAAAAGGGAGTGAGGGGCAGAGGAAGCCTGGTGACTCTCGCCTGTCGATTAATCACTGCACTTGGCACGTACAGCATGTAACACCTTGTAGCCTGTGCTCTTTAGACATGGCCTAAGTGCGAATTAAGCTTCACAGCTCACTGCCTTCCTCCACCTCCTCCCCCGCCTTTCAGCCTCCACTCTCGCTCCAAGAGAGAGCTGAAGTTGCTGCTTCATTAGCAGAGGACCTCTGGGATCCATCCTGGAAGAAATAGGGGGCAAAGTAGCTCAGCCAAGGTCAAACAAACAGGCAGCTGGTAGATGCTCAAATTCCTTGTCTCTGGCCTTGACTTCTGGTCCATGGTTCAGCACATGCAGAAAGATCTCTGAGAATTGCAGAAGCCAAGTGTTAGGAGACCTCAGCTCAAGATCTGACTTTCCTCAGCACACTCCGAGTGTAACTTCAGGCAAGTGATGTCCCCTCTCTAGGCCTTGTTTTCTCCTGTCAAATGAGAAAACGAACTGAGTGAGTGGTCTGCAGGCAGCGTTCCCAGAACCTCCAACATCTCTGGAATTACACTGGTTGGAGGAAGGGAGAGTCTCATACAAGGTGCTCCTGGCTTCAGGGGTCATCTGAAGGGCTTTATATGCATTCACTCATTTAGCAGTCACAGTATTCCTATGAGACCGGTTTTAACTATTATGCCCATTTTCAGATGAGGAAATGGAAGAGCTGAGTGGTTAAGTGACTTGCTCAGGGTCACACAGCTAATAAATGACAAAGCAGGGATTAGAACCCTGGTAGTCTGGCTCTAGAGTACATCTTCTTAACTACACTATTTGCATTTGATCGAACTACCTGCCTGTCCATCCACCAAGCCATCCATCCATCCCTCCTTCCCTCCATCCATTCTTCCATTCATCAGAGTTCCACAAAGAGTTTTTTTGATAAAAAGGATTCTTCAGAAAAAAATTCTGAAAAATAATACAAATTTGAAAACTAGTGAATGCTGCCATTCAGACTGGAGAAGCCCCAGGTGGTGGGGTGCTCTGCCTGCTTCCCACTTCCTGGGTCATTCTTAGAGCAGTTGCTGGGGGGCGGGGGGAGGAAGAGCTGGCAGTAATCAGAAAAGAATATTTTATGACAATTCGTCAAACACGACACCCACAGCTTGGGTGCAGACAGGTGCTGTATAAAGAAAGCTCAGGCTGTTCTATCTGGCTTCCTCTTTCTCCCCTCTTCCTCATCTCCCCCTCTTCCTGGAAGGGCAGAGCTGAAGGGGGTTAGGGATTGACTTGTATAATGAGACTTAAGAAGGCTGAACTCAGACTCATGGGAGAAAGAGACAGAAAGGCAGATCACAGCTCAATATGAGAAAACTCTTCCTAGCATTTGCCACCCTAAAACTGGATAACCATCTTGTGATGCAGGACTGGTCTGTCCTGGAAATTCTGGGCAGAGCCCGGTACCCAAGGATGGTGTTAGGGGGACGCCTGTGTGCCCGGGAGTAGGTGGGCTCGCAGGTCCCTCCTTCTCCTGGATCCAGGATTCCACCCCCCTCCCTGACTCTACTGCCAGCCTCCTGAAATCCAGAGAAGGGAAGACCTGGGCTGCAGCTCACACAGCTTGTCAGGAGCAGAGAGAACAAGTTAGCACCAGTAACCTGGGTTCCAGCTCAAAGCTTTCTCAAGTATTCTCAATGAACCCCCACTGTGCCCCCTCAAAGAAGGAGGAAAAGTCTCTCCATGCCCTTCTCACTCCAGGACTTTCTGGATTGTCTCAATGTGCCTGTCATGGAGGCTTGTGACCTTCTTCAAACCGAGGCAGGCCATTTACTGGGGCTGAAGGTGGCAACCAGAGAGGGAGCTTCCACCTGCAGCTGGGCCCACAGGTTCTGTTTGGATCTGGGCTTACTGCCCAAACAATTAATTTACTACTTCCCTGTTCACATAGAACATCCACAGATGTAAGCTCAGGGGATACCAATACTGACCCATTTCACAGATGAGGACGGAGACGGTCAGAGAGTAAGTGACTCCATGACCAGGGTAAACTCAGTCTTCAGACTCCAGGGACATCTTCACTGCTCCTACTAAATGCTAACAACGATGAAGCATTTACTGTTTGCCAGATATTATGTTACCACAAAAACACCACTGCATACCCATTGCATAGGTGAGGAGACTGAGAGTTAGATAATTAAAAAACATCTCCAAGGTCACATAGGTGGGAAGAGGCAGAGTGAGGGTTCAAATTCATGCCTGCCTTTTCTGGAACCTATTTTCTTTTTCATGACTGTCTACCATTCCTAAATCCAGAGACGCTCCAAGGAAATGATATCTTGAGAGGGCAGTTCGAAGGCTCTGTTCAAGCCAGAAAGTTTAGGGTTCCTTCAGCATGTCTCAGAACCTGGCAGGACTAGCTCAATCCATCAAGGTGGGTAACTAGTGGTGAACAGGGCTTCCCCAACCCAAAACCTGACTGCATGGTGTCCCTCAGAGACACCTGCTGGGATCCATGCTTTGAAAGGCATCCCCTTAGCTGACCTTTGCTACATGAGATGTGGAAGAGTCATCCCAGGCTACAGTTAAGGGAAGCCCTGGCTGAGAAAACCTCGGGCAGCCTGCTCTGAATGGGGGTCTGGCTCTGTTATTTACTAACCTTTGGTAATTCACTTTATTTCTGTGTGTCCCTGTTGCCTTCCCTGTAAAATGGGGTTAATAAAATACCTGTAGGCTTTTTGTGAGAACTAAATGAGATCATGTATCTGTAAAAGTACTACATGTATAGTATAACACTAACCACTCGGTAGTAAAGATGATTTTTATTGTTGTAAGTGTGTCACATGCTTTGCCTCATTTAATCACACATACAAGTGCAAGGTCAGTGCTGATGGCCTCCCCAGTCCAAAGTATTCTCTCCACATTGGATGTCCTAATATGTGGTACAGAGGGAAAGGGGTAGGGGCTCAGAGGAGGAGACTTGAGTTCCAGTCTTGATTCTGCCTTTATTGGCTGTGTAACTTCAAGAAAGCTGCCCACCCTCTCCAAGCCTCATTTGTCACATCTGAAAAACAGATGTCCGGCTTACCACTCACTAAGCATCAAGTAAAATGGATACATGTGATATATTACACATGCTGTTTATTTTCCTTACAATCTTATGATCCAGATTCAGTTATTATTGTCATTTTACAGTTGAGGACACCAAGATATCTAAAAACTATTAAAAAAAAAACCCAGAGATACTTAAAAACCAATAAGTGAATTACAAATGCTGGCTAGGATTATCGTCACTATTACTATATAACAACAGAGCAACCCTATGAAAATAGATCCAAAAGGCCAGAAGGAGAGGCCATTTCTCCTTTACTTCCATGTAGGCTGATAGCCTGATTTATTTCTAGTCCTGGCAACAGAATATAGAAGAAGCATGTGTGAGTCAGGAGAAGTTCTGCTGTGTGTGGGGGCTTAGCTGCTGCTCTGCCCAGAGGCAGAGGGCTGGATGAAATGACGCTGAATGCATCCTCTAATTGTCCAGAGTCCACTGAATCTCCTGGACAGGAGCAACACGGCCCTGCGGCTGCCCCATCTGCCCATCTGGAGAACAGTCCAGTCTGAGCCAGGTGAGAGAGGGGGGCCTCCTGTGCTGAGGTGAGAGGACGTCCCCCTGGGCTATGCAACTGGTGGGCAGAGATGGCAGCACCTCTCTTGGCAGGTAGCTGGGGGAGAAGAGAGGCACTGAATTCATGCCCTGGACCAGAAAAACCAAGTGCCTTGCTATTCCTGCAGGTGGCCATTGAGCATCACCGCCCTCATCAGTATCCCTTCTGCTCCCATCAAAGTACCCTAGAATTATGATTATACAGGTATGCATGTCATAACTAAGAGGAAATTTAGAAATTCCCCGTCCTACAATCTCAATTTTGAAATGTTTTATTGTTGGTTATACATACACGTGGGAAAGTACTCAAACACACTCACACTTCAACCAAGTACCCCACCCCATCCTTTTACAAAAAAGACATCTGAGACCCAAAGGGGTAAAGTGCCATTTTCTATAGCTGAGTTCTTTCCTACAATGAAACATAATTTCTCATTGTCCTCCCCTATCAAGTATTACCTATTCTTTTATTGAACACATATTATTTGAATACCTGTTGTGCCAAAGACCCTAAGATTTAGTGCAGAGTAGGGTGTGGGGTGAGTGCCCAGATTAATAAGCCACTAATTCTTTTCCTCAAGGAGTTTGCAGTCCGGGAGGAGAAGACAACCACACAGATAACTGTATAACAAAAGAGAGTAGCAAATGCCAGAGGGAGACAGGGGGAGGGTGCAGTAAGAATCTAAACAATGAAAGACATTCATGACATAAGTGACGTTTATCCCGAGCTTTGATGGGACAGACAGGATTCGGGCAGGCAGGGGATTCAGGGAGAAGAGGAGCACTTTAGACAGAGACAAAGACACGAGAAAGACAGAAATGCTGGATCTGGGGAGCGGTGAATGGTCCAGTTAGGTTGGACCCTAACATTCACCCGTAGACGTGCTGGGACGTGATGCTGGAAGAGGCTGGGAGGCAGTGGCAGAGAGAGGCAGAAACAGCCTGAGCACTGGGAAGCGAGCACGTGGCCCGGCCCAGGGAAGGGTGACCCCAGCGCACTCTTAGGCTTGTCTCTTCCAGGGCTTCTCGCGTCTCACAGTGTGTAGGAGGCGAGTCTGTGCATTAGGCTCTGAAGACTAGAGCTCCAGCACCAGCAGTCCCATCCATCAGCCATCCTGCTTCAGGAAAGTCACAGCTTCCTTGGGCCTCACAGTTTGTGTCCTAGAAGGGGATCCTTTCCCTGCCTTCCTCAGAGGATGGATGTGAGGATTAAATGATAATGAATGTGAAAATGACTTGTAAACTGGAAAGTATTACACAAATGTAAGGCATTATTTTTATTGCTCTCTAACTCAGGAGTTCTCCACATTTAGAGTGCATCAGAATTACGTAGGGTGCTTGTTAATGTAGTTTTGGACTTCCGGCCATGAAAAATTGGCCAGAAGCCAAAAATTGAGACTGCATCGGGCCTCCTACTATTAACAACTAGAAAATTGTTATAGTCCAGCATAAACATATACTTAAAAAAACAACTTTTAGACATTGAAAGACTATCGGCACAAGACTGTGATTCCTGAGAAAAGGAAAACAAATGAGGTGAGCCCTACAATCACCTTGGCTGCCTAGAGGAACTTTCAAAACTGCAGTGCAGGAAAAGGAAACCAAAACAGCAGGATGGTCTTTCTGAGTTGAGAACACAGAGACTGTAGTTTGGGGAGGCTGCTGTGGCTGGATTTTACAGGGCAGAGCACCAGAAAAGAGGGAGTTATATAAAGAAAGAGCTCCAGGAATCTGCAGAGAGCCCTCCTTGAGTCTGTTGCTGAATACTAAACTGCACTCATATAGGGTGAAACTCCATAGGATTAAGCAAATAATGACTGAGGGTTTAAGATGGAAAATTCTCAGGGCTCACATAAAGCTGGAAGAGATGACAGTTCTGACCAGCTAGACTGTTGAGACCTTGATAGCATTCAATGGGATGACAGCATGATCACACCATAGTAGTAGAGATAAATTAGCTCTAGAATAATGATTATTCTAGATTTGTCCTAAAAGAGCTTAAAAACAAGTCTTAGAAGGATCAGTTGGATCCACAAGTAACTTAACTACCTGCAAAATAAAGTCTAAGACTATTTAAGGGAAAGCAACAAAATTCAGCACTCAACAAAGTCACATAAAAAATGTCCAGCATAGAATAAAAAATTACTAAACATGTTAAGAATCAGGAAAATGAGACTCCCAAACTAGGAGAAAACAGAAACATAATGAGGTAAGAAATGAAAGACAGAAAAAAGAACTAAATGGAACTTGTAGAAGTGAAACTATCCAAGCTGAAGCAGAGAGAAAAAAGACTGGGGAAAAAAAGGAATTGAGACTTAGTGACTTAGTGGGGAGCAATATTAACCAGTTTAGATAATTTCTATTACTATATCTTTAAGTTTACTGATTTTCTGAATTCTTCAGTGTGTATCTGCTCTTAATCCCATCCAGTAAACCTTTAATCTCAGATATTATATTTTCACTTCTAGAAGTTCCATTCAGTTCTTATATTTTCCATTTATTTCCTCATTTACAGGGTATATAAATACAAATATATCTATGTATTTATTTAAATCCTTAAACATATCTATGATAGATGTCTTAAAGTCTTTGCCTGCTAATTCCACTTCTGTCTCCCCACATTTTGTTTCCATTGATGATTTTTCTCCTCATTTTGGATCACAACAATGATAATTATCACAGACTTCTTGCCAGAAAATGCAATCCAGAGGACACTGGAACAATATATTTAAGAACATAAAGAAAGGGAAAGTCAACTTAGAATTCTATGTCCAGAAAAAAGGAATTTCAACAATTAAGGAGAAATAAATACTTCTGTCAGACAAAAAAAAACCTGACAGAATATGTCAGCAACAGACCTGGCCAGTAGAAATGTTAAAGAAAATCTACTGATTATGAAGTATTATGAAGGAAAATACTCCAGGAAGGATAATGGTACCAAATGGAACTTGTATTTACAAAGAAATGGAAGTGGCAGAAATGGTATATATGTGGGCACACATAAAAGGTATTTTCAAATTTAAAAACTTTTAAGAATTAAATTTTAAAAATCTGAGTGACAAAATTTAAATAAACAATTAAGATAAAAAGTTTTAATTTAAAAATTTTAAGTTAAATATCTTGGAAAGATAAACGACTTTAAGGCAAAAATGGTAACGCATTGTGGGATTCATAATACATTTAGAAGCAAAACTATGACAACAATAGCACACAGCATGAGGGAAATGGAAATAAACTGTTGTAAGGTTTTAAAATTACATGTGAAATACTGTGATATTTGGAAGTAGACAAAGAAAATTTAACAACAATATTGTAAATCCCAGAGCAACCACTAAATAAAAAATGAACAGGTGGTGTCAGTAAGCCAGTAATGGAGATAAAATGGAGTATCAGAAAATACTCAATTGAAAAGAAGATAGGAAAAGGTTAAAAAGAACAAGAAACAAATGAGACAAATAATAAAATAGCAAAATGGTATACTTAAATCCAACTATATTGACAAATTAAATGTAAATGTAAATGATCTAAGTACTCCAAATAAAAGATATATTGTTAGGCTGGATTTCAAAAAAATAGATCCAAGTAAATGTTATCTATAAGAAAAAAAACACCTTAAATTTAAAGACACAAGTAAAAGAATGGGAAAAAATGTAACACACTGTATTAGTTTTCCGTGGTTGACATAACAAATGTAGCCGCCTAAGCCATTCAAATGTATTTCACAGCTCTGTAGATTAGAAATCCCGCAGGGGTCTCACTAGGCCAAAATCAAGGCGTCAGGAGGGCTGCCATTCTTTCTGAAAGCTCTGGGGAGAAGCAGTTACCTTGCCTTTCCCATCACCTGGAGACCACCCACATTTCTTGGTTCCTGGTCTCTTCCTCCACCTTCAAAGCAAATAAAGAGGGTCTAGTCCTTCTCATTTTGCACTATTCTGACCATTCTGACCACAGCCACTAAAGGGTATCTGTCTTCAAGGAATCATGTGGTTAGGTTGGGCACCCCTGGAACTTGTCCCTATTGTCATGTAAGGTAACATATTCACAGGTTCCTGGAATAGCATACGAGCATTTTTGAGACCGATTATTCTGCCTACCACACATGCAAACCTTAGTAATGAGAAAAGTGTTAGAGTAGTTCTCAGACAATTGAGCATGGAACATTCATCAAAAGATACCATAAATTGGACCAAACAAAAGTTCCAAAATTTTCAATAAATTTAAAAGATTGGAGACTTCTGGGAAGATGGCAGCATGAGCAGGGTGGCGGAAATCTCCTCCCCAAACCATATATATTTTTGAAAATACAGCAAATACAACTATTCCTAAAAGAGAGACCAGAAGATACAGTACAACAGCCAGGCTACAGCTACATCTGGGAGAACTCAGCACCTCACGAAGTGGGTAAGATACAAAGCTGCGACCCGGAGGGACCCGAGCACTCCCCCATGCCAGCGCACTGGTGGGAGGAAAAGATTCAGAGCTGGGAGGGAGTGGAAGCACAGGACAGCTAAATAACCAGCCCTGGTGATCTGTGCCGGGAGCACGGACACACATCGTGTGATGTATCAGAAATTAGAGAAACAGAAGGGCAGGATCCGAGACACAGACCACAAGCAGGTCCCCTCAGCCGGCTGCCCAGGACAAAAGAAAAGCATGCTCTTTCTTTAAAAAGTCTTAAAGAGACAGGGGCCCAACAGCAGAACAAAATTGTCCCAGCGCACTTGGCCCAGTGGGCTGGGAGTGTTGGGGAATTTCAGACCCCCTGGCCAGTGGCCAGGCAAAGCACCCGCGCCAAGGCTTCCCACAGAGATCAGCAGCCTACCATTTGTTCCCCCCTGCCCGGCTGGCGCTGCAAAGGGTCCGGCGGAGCCACTGCTGCTGTGGAACAGTGGAGGAGCGGCGCCGCCCACAGCATCCTCACAGAATCACCTCCCTTGTGGCAAGCGGGAAGGACCCCAAAACCAGGGTCAGAAGGCACCAAGGGGACCAGAAAGCACCCAACAAGACTGCAAACCCCTGCAGTGCTATAGGCTAAGCTGAGGCAGCCTGCACACAGGCAGCTTAGGGGATTATTTCCAAAAACCAGAAGAAGAGGGAATACTTCCCAACTCATTCTATGAAGCCAGCATCACTCTAAATCAAAACCTAGCAAGGACCTCACCAAAAAAGAAAATTACAGACCAATATCCCTGATGAACGTAGATGCAAAAATACTCAACAAAATATTAGCAAACCGAACTCAAAAATACATCAAGAAGATCGTACACCATGATCAAGTGGGATTCATCCCAGGGATGCAAGGATGGTACAACATTTGAAAATCCATCAGCATCATCCACCACATCAACAACAAAAAGAACAAAAACCACATGATCATCTCCATAGATGCTGAAAAAGCATTTGACAAAATTCAACATCCATTCATGATAAAAACTCTCAACAAAATGGGTATAGAGGGCAAGTACCTCAACATCATAAAAGCCATATATGACAAACCCACAGCTAGCATCATACTTAACTGCGAGAAGCTGAAAGCTTTTCATCTAAGATTGGGAACAAGACGGGGATGCCCACTCTCTCCACTGTTATTCAACATAGTACTGGAGGTCCTAGCCATGGCAATCAGACAAAACAAAGACATACAAGGCATCCAGATTGGTAAGGAAGAAGTCAAATTGTCACTATTTGCAGATGACATGATATTGTACATAAAAAACCCTAAAGACTCCACTCCAAAACTACTAGAACTAATATCTGAATTCAGCAAATTTGCAGGATACAAAATTACAGAGAAATCCATTGCTTTCCTATACACTAACAATGAGCTAACAGAAAGAGAAATCAGGAAAACAATTCCATTCACAACTGCATCAAAAAGAATAAAATACCTAGGAATAAACCTAATGAAGGAAGTGAAAGACCTATACCCTGAAAACAACAAGACACTCCTAAGAGAAATTAAAGAGGACACTAACAAATGGAAATGCATCCCATGCTCTTGGCTAGGAAGAATAAATATTGTCAAAATGGCTATACTACCTAAAGCAATCTACAGATTCAATGCAATCCCTATCAAACTACCAACAGCTTTCTTCAATGAACTGGAACAAATAATTCTAAAATTCATATGGAACCACAAAAGACCCCGAATAGCCAAAGCAATCCTGAGAAGGAGGAATAAAACAGGGGGAATTATGCTCCCTGACTTCAAGCTCTACTACAAAGCCACAGTAATCAAGACAATTTGGTATTGGCACAAAAACAGACCCACAGACCAGTGGAACAGAATAGAAAATCCAAACATTAACCCAAACATATATGGTCAATTAATATATGATAAAGGAGCCTTGTATATACAATGGGGATATGACAGCCTCTTCAACAGCTGGTGTTGGAAAAACTGGACAGCTACATGTAGGAGGAGAATGAAACTGGACTACTGTCTAACCCGTACACAAAAGTAAACTCAAAATGGATCAAAGACCTGAATGTAAGTCATAAAACCATAAAACTCTTAGAAGAAAAACATAGGCAAAAATGTATTGGACATAAGCATGAGTGAATTCTTCATGAACATATCTCCCCGGCAAGGGAAACAAAAGCAAAAATGAACAAGTGGGACTATATCAAGCTGAAAAGCTTCTGTACAGCAAAGGATACCATCAGTAGAACAAAAAGACATCCTACAGTATGCGAGAATATATTCATAAATGACGTATCCGATAAGGGGTTGACATCCAAAATATATAAAGAGCTCACACACCTCAAGAAAGAAAAAGCAAATAATCCAATTAAGAAATGGGCAGAGGACATGAATAGACACTTCTCCAAAGAAGAAATTCAGATGGCCAACAGGCAATTGAAAAGATGCTCCACATCACTAATCATCAGAGAAATGCAAATTAAAACCACAATGAGATATCACCTCACACCAGTGAGGATGGCCACCATCCAAAAGACAAACAACAACAAATGTTGGCGAGAATGGGGAGAAAAGGGATCCCTCCTACACTGCTGGTGGGAATGCAAATTAGTTCAACCATTGTGGAAGGCAGTATGGAGGTTCCTCAAAAAACTCAAAATAGAAATACCATTTGTCCCAGGAATTCCACTCCTAGGAATTTACCCTAAGAATGCAGCAGCCCAGTTTCGAAAAGAGAGATGCACCCCTATGTTTATCACAGCACTACTTACAATAGCCAAGAAATGGAAGCAACCTAAGTGTCCATCAGTAGATGTATGGATAAAGAAGATGTGGTACGTATACACAATGGAATATATTTATATTTTTTTGCTTAGAAGCAGAAGGTTTTTTAAAAATTGTAGTAAAATACACATAACAAGAGGTACCATGTTAATAATTTTTAAGTGTCTAGTTCAGTGGTATGAAATACTACACAATGGAATATTATTCAGCCATAATAAGAAAACAAATCCTACCATTTGAAACAATGGAGGTAGAACGTATTATGCTCAGTGAAATAAGCCAAACGGAAAAAGACAAGTATCAAATGATTTCACTCATATGAGGAGCATAAGAGCAAAAAAAAAACTGAAAGAAAAAAACAGCAGCAGACTCACAGAACCCAAGAATGGACTAACAGTTACCAAAGGGAAAGAGACTGGGGAGGATGGGTGGTAAGGGAGGGACAAGGGGGAAAAGGGGCATTACGATTAGAAGACGTAATGTTGGGGCAACACGGGAGGGCTGTATAACTCAGAGAAGACAAGTAGTGATTCTATAGCATCTCAGTACGCTGATGGACAGTGATTGTAATGGGGTGGGGGGGGCCTGATGAAGTGGGGAGTTTAGTAACCATAATGTCACATGTGTAACTGTAGATTAATGATACCAAAAAAATAAAAATTTAAAAGATTGAACTCATACAGAGTATGTTCTCTGACCACAAAGGAATTAAATTAGAAATCAATAATGGAAAGATTTGGAAGTAACAAATCAATAATAGAAAGATTTAGAGGGGCAATTACAAATACTCTGCACTGAATGAAAATGAAAACAAAATTGGTGGAATGCAGTTAAAACAGTATTTGGTCGGAACTTAAAAGCTTACATGCTTATATTAAAAAAGAGATGTCTGTAGTCAATAATCTGTTTCCATCTTAAGAAGGTAGTAAAAGAAGAGGAAATGGAAACAAAAGTAAGTAGAGAAAGGAAAAAAATAAAGGTAAGAGAAGATATCAATGAAACAGAAAATGGACAAAAATAGAGAAAACAAATGAGATCAAAAATGGAAAATATTTGAAAATATCATAAAAATTGACAAATATCTAGACAGATTAAAAAAAATAATACCAAAACTCCCGATATGAAGACTGAAAGAGGAGACATCGCCATCACAGCCTATAGATATTAAAAGGCTAATAGGAAAATATTATAAACAACATCATGTCAACAAGTTTGGCAACTCAGGTGGAATGGATACATTCTTGGAAGATTCTTGTATTCCTTTCTCACTGCTGCTGTTAGATTACCACAAACAGTGTTGTTTTAACAACACAAATTTATTATATTATGATTCTGGAAGTCCAAAATGTGTTTCAGCTGCCTGAAATCATGGGATTGGAAAGACTGCATTCCTTCTGGAGGGTCTAGAGGAGAAACTGCTTCTCTCCCTTCTAGAGGCCACCTCCCTTCCTTAGCTTGGGCTCCCAGGTAGCAACTGCCTCACTCTGACCTCTGCTTCTGCTGTCACATCTCGCTGACACTCCCACCTCCCTGTCATAAAGACTCTTTACACCCATCCAGATAATCCAAGATAATCTTCCCATTTCAAGATCCTTAATTTAATTACACATTCAAGGTCACTATTGCTATTAAGGTGACACATTCAGGTTTTGGAGATTAAGACATAGACTTCTTTGGGACGTCATTCTGCCTCCCAAATTACCAAAATGGATACCAAAGAAATAGAATGTTCAGATAGCCCCTTATCTACTCCAGAACTTGACTATATAGATTAAAAATCTTCCCACAAAGGAACGTCAGGCTGGGAGGGCTTCAATAGTTTTCTGTCAAACATTTAAAGAAGAAATGAACTTTGACTCTTCATAGTAAACACAACACTCAAAATGTATCATAGATCTAAACATAAAAGCAAAACTACAAAACTTCTAGAAGAAAACACAGGAGAATACAACTTTGGGATAGGCAAACAATTTGTAGATAGGGCACAAAAAGCATGAACTATAAAAGAAAAAAGTCGATGTTTTTCTCTATCAAGTTAAAAACCTTTGCTTTTCAAAACATTTACAACGTTAAGTAAATGAAAAGGCAGGCTACAGTCTGGAGAAAATATTTATAATGTAAGACTGCTCTCCAGAATATATAAAGAACTCATACAGCTTAATAATAAGGCAAACAATTCAATAGAAATACTGGGCAAAGAAAATATACAAATGGCCAATAAGCACATGAAAGGATGCTCAACATTAATTATCAGGAAAATACTTATTAAAGCCATATTAATATACTACCACTCATTCAGATTGATAAAATTTTTTAAAGGCTAAATATACCAAGTGTTAGCAAGGATGTGAAATACCTGAACCTCTCATACACTGCTGGTGAGAAAAAGTAAAGTCACACTGGAAAACGATTTGTCGTTCTTATTACATTAAATATATACTTAGTATATGACTCAGTGATTCCAATTCTAGATTTTTCCTTATGATAAAACATGTGGAACATATGAAAATATATATCCACATAAAACATAAAGAAAACATGAAAATATTTGTCCTCACAAACACTTGTCCATTAATAATTATAGCAGCTTTATTCAAAATAACTGAAACCTGGAAACAACCAAAATGTCCATTAATAGGTGAAAAGATAAACTATGGTATATTCATACCATAGAAGACTACTCAGAAATAAAAAGAAAACTGCTGATACCTATAACAGAATAGATGAACTTCAAAAGCACTATGCTGAGCAAAAAAAAAAAAAAAGATACCAAAGAATATATACTCTATGATTGCCATTTATATGAAATTCTAAAACAGGCAAAACTATCTTGACAGAAAGCAGATCAATGATTGACTGAAGCAGAGGATGAGAGCAATTGACTGCAAAAGAGCATGAGGTTACTTTTTGCAGTGATGGAAATTTTGATTAATGGGTGTATGTATTTGTCAAAATCCATTGAACTGTGCACTGAAAGTGGGTGCGTATTATTATATGTAAGTTGTAATTCAGTAAAGCTGATTTTTTAAATAAAAGAAAAAAAAAGTTAAAAAATGTAGACACTTGGGCCCGATTCCTAGTGATTCCAACACAGCTGGGCTAATGTGGGGCCCAGAAATCTGCATATTAAACAAGCCCCATGGATAATCATGCTGTAGGGTGTTTCACTTATAGAAATAGTATTGGTCTCTATGAGCACCCAATGCGGACAACAAATCAGCTAGACAAAGAAAATTCAGAAGAAAAGTGTTTTGAGTTTTTGTGTGGCCTTGTTTCATCCCCCAACCTCCATTCTCTAGCTGGAACACTGATCACTACCACACTATCCTCCTAGGTGCTCTGTTCCTCCAATTGTTGGCTCAGCTGTGGATAAGCTCCCTTCACTCATTCTTTACAAAAGGAAGTCTCCTTGGAAAATAAATGGGAGAAAAGCAAAATAAAACACACTACAGGGGCAGAGAATCCAATATATTTGCAGAGCACAAATCCTTTGCCATAAGGTCACTCAAGACTGACACCAGATGAGCTTGGCTGACCCAGCTCACTGGACACATGGTATCTACAGATATACCTATGCTGGGGGAACAGCAGGTAAACAGGAGCCTGATGGACCGACCACCTGTGTGGAGAATGGAATGGTACAACAGGTATGCTATGAGGGCTCACAGCCCAGAAGAAACCTTCATTTCCCTGACAAATTAGATTAACCAAAGTGCTCAATTTTCATCCCTTAGTGTTTTCCTGCTGTCTGCCATGTCTTCGGCACTTATGGCCCCCTGATCTGTTGAAATTCTCTCCACTGCTCATGGCCAGCTTGAATAACACCTTCAAGAAGAATCAGATCATGGTAGTCAAACTCAACCTCTCCTTCCCCAGAACTCCTGTGGCACTTGGCTTGAAGAGCTCTTACAGAAATTTAAATTTAATTTTAGTTATTCATGTGCATATCATATTAACCCTAGTAGATTGTAATCGTCTTGATGATAGAAATTATTATTTATTATCTATGCTAGATATGGCCTGCATAGTTTCTAATATATTACTTAGCACTTAATGGGTGTTTTATATACATTTATTATATAAATTAATGAATGATTCAGTCTGTGCTGATTAATATTTCTGAGCTTTTGCTCATTTTTCCCACTTTCTGGAAAATTCTTCCCACATCAAATGTTACTGCCTCCAAGAAGCCCTCCAGATTCCCAAGCTGCTGGGCTCCTATAGCACTCTGGACACTTCTCTACCTTGTTACAACCACCATCTTCTATCAAAATCAAATATTTGTTACCTGTTTTGCTTACTTAATCATAAGCTCCAAGAAACCAAAGATTCCATCCTAGTCATCTTTATCTGGGCACCACCTAGCCCAGTGTTTGGTAGTAGTATGCATTTCATAAATGTTTTTCAAACAGAAAGATTTCTTCAGAAGTTTCTGGAAGCATTAGCCCATGACACAGAGGTCATGGTTTATTTCATTTGTGTTGCTATTAGAGTGGCCTACACCATCCTGAGGTCTCATTCCCAGAGAAAGCCCGGCATAAACAGCCTTCCCACCCTACGTTTCCTCTTGGCTGCATGAAGGATTAGAATTAGATGTTCTCTAGGGTCCCTTAGAGTCCTATGATCCTGTATTCCAGGGAATCCCCAACAAAATAGACTGCTGAGGACAAAAAAGGTTAAGGATGGACTCTCCCAGAAAGTCTTTAAGATGGATCCCTAGCCTCCGGGATGGCTGAATATAGGAAAAAGAATTCGTGATCTTTAGAGTCCCATGACTTCCTCTTTTAAAATACATTTCTCTATACTACTGCACCTTCCCCCCCACAACCTTTTTTTTTTTTTTTTTTTTTTTGCTTCTCCAGCTTCTTCTTTTGCTCTTACCTGTTTCTCTTCTCCTACCCGTCCCACCACTCCTCCCCCGAACCTCTGCTTCCAGCTCGCCTGCTTTTCCTTTCTCGCCAGATTCATCCTGTCTATCCCGGGTCCTCTGCGTTTATCCAGCTCCCCTAGCCACTCTCCCGCTCGCCTCTCCCGCCTCCCGCCGGCCCTGCAGGCAGCCGAGACTCCTCACGAAGCCTCGAGGGCGGAGGATGGTGGGCGGGCCTGGCGCCGCGGTCCCGCCCCTCGGTGCGTGTGCGGAGGTCTGTGTGGCCGTGACGCGGCACCGGCGGCGGGGAGGGAGGCGGGGCCCGCCAGAGAAGGGGGCGAGCGGATCAGGGGGCTGCTCGGCTCCGGCGCGCCCTCGCGCTCCCCGGCGCCCGCTGAGGCGCAGGCAGGGCGCAGGCGGCGGCGAGCGGCATGGAGAGCCTGCTGGAGAACCCGGTACGTGCCGTGCTCTACCTCAAGGAGCTCACGGCCATCGTGCAGAACCAACAGAGCCTCATCCACACCCAGCGGCAGCGCATCGACGAGCTGGAGAGGCGGCTGGACGAGCTAAGCGCCGAGAACCGCAGCCTGTGGGAGCACCAGCAGCTGCTGCAAGCCCAGCCTCCGCCCGGGCTCATCCCTCCTTCGCCAGCGCCGCCGCCGGCTGCCTCGGCCCCCACCGCCACTGCCGCCGCAGGGGCCCAGGACCCGCTCCAGAACCACGGGCAGCCCTCGCTGGAGCAGCAGCTTCAGCACCACGGACAGCTCCTGCTGCAGCCCCAGCCAGGCCCCAGCAGCCGGGCTCACGCAACCCAGTCGCCACCCCAGCACCCGGTGGCGCCCGGGGCCGTAGCCGACAAGGAGAAGGAGCGTCCCCCGAGTTGTTGCGCGGCCGCTGGAACCCTCCTTCAGCACAAATCCCCCGCTGCCCTCGGCAAGGGCGTCCTGAGCAGGAGAAGCGAGTGAGTGGGGAAGAGGGGATGGGGCTGCTGAAGTGGGAGAAGAAAGGGAAACAAACGGGTGTAAGGGGGAGATGAGGGGAAAATAGGGTGCCCCTGAGAGTCTGGAGGACTATAGTAACGTGAGGTGAATGGGGTGAGGAGATGGTTACGGTTAAAAGTGTGTCAAGGAGATTTGAGGGGAAGGAGGAAATGCTATCGGGTGTTTGGGGGGGTTTGGAGGATTTGGGAGCAAAAAAGGGAGTATCCAGACCATTACTGAGGGCAAAGGAAGGGGGAAAAATGGGTTTTCAATGATTAGGGATATTGGAAATGGGCAGGTTTTAAGACAACAAGGTTGGGAGGAAGTTGGGATGAAGATTAAACTGAAGAAAAGAGAGCAGTTGAATTTTAAGTTAGGAAAAATTTGGAAGGGAGTTTGGGTAGTAAAATCAATTGAATGGAAAGTGAGATATAAAAAAGATGAAAGCTTGGCCAAGAATCATGTTAAGAGCTTGAAAAGGGCGAGGGTCCAGGAAGAGTAGAATTGGGGTCTGAGGGAATTCAGGAGGAAGGGATAGGGCAGAGAAGCAAGAATGATGTGTGAAGACAGAAAGATGAGGATGGTAGAGAGCATTTCTCAGAGGAACAAGCTGGCGCTCTAACTGGTGCAGCGGGAGGCAAAGCCAGAAGCGGCTCACTTGGGGAAGCTTACTCTGCTTTGACCTCGTGGGCACCTTTCTTCTGAATCCCCAAAGAACCAAAAGGGTATAAGGAAACAGTCCACCAAGCCAGTGGAGGATTCAGTGATAGCATGAGGGCTCAGTCTGCTTACAGCTTTTCTCTGAGTCGAGGGAGATTTCCGTGCAGTGTGCTTGGCAGCTGTGAAAGGGGGCAATGCTGAGAGAGGGAGTTGGCAAACGGAGTTGGTATTTGGATGTAATTGCTGTTTAAGTCTCTGTTACGGCTGAAGATTGCAAACCTTGTTTTCCCTTGCTTATTTGGTGATGCCTGGAATCTCATGTCGGGTCTTGAGAGAAATATGCTCATTAACCCCCAGTGAGGGACTCTAGGACCTCAGGCTCTCTCTTTATGCCCAGCGTCCATGAACTAGGACTATGGGAAGGAGAGATGGAAAAGGACTGGAATATTCTCTCCTCTGTATCAGGAAGGCTGTGACCATGTCAGCTTTCTTTCTCTGATTAGACAAGAGATGGCAGAGCCGCAGGAAGAACAGCTCAAGGGAAATCAGTAACTAGTCAGCACCTGACCCGACAATAGTGATGCTAATGGAGCTGGGGGGAGGCAGCGGAAGAAAGCCCAGAACCTCATCTTCATCCAGTCTCGCTGTGCTTTAGGTCTGGGAATACTTGTGAAGATTAGACATATTCCATAAAAACTCACGTTCTCCTCACATCTGGAGAGCTAGAGACGTTGGGTCAGGACATGTTACCTAACAGGGTAGATTTGACTGGAGCCATGGGCTCTTAGAGGTGACGATCCAGGATGGTCTTACTTGGCCGACCTTATAGCACTTGATTCAAACCCCAAGAAGATGTGGTTTTCTTACTCATCTCCCTGAATGGCCCATTTGCTCTTCCTTTAGTTTCACAGTTTTCTTTCCTTCTCTGACATAAAAGCAGAAAGTTAGTGTTCCCTCACTGCTCACACTGCTCAGCAAAAGGCAACATTCTTCCAAGATACTATGTGGCTTTTTCCCCAAAGAGGGAAAAAAACTATTCCACTTCATTTCCCTGGGGACAGTACAGTTTCCTGGTGAATGCGGTTCTTCCCTGGATCCCTCTCCCTGTGTCCTGTGGTGTTCCCCTTCTCTTCCACTGGACCCCCACTCTCTTTGTATCCCTTAAGGAGACTGTGGGGCTAAGAAGTGTTGAGAAAGGTAATTTTTCTTGGCTAAGGACTTTGCTGTGGCCCCTCAGAGTAGCTTAGAGAGACCGAACTCTCCTGCGCAGGTACTCTGGCTGGGACGCACCCGGACTCCTATCCAGCCTTACATGTCAAAGCCAGAGACGAACTGTAGTGTCCCCATCGTTCCTTCTCTCTTGTCTCGCCTTTGCTTCCCAAGGGAGCAGAACAAACATACGAAGTGATTGAATGACGGAAGAGAGGGGAAGTCGGAACTCTTTCACGTAGGAAGATGTGCCAGGCACTAAAACGTTAATACCACCAGCAGCCCCCTCCTTTCTGCAGGTCCTCCAGCTTTTTCCTGCTCCCCAAGCCTGGGCACCCAGAGACATAGAGAGCAAGGATATACATGCCTCACCTCCTCCCTGCCACTCTCTCCCCTTGGATGTGAAATCACGGACACCTTAGCTAGTTGAATGTCTTTTGTGCCTTTGGATTGCCCATTTCTCCCCACTGTTTTGTCTAACTAATTTCAATACAAGTTTCCCCCATGGAACCCCAACCTTCTCCCTACCCATGACCCTTTTATATATTTGTCCTTGTCTTCTCATACCTCTCAGTGGTGCAGGGCCAGGTATGGCTAGCAGGCAGAGAGAGCTCTTCAGTGAGATGAGCCTGCAGCCCTCTCCCTGTTTCCTCCTGGGGAGCTCCCTGCTGAATCAGTTCTTTACTGGGTGTGCTGAAGTAGGCGGAAGAGATGACAGAAGGGGTCTTCTGATCATAATTTCACTGAAATCTTTTCACATTCCTGGCCCCATTATTGTGAGGATGCTAAGTTCCCCCTACCTTAGCTGTGTCCCACGGGGCTGAGGGTTACAAGGGGCCAAGCTATGGTGGATGCATTATTTCACGACACAGTTTGTCTCTTATCCCCAGAACTCCACTTCCTGCCCAAATCCAGGAGAGGCAGGAACCCTGGAAACCTGTGACCGCAATAATGGATTGTTTAATTGCCATCAGATTTGCATTAATATGCAGCCTGGTCTCTCTCCTTCTTTCAACTGAAGGAGACATGAAGGTGGTGGCCTTGGACGTTAGGCCAAGGAAGCAATGATGTGGGATGGATGGGTGCATAGATATCATTGTGGAAGGAAGACACTTGAGGGGTTAAAATTCTCTCTCTGCATGCTTTCTGGCTCTTGCTAAGTGCCAGCCCCCACTGCTTTTGCCTCTTAATGAAAGCCGCAACCGTTGCTTCCTCCTCTTTATTTTTTCAATCAGAGCTCACAGCATTTTCAGAATTGATTATCCCTTTCCTGGCTAAAGCCAGAGCCACAGCCTGACCTGGCAAAGTCTCTTCCTTGCCATGGAAGCACATGACCTTTCAGTGTGGCCACAGCTTCTCTGAGGGCATGCTTGCCCTCCCACCGAGCCTTGCATGTAGAGCCCATGGATCTTGCCCATGTTCCCAAACCTATGGGCAGATGATTACTGGAGGCTGGGTAGGATTCTTGCTTTATAATTCAAATTCATCTCCTACCCTAACTCCCAAACTGCCCACCTCCATGAAGTCTAAATGGATTAGTAGTTCCTACCCTGTCCTCTCTTCCTTCTGCCCTTGTCTTCCTTTTATACTCTTCCTCTTCCTCATTACTTTCCCCTTTCTCTTTTTCTTCTCTTCTCTCTTCCCCCTTTTTTCCCTCCCCTCAAATATTTACTCTCTCCCATATTTTCTTCCTTCTGTCACTTGCTTTTACTTAAGCTGTGTGGGGAGGTCTCCTCTCTACTCCATCCTTTCTGCATAAAATAAATCTTGGGTCATTCTCTGAGTGTCATGGTCTCATACTCACTGGGGGCTGGACGCTGGCTAGAAGATCATTGGATTTGCTTTTTAGCCTGTTGTCTAAGATGCTGATTGGAGCAGGTGACTCTGCTCCTACTGAGTCAGGGCTGTCTGCTTGGAGGTGGCACCTCATGACTGACCCATCCTGGGAGCTGTTAAGACAGTGTGAAGGTCTGTCAGGCAATCAACTCTATTGTACCAAGTGTCCAGTCTGTTCAAAACCCTGCATTCTGTGCTGCAGAAAGGAAAGAAGAAAATCATCCTTGCTTAACATGTATGAGACACATAACTACAAACATCTAAATGAGGGTAAGCAGATTGCAGCCGCCTTGAGCCACTCTCTATCAGAGCAGAACAGAATAAAAAGAGTGAGCATACAAAATATGCAGAGCCCAGAGAGGTTTTCTTGGTTGGAGTCAAGGGTTTATGTCAGGAATAGTAAGAGCCAGCACTAGCTGGAAGGGGCACAGAGCCTAGAAGAGTCAATCCACAGAGATACCTGTTCGCATGTGTATATCGTCCCATCTTCTGACAGTTCCCCCTACCTTAGCCTGTGTCCCACCAGGCTAAACCCTATCAAGAGGGCAAGGAGAGCCTAGGCACTCAGGGTCCTTGTCTGTGAGTGGCTAGAAGGCTTGCTTGCTGAGGAAGCAATGTTAAGACCAATACCCACCAACCTGTCTAGCCTTCTTTTTTACCCTCTCCCTAGCAAGGTGGGGGTACTTCTAGCTGATAAAGAGGAAAATGGGTCCAGATGAAGGCTCAGTGAGGTGGTGGGGTGGGGTGTCGTTTTACTGACCTGGAAGCTGGCACCGAGTGAGCCCTTGCTGTCCCCTGCCTTTCCAAGGGCCTAGACTGTTGCTCTTCTCTCCATTTCATCCAAAAAGAACACAGTTTAAGAGAAGCAAGTCACTCCTGGCCTCTGGGAACACCCAGTGACCTCCCACCTCCTCCCCAGCCCCTGGGCCTTGCTCCACACAGGCTCTCTCCTTCTTTCTCCCACGCCCATCCCATGCCCACACAGTTAACACCATAGGACCTCACAAAGGCATCTTGGAATATTTTTCCTTTGGCCAGAAACCAGGTGAGAGGAGCAGCAGTTGGTCCTGCTGATTCAGCAAATATCTGTGCAGCCCGAGTTTCAAGGTCACTTATGAAAAAAGGCAGATGGGGTCAGACCTGGTGGAGAGTCAGTGAAGGGAGGGTGATATGAAAAGAAGGGCACAACTGGGACAAATAGCTGGACTCATGGTCTGGAAAGGACTTAGATCCTGAATTTAAATGCCATATAAAGATTTTTAGACAGACTGCTCTTGTTGGGGAACCTAGACTTTTTTTCATGGCGGTCCAGACATTCTCTCAGTGGCTATGGATGCAGGGCAACAGTAACTTAGTATGGGGTTTCTTAGTAAGAGGTCCTGGGGACACTTACTGAACCTGGCAGATCCCAAATGCAAGGTCACCTGGCAGGATTTCTGAAGCTTGGGCTCCTGCAGCTTCTTCCTCCTCTGCTTCTGGGACAGCACAAAGTGCAGGTTTCCACACAGGCTGCAAAGGGTTTCTTGTTTCCATGGAGGAAAGAGGGGGTCATCTTCATTTCAACTAATGAGATTGTTAACAAACAATCAAAAAAGGATCAGGAGTAGAGTGAGGGATAAATTAGATTTTTTCAGGCTGAAAGGAACTTAAGGAAACCACAGATCCCAGAATTTTCAAGATCTAGGTAGTTAAAAAATGAATCTTCCTCTACCACCTACCAGCTCTGAGACCTCAGGTTCATTGTTTACCTTCTTAGAACCTGTTTTTTCATTTATAAAATGAGAATTAATATATACCCTGCAGTGTTGTAAAGTTTAAAAATTAAATAGTGTCATTTTTTAGTATTGTTCTGGGCACCATAATAAATACACAATACATTGTGGTATTTCTATAGATAAAGAAACCAGGGCTCATCTACAGTCAGACCACGGTGTTACACTAGAATCCAGGTTCAGGAATGCTTCCATTTCCAGGCCGGCTTTCAGCATGTGTCCTTTTCTCACCTACACCCCCATCTGTGGACAACGTGCACTCAAGCTATTCCAGCCATGTGTTGCCTTGAAATGCAGCCAGGCAAGACAAATCCACAATCTCTTAGTGATCTATGATGAGGTCTCATAATTTCATAGCTGGGAAATGTTTCCTTAAGCCCAATTTAAATCTCTTTTGTTGCATTTTAAGATTACGTGCACTTCTCTGAAGGACATCAAAGGGTCTGAGGTGTCACCCAGTGCCCCATGGGGATAAGAATGACCTTTCCTGTTTTCTAAACTGGGAAGCTACTGACTCACTTAGCATAGGGACGTGTCCAGGGTAAGAGGGCAGGGCGAGGGGAATTGAAGTCTCAACCAAGGAATGCATTCCACTCCTGGAATGAAAGCTAAATCCATTTCTCCCAATTCTTCCATCCTGAGGTTGGAAGGGTAGACCTGCTCTCTGCAGGATTCTGAGGTCAGAAAGTTGGAAAAAAGAGCAGGGAGGGACTGAGACAAGAAGAGGCCTGCTATGTTATTGTGGGGTTTTTGATGGTAGTCAGGAGAGGAGCCATTAAGGGAGGACTCTGCTCTCTCTGATCAAGCCTAGAGGGTAGAAGAGTTTCTTCTCCTAAGGGCTTTCTTACATGAAATACCTTCTAAGAAAAACAAAAATGTAAAAGAAAGGCAGTGGGCTTCTAAAATTCTCTCCCATTGTGGTTGTGGCTGTTGAGGCCACTGCAGGCAAAGGCTGCTGTGGGTGCGTGTTGGGCCGCTGGGTGGTGTGGGGACACAGGCTGTTTTGCCATTGCTGTTTGTGTGGAACAGCTCATCCAGGAGGATTATGTAAGTCTGCGAGACCATTACCTGTGCTGAGTGATACCTTTTGCCCCTGGTGGGCCAGCAGGCTACTCTGGACAGGGGACATGCAGGCTTGTCCAAGTCCATGCCTACACTCTGTGCTGGCATCAGGCCATTCCTAGGCCACAGCTTCAGGGGATGGACGGCTTTAGATGCTGGAACCTCTGGGGAGTCAGGTGCACGTTAGAGCTGGAAAGTTTCTATAAGGTCATTTGGTCCAAACTTCTCATTTGGCAAATGAGAAAACTATGGCTTTATGACTGATGCTTCTAAACTAGTCAGTGGCAGAACAACAACTAGACCTCTTCACCCAGTGCTTGT
The DNA here is from genome assembly GCA_032199065.1 of Smutsia gigantea. NCBI lineage: Eukaryota > Metazoa > Chordata > Mammalia > Pholidota > Manidae > Smutsia > Smutsia gigantea. The sequence goes on from JAVSCE010019915.1 coordinate 225,464, forward strand.
GACAATATACAGTGATGGACCAGAAGAACCGGTCAGGACTGCTCCATGGGTGTGGAGGGCCAAACCTACAGCTAGTTACAGGGCTTAGGGGCCCCAGGGAGGTCTCTCTGCCTTCCAGAATATCTCACCTCTGCTAACAAATCCATAATTAGAGATTCCTTTGGGTGCCACAAGGTTATCCCCCTTGTTGAAATGCAAATTCTTCTAGTACAGGAGAAAAAAAATACACTGAGCTATAGCAGCCTTTCACACTTCGGCATGAAAGAGCTTATTAGAGCAGCATCCGAGAGCAGGTTTGATAAGGAAAGAGGAGGCTGTGGTGGTGCTGGTGGACTAAGGGTCAGGGCAAGAGGATCATAAGAAGCTGAAGGGCTCATGGGGGAGGCTGTTGGGAGACTAAGTGATCTTGATTAATGCTACATTTTGCAGGGAATTGGAATTGCCTTGCCTGGATTTGGCAAGCAAAGGGGAGGGACCCAGGGTATACTCCCACATTGACTTGTCTTGGAAAAGTAATTATCTGGGCTATAGAAGAAATACTTAGCCAATGAGCTTCAGTTGTAGAAGTCACAGGGCAGGAATTTGAGGAGTACCCTGGTGTTTGGTAAGCTCTTTTGATCCTCGCTGCCTCCCTGCCTCCCTGTGACACCCTAGTCTGGTCCCACTGTCAGGACTCTGGGTTCCTTCTCCTTTCCCTGCATGACTTGTTAATCTCTCTGGGTGAGCCAGTCTCTCCTGGATCTTCCCTGTAAAATGGGGCAAATCTACAGTGCCTCCACTTCTGGCTTTCATCCATCATTCTGTCTCAAGTGTAAAGCAGACCAGGCCTCCTGGGAAGAAGCTGGCCGGAGGGAGGGTGGGTGCAGGGTTGGGGGCAGCTGGTACTCTCTATTAAGCTCTCCTGTTTGGAAGCTCAGGTAGTGTGATGTACAGAAAGCTGCCATTTGATTTTCCCTGCACCTGCTTTGGCCTAGCTATAGTCTGTGCCTCGTGCCACATTACCTCTCAGGGCTTTGGTTATGTCAGGTCCAACCAGCTGTCTCCCTGCCTCCAAGCAGGAATACACCCTCTAATCCCAGGCAGAGAGGCAAGGGAAAGCCGCAGTTTCTTCCTTGATAAATGGTTCCAGTCTACCACAATTTTCATTCATCACATCAATTCAACACAATGATTATTTTAAAACAGCTACAGCAACAAAAAGTCTACAGAGCAATTGGGAATCTCTTGCTTGTGTCTAGTTTCAGTGCCTCAGGCTGTGCACGGCGTGGTCACTAGGAACAAAGATGCTTTGGATGCTCTCAAACTGGCGCATTTGCTAGTCTTGACATTCTTGGAGCTACTTAACTCTTAAAAGCCTCAGGGAAGGACGAGGGAATTCCGGGCCGGTAAAGGCCCTGCGTTGGGCAGCATTAGAGGTTGACACTCTTTCCAAGCAGCTGGACTCCGGCCCAGATGCCAGGCCCCCTGAGTCCTTATTACTGTGCCCACCCTCACGGACCCCAAGTGTAAACTTAGAGCAAACCCCTCCCCTTCTCTAGGTCTGGTTTCCCCACTGCCCAATGGGGGCAGTCGCTCTTTGCCCACCATTTTGCCCTCCTCCCCCCACAGCTCTCCAAGTCCGAGGCAAAGCACGGCAGCTAAGAGGTTGCTGCAACTGAAAGGACCTAGCTTAGATATGAAAAGTGATTTCTAAATGGTAAGAGCCTTAGGAAGGGAGCTCACGATGCGGGACGGACGCGGGACTCTGAATTCACCCTGCCTTTCAAGAAAACAAAGGAAACACTCCCGCAGGGCGGGTGTAGGGCGGCCCGCCCCGCAGGGCGGGGAGGGATGGAGTTCTGGGGGAGCTTCCCGGAATTCCCAAGAATTTCCACCGGGCTTCCTCCGGACTTTGCGTAAAAACCGGGGGCGGCTGGAGTGGAGGGTCAGCATCGAACCCCCCTCCTTCACTCCGCTCCCAAACTGGCTCGGAGAGACTGGGGACAGCCCTCCCTCCTCCGGCGCCTCTCCCGGGGCCCTCCGGAGGCGGGACGGCGAGTGGGGCGCGCGGCTGCCCGCAGGACCGGGTCTCCCAGCCCCGCGCCCCCGCGCCCCCGCCCGCGAGCGCTGCTGAGTCACCGCCCGCAGGCGCCGCGCCCCGCCCCGCACAGCCCCTGGGCGCCCCCTGACCCGTACGGGCGCGGGCCCGCTGCCCCCGTGCCCGCCTGGCGCTCCCCGCCTCCGCCCGCGCCCGGCAGCCCCGGGAGTCTGGCTGCCTCGCCTGGTCTTGTCCACCCCCGCGGCCCTCGCGACTCAGCCTGGCGCGCCCCGCCGCCCGCCCACGCCGTCTGGGAGTGCCCCTGGCGCCGCCGCCGCCTCCCGCGCTTCGCGGGAGCCCAGGGAGCTTCCGTGCTGCGTCACCACCCGCCGCTGTTGCCCCGCCGGCCTGGGCCTGGGGGAATCTGGCCCCCGACCGCCACCCGCCCACCGGGCTGCTCCCGGAGGGTGCGAATCCCCCGTGCTGGAAGAGCAGCCCAGGGTTCTGTGGGTGGACCGCCTTCAGCTGAGAGGGTCAGGGATCAGGATGGTGTCCCCTGTTACCGAGGCCCGACTTCTGCTCGGCATCCATCTCCCCTGGCCTTCGCTGTGCCCAAGACACCCCGGCAGGAGAATCCCAGCCCTCTCTTAGCCTTCCCATGTTTACATTTGCGTTGTGCAGAATCACGTGCCCTTAGGACTCAGGTCCATCCTATGGCGAAGGCTGATGGCGAGAATGTGGCACCCGGTTTGGATCCTGACTCGGTTATGTATTAACCGTGTGATCTTCAGCTGTGACAGCCTGGCTTTCCTGTCTGTCAAATGCGGGTAAGAACCGCGCTAACCTCACAGGATTGCTGTGAAAATTAAGAGGTAATGCCCATTAAAGCGCCAAGCCGAGTCCCTGGGGCTACAGCAAGGAGCCAGAGTTTAGTAGTTGCTGTTATTTTCGAGCCCTTTGAGCCAGAAAGTGCTTTTTGAAGGCGCAGCACGTTTCCCCTCCCTGTGGTCCACAGGGCTCAGAACCGGCCTCCTCCTTCCCTGGCCTTCCGGTCGCTATCTCGACCCCCCACCCCCAGTCTTTTCTCTTGTATGGACACACCCAGCCTGCCCCTCTTGCGCCACGTGGCTCTGTGGGTCGCTCCGCCCACCTCCTTCCTGCTCCAGAAGAAATCCAGAGCCAGGAGCAGCCCTGAGGTCCAAGGGTGTGGACAGACTCCCTTGGAGAGGGAAACCCGTCCTCTCCTTTGCCCCAGCCACGTGGGTTCTGGACCCTGCTTGGCTTTGAATGGCACCTAGGAACCCCCTGGCTTTCTCAGTCCAGGGACACAGACGGGCCTATCGAACCAGGTCAGCAACAGCCCTTGGGCTCTTTCTGCTTAAAGGGCTGTGTCCTCTGACTTCCAGCCACTGCACTTGTTCAGGTGGCTTTCATTTTAATACCAAAACGGCTGAATTTTCCAGGTGGCCCTGTTGGTTTTCATTTTGTCAATCTGTGTGCTTCTTTATCTACTTTCGTCAAACAGGCATTGGTATAGTACAAAATTCAAATGATACAAAAGTTCACCATGAAAAGCATCACTCCACTCCTGTTTCCAATCCACCCCCATCCCCATTACTGTTAGCAATTTCTCATGTATCCCTCCAGGGATATCCTGTGTACATTCAAGCCTACGTGTGTGTGTGTGTGTTTCTTTTTACACAAATGACAGTATATTATATGCTGTTCTGCACCTTGATGACCCTTCCATATTCAATAGAGAAAGAACCACCTCATTCTTTTTAATAGCTGTGAAGTATTCCGTTGTAGAGCTTGAAACTAGGACCTCTCTTCTGGGTAGCCTGCCTCTGTGTAATCACTTGGGGTGTGCTTTTCTGAGGGCAGCTGGCGTATACATTATGGAGGGGCTCCATTTGAACTTGGCCCTCCAGCTGCTGACATGCAGGTAGCCTCCTACAGACATCAGGAAATTACACTAGAAGTAAGATTCAAGGAGTGTGCTTCCCTAGCTGAAAACATCTTAACACTCCCAGCTTGGTTTCCTTTCTTGTCTGCAGTCACCAGGCTTGTGGGAGTTGCCAGGGTGTTATAAACTGGTTTACACCAGGCTGAAGGGAACCCTAAAACACCATCACCTTCAGGAAATCTTCTGGAACTGATCTGCGGAATAAACTGAGGTTATCATTACCTCTCTCCCTACTTCCTGCCCCAGGCTGGGCACACTCCAGTCCCGGCTAAGAATGGAATTAATTCCTTTACCCCTACTATGACACCTGAGCAAAGACCTGGAGCAGCAAGTTCTGCGCAGTGTCGAGAGGAGCATTCCCAGCAGAGGCAGCAGCCAGCACAGAGGCTGGGGTAGGGGGCTTGCCTGGTTTTCCAGGCAAGACAGGAGCGCAGGGAGAGTGGTCCGAGGCGGAATCAGAGATGGTGATGGAAGGCACATAGGCTGCAGGAGTGCTGGCATGCAGCAAATCTTGTAAGGGATTCTTGCCTGGGATTTCCAGATCCACCAGGCAGTGTTTGGAAATGTGTGGGGATGTTTTAGTTGTCAGAATGGCTGGCAGGGCTGGGGGGAAAGTGGTGCTCTACTGGCATTTAGTGGGCAAGGGCTGTGCCCAGTGTCCGACAGTGCCCAGGACAGTATGCACAGTGAAGAATTTTCCTGCCAAAAATAATGATGTTTTTGTTAAGATTCGTGATATGTCCTTGGAGTCCCACTGGATGGTTTTGAGCAGAGAATTTTTAAAAGGAACCTCAGCTCCTTGATTGACTTTCAGTTGTGAACAGACTGAAGGAGGAAGAAACCAGAAACAGGGAGATAAGGCAGGAGGCTGTTGCAAAGTTCAGGGAAGAGATGGAAGCAGCCTGGACCAGGGGTAGATGCAGTGAAAGTGGCGGTAAATAGTCAAGAGTGCTGTGTTGACTATTGGATTGATGTGGGGTGTGAGAGAGAGAGGAGCCAAGGTTGAGTCCAAGGGTTTGGGCCAAAATTACTGGAAGGTGAGATGGGCTGGTCTGTGTGGGGAGATGAGGGGTTGAAGTTTACACATGTTAAGTTTGAGGGGCCTAGTAGATGTCCAAGTGGAGACGACTGATAGGCCTTTGGAATGGACTTGGAGATATAAATTTCAGGTGGCTTTTCACGCCATGAGACTGGGTGCCCCGACCAAGGAGTGAGGAAAGGAAACTGAAGAGGAGCAGGGATGGAGCCTTGGAGCACCCCAGTGTCAAGAGGTGGGGGTGGGGATGAGAAGGGGCAGTCCCGGAGGAGAGGAGGGGGAGCCACGTGGTCTAGCAAAGAGGTGTTTCAACCCGGAGGGCAGGAACACAGAGTCAAATGCTGGAGTTGGGTGAGGATTGGGAACTGTCCGTTGGCTTTAGCAACATGGAGAGACACTGACCAGTGTAGCTTTGGTAGAGCAATGCAGGTTGAGGCTTGATTAGTGTGGGTGTAAAAGAAAGGGAAGGAGACCTAAGAGACAGGTCACCCGAATGTAATGTATGCACCTTGATTAGGTCCTGATACAGATGAGGCAACTGTCAAAAGGCATTTGTAAGGCATTCAGGGAAATTTGAACACAGATATTCAAGAATGATTAATTAGGTGTAATAAGGATACTGTTGTTATATCTTTTTAAAGTTCTACCTGTTAGGGATAACATTCTGGGTGAAATGGTATTATTTCTGGCATATGCTTTAAAATACCCAAAAAAAAGTTGGATAAAAGATTGGCAAAATGTATGTTTGCCATTTCCCTAATTCAAAATTAAAAGGATAACAGAATGAAAGGAATTGTAGATGGTGAATATAGAAAATTCCCTGATGAATTTTGCTATCACAAAGAGTAAAGAAATGGGGTGATAATGGAGGGGGTGGGTTAAGACAAAAGGGTATTTTTTAAGATGTGAGAAAGGACGGCTTGTTTGTCTTGGTCAGTAGGACAGTCAGCTATACTTCCTGACCACCCACCATGGGAAGACCCTAAACTAAGCACGGTAGGTAAATTGAGGAAGACTGTGTGATACCCAGAGGAAAGCAATAATAATGTAATGAAAGCTAACATTTTGTCACACACTTACTATGGGCTAGGTGTTGTTAAGCGCTTTACAAACTTTATCCAGTATTTCTCCTGGTAACTTCTCCTGTGGTGGATGAGGCACAGAGGTTATGTGGCTTGCCTAGGTCAAGCAAGCCCTTGAGGTGGTTGGTGTCTATATTCAAACCCAGGCAATCTGACTCTGACAACCAGGGCTCTTAGCCTCCCTCTCCAATGCCTTCCTGCAGATGAAGGCAGTAACGTGCATCCAAATGGCCAAGAGGAGTTTTTCAGAAGGTACTTGCCCAGCCTCCTGGCTGGAGACAGTCGTTCAGTAGGAGGTGAGGGGAAGGAGGGCGACCAAGGGTACTTTAGAAGCTCTCAGGGTTCAGATGCAGCTCCCTGCTTAAGATTCTTCAGAATAGATCAGCCTGAACACACTAATTTATCAACACATACACAAATAGGCATGCAAGTGCTGCAAACAACTGGGCTAGCTGAAGGCTGGGGAAAAAATTTAAATGTGATGAACTGTGCTGTCCAGGAGAAAAGAATGTGAAGAGAGGGGAGCAGAGCAAATTATTGTTACATAGGGATGGAAAAAAATTTTATCTAGGCTCTTCGAGGGCTGGAGGCATATCTGTATGTTCATAAAACAATATTGAGCGCCTTCTGCACCACAGAACTCACATTCTAGAGGAGAAGACAGATAAGAAAAAAAGAAATTAACACATGTACATATAAATTCATAAGAACTATAAGGACAAGTAAGGGATGACTGGGAGAGGGTAATTTTGATGGGCAAGACCTGACTTAGGAGGTGACATTTGAGCAGGGAGATTAAAGAAAGCCAGGGATGGAGCCGTGCGAAGACCTGAGGGGAAGACATTCTGTGCAAAGGCCCTGGGGCTGGAAAAAAGGCATGTGTTCAAAGAACAGAAGCAGGGAAGGGCAGCCAGAGGCAGAGAGAGGAGAGAGAGAGATGGTCCGAATGGGCCTTTCAGAGGAGTTTGGGGGGGTGGCTAATGGGAAGCTGTGGAGCCGGGAATCTGAACAGGGCTGTGATGTGATCTTCACAGAAAACAGAGTTGGAGGTCAAAAGACAGAAGACGGAGAGCAGTTCAACAGAGGGATTGCTGGAGTGCAATTCACAGTCATTTAACGTGCACTAATTTATTCAGTCATTCTTTCAACATCCATGTACTGATTTCTGCTATGAGCTGGGTATTTGTGTACATTTACTATCTCAGTGTATCCACATAGTCCTGATGGGAAGGTATTATTATCCCTATTTCACAGATGTGGTAACTGAGGCTCAGAGAGGTTAAGGTGACCTGCCCAAGTTACACAGCTAAAGTGGTGTCTTAAAGATTCCCATGCAAGCTTTAGCCTCTTGTACCCCAACATAGCTATCCCCACTCAGGGTGTCAGGTTGCAGGGGAGCTGTGATGTGGGAAATACTTCCCCCAGGCAAGGCCTGACTGGGGATATGGCTCAATTTTCAGGGACAAAAAGGTTGGTGGCACCATGCCCATATGACAGTTTTTCATGTCTCTGCAGCTTTGAACTTGGCTGTTGGCCCACTCACTTCTGCCATGCAATGCAAGACTGAGGTAGAGGACTGGCAAGATGCCACCCACATGGGGCCACAGGTGGGCAATTAGCAAGTCCCCATGGGATATTGTATCCTTCCAAGGCCTACATGGTCAGGAGGGTTCATGTAGGGGATGAAACTTCCTTGGTCTCAGTCCTGTTTGCGCCTGCACATGCAGGGTTGTATGTGAACATAGATATGTGTGTATCTACACGTCCAAGAGTGAGTACATGTGCAGTCATAGATATGTGTGTGCAGGATGTGTGTGCATAGCTTTGGGGAGTTTCTAGTGAGTGTGAGACTTGGTGTACTTAGGACCTATGTGTATGTTTGTGAGTGCCCTGGGCATGTACAGTGAGGTGTGCACGTATGTGTGTGTGCACCGAGAGGCAGTATGTATGCTTATGGGTATGAATCTTTGCACACTCAAGCAAATGTATATAAGCACACTCAGTGTTAATGTGTAGCTGGCTCCCCAGAAGCAATGAGTGTCTGTGGATATGAGTTGGGGTGGTGCCCATGAGCAGAGCGGGGGGTTGGGAGCCTGGCTGAAGCTATGGGTTGGGTGTTGGCTGGATGACGTTTTATGTCTCTAACTCTGAGAGTCTGCCTGCGCTATGGAGGGCAAGTTCAAGGCTTTTCCACTCACAGCCCAGGGGACTCCTCCCCAGCAGACGCCTGCTGTGGGGTTGAGATGTAGTGAGAGTGGGTATGTGGGCATGTGCAACCATGGGAGGGCGTGGGGCTCGAGTCTCAGCGGTGGGTCTCAAGTCATCACACCTCTCTCAGTTTCCTCATCAAGCAAATGGCTTTAAGATTAACATTAATCATCATTATAATTTTAATATATAATATTATTATTTTTGCTACCATTAGCTACTGCGGTTATTCTTAGGGCATTCAAAAGTTCCTGGAATCAGAAACACCTACCAAATGCAGCCATGATTGTTGGCCAGGACTTGCCTTCACTGTTCCTGGAGAAACAGGAAGTGCACAGCAATGCATGTCCACAATCCGCTACAGGTGGGTAGGCACCATCGGGGAGGTGTGCTTCTCTGGTGTTGGGTGGCAGGACTGAGGCATGGGCTAGATGGTCCTGATCTGTCCTCTCCAGCTGGCTTTGCCCGGCAGCCATGCACCCGTCTGCCAGGTAATGAAGAGATCTCTATGAGGGAAGTTGGCAAGATGCAACCGAGTGCCTGGCTCTGTAATTCATGCCCAGCCACCCAGCCTGGCACTGAGAGCCCTCCTGGCTCCCTCCAAAGGCAGCTGTGCTTCAGACAGGTAGGCTTCATGCTAGACAACTGAATGGTTCTGGAGCTGCTGGCAGTGCCACCCTGCTGGGCAGGGGGAAGAGAAGGAAAAGGAGAGAAGTGCTGTAATAAAAGGAGGAGACAGCAGCAGTGTGTGCCCATTGCTGTGGGCAGTGTGACAGGGAACACGCGAGGCCACAAAGGCAAAAGTCAACCAGTGGAACTGTAGCAAACGAAAACGCTCCTGCACAGCAAAGGACCACCAGCAATGTGAAAAGGCAAATACCACCTGGGGGAAAATATTTGCCCGTCATATACTTGATAAGGGTTAATATCCCAAATATATGAAGAACTCATACAACTCAATAGCAAAAAAACAATCTGATTAAACAATGGGCAAAAGACCTGAACAGGCATTTTTCCAAAGAAGACATACAGATGGCCAAGAGACACACAAAAAGATGCTCCACATCACTAATCATCCGGGAAATGCAAATCAAAACCACAGGAGATGTCACCTCCCACCTGTTAGAATGGCCGGTATCAGAAAAACAAGAGATAGCAAGTGTGGGTGAGGATGTGGAGAAAGGGGAACCCTTGTCCCCTGTTGGTGGGAATGTAAACTGCTGCAGCCACTAGGGAAAACAGTCTGAAGGTTCCTCAAAAAAAAAACTTAAAAATAGGGATACCATATGATCTAGCAATTCCACTCTGGGTACATGTCTGAAGGAAATGAAAACAGGATCTGGAAGAGATATCTGCACCCCCATGCTCATTGCAGCATGATTCAAAATAGCCAACATATGGAAGCAACTTAAGCATCTGTCAACAGGTGAATGAATAAAGATGTGGTGCATATATATAATGGAATATTATTCAGCTGCGAGAAAGAATGAAATCCTGCCATTTAGGACAACATGGATGACCCTTGAGGGTGTTATGCTAAGTGAAATATGCCAGATAACGACAAATACTGTATAATCTCACTTATATGTGAAATTAAAAAAAAATTAAACTCAGAAACAAAGTAGAAAAGACTTTTCTTGTAAAAGGCTTGTAAAAGGGTATAAACTTTAAGCTAGGAGATGAGTAAGGCCTGAAGATCTGTGTAAAACATGGTGACTAAACTTGATAACGCTGTATTGTATAATTAAAAAAAAGAAAGGGGTGAATGCATTAGACCCAGGTAGACTCTGCCTTAAGTTGCACAAACACTGAACAGGCAACTGGTGGCAGGCCCTGTGTGTGTGCATGGGGATATGGAAACATGGGGGGCATGGAGTTTGTCATGTTACTGGGAAAAACAGCAACTAATTCAAGAAGGGAGTGACAACCACTTATGATACACTCCTGTGGCTAAACTCCTAAAGATGTTTTCTCATTTTATTTTTTTAACTTCCCAATGAGGTACTACTATTATGCCCGTTTGAGAGGTAAAGGGAGATGCTCAGAGTGGTTAAGAAATGTTCCCGAAGTCACACAGCTAGTAAAAGTCAGAGGTGCTCTGTATGTTCATGCCTGCCACCTCCCTGGAACAAAATCACTTTTTTGGAAGGGCCCGGTGGTAGTCCGTGAGTCGGAGGGGCTCAAGGAGTCTGGGCTCAGGAGTCACAATCAGTTGCCATCACAGTAACTCCCAGCAACCCTTGCTTCCTGCGCTCTGCACCATCTGCAAACCTTTCATGCCACTTACCTTTTAGGACAGTCAAAGCAACCCAGTGAGGTACTGGGTTTCACAGGCAATAGGGTCAGAGAGCTCAGGTGACTGGCCCAAAACCAGAGCCGGATGTCTCTAGAACCTAAACTTAGGCTCCCTACATGGTCCAGTGTACACCCTGGTCTCTTCTGCAGCAGTAAATTAACTTGGAGACTGGGACCAAGCCAGGGTTCAGGTGCTACCTCTGCCTCTTCCTAGCAGTGTGACTTTGGCCATGTCACTAAATTTCTCTACTCATCTGTAAACTGGGCATAATACCTACCTCTCCATGTTTTATAGTTACCGCACGTCAAGTTCCTGGCAGGCAATAACGCTCAATAAATGGACAGGCAGGCAGTCAGTTGTGGAGTGTCCATTGTCTTCTGTGGGGAGGCACTCACTGAGGAGGACGGATGATCGTCTCTGTCAAGGAAAGGATGCTTTGATGCATTCTGAAGGACATGGGGCCCACTGTTGGTACTTCGAGTGGAAAACTTGCAAAGTGCACATATAAGTATAAGCCACTTCCACTCTCTCAGCCACAGTTTCCTTATCTGTAAAGTGTGAAAAATCGCAATAACGGTGTCCTCCTTACAGGGACAATAAGTGTGGAAGTGCTGTGTTAATCCAATCAATATCACAGGCAGAGATGTGGTTTCTCCTCTGAAGCAGCTTGTAGTCTAGTGAGAACACAGAGGCTATCAACCACAGTCTCCTAGGTTGTATTTCCCCTGAACCCCAAAACCACAGTGGGCACTGTCTTGCTCAGGAACCGGCTTGGCAGGGACGGCTCTTTTCTGTGCTGCATGGCTTCAGTTGGAGAGACTCAATTAAAACTGGAAGATTCATTTTCAGGATGTCCATCAAATGGCTGGCAGGCTAGTGTTGGTTGTAGGTCCCTTCCCACATGGGCCTCCCAGCACTGTAGCTAGTCTCCTCCTGTTATTATATAGAAAGAGTAGAGTAGGAAAGCCGGGAAGAACACCTCTCTGGAAGTCAAGGGAGGAATGTGCCTCACGAGAGGGTTTGGCCAGTGAATACTGCAGAAAAGCCAGGTCGATTAGGAACTGAGAAATCCCCATTGGCATAAAAACCAGATCACTGGGGACCTCCCTGGTGGAAGTTCACTTAGGGTCCTGGGGGAAGAGCCCTGTTACAGCCAGTAGGCAGGACACCAAGGTGAAAGAAAGACCTGCGAGCAGACAACTCTCCCTGGACGGCTGCCAGTGGAGGGAAGAGGGGAAGAGTTATACAGAAAAATGATGTCTTCAGGATGAGAGATTTGAGAATGTTTATATGCTGGAGAGCATATAAGAGCATTTCATACACAAAAGAACGCTTTGAAGAAGCTCTGTTATTAACCCCACTTACTAAGGAGGAAACCAAGGCAAAGCGTATTCAGGGGAGTTAGGGTAACTCAAGAATCTTCTTCCAGGAATGCGGAAAGGAGGGCTTTTCCCAAAGGGCCATTTTTACAAAAGGGCCATTGCAGGGAGGGCAGCAAGCAGCTCCCCTCGAGGACCACCGTGATGCCCGAGGCTATGGGGCTCCAGTGGCTGCAGTGGGAGGGCTTTGAGTCAGAAGAATGCTTTCCCAGCTGCTTTTTTTTTTTTAAGGGAAATGTTCTTGCCCACACCCCCCCCCACACACACACACAAACGGGCATCCCTAATCTGTCAAACAGACCAAATCAGAGTTGTCTTGGTTGGACTGTAAGGTCCTAGGCTCTGCCTTCTCCACTTTCCTCTTGACCTTGGGTGGCCCCTGGGGCAGCTGATGGGGCCCAAGGCTCCTGGGAAACCAGGAGAAAAACACTGTTAGTACAGGACCAAATGCCGATCCTTCACGTGTGGAGAGCCTGCAGTGTGTTTTCAGGTCAAATCTCTCTGAAAAGGAGAGGCAAGCAACTCTTTCCTGAGGACCTTCTATTCCTTGGCGGCAGGGGCATGGACTAGATGCCCTGTAAAGCTCTCCCAGAGGAAAGTGAGCAGATTGTAAAAGAAGCGAAGTGAGTGGAAGATTTGGACCTTTCAGGCTTTGTCAGCTTTGGGGCAGAGCACTGAACCCGGTGGGTCCATCTGGACCTGGGTACCACTAGGGCGATGTTTTCTATGGCCTTTTGCCCCTGGCTGCCAGAGCATCTGTAATCACTCACCTTATTAAGATCTTCCCAGAGCTTTCTGAGGAAGACTGTGCAGTAGCAGACTGCCCCGATGAGCAAAGGAAATCTCCCTCTTCCTCCACGGCCCCCAGACCTGGAGGGCAGCGCGGCTCGGAGGAGCCTGGTGATGTCCTGGTGGGTCCCTGCTGCCGCAGAGCTGTGGTTGCTGGGTTCTTTGGAGGCAAAGACTAATAATATCAATAATAGTCATTATAAGATTTTGCATCTGTGCAGGGTTTATTATGTTTCTCCCAGGGCAATTTCACATTCAGAGTCTGACTGAATCCCTAAAACTCAGTGAAATACACAGGGCGGGAGTAAGAGCCTCACCTACCATGACTTGAGCCGGCCAAGGGCCCGTGGCAGTGGAGTGGGGGCGGCGTCCCCGTCTCCAGCTCAGCACTGTCACTACTGCCCTTCCCCGGGACTCTCAGCCCCAGGACCAGATCTGCCCAGATCTAGAATTTACCACACTCAACCATCCCCACCCCAATTTTCTCACTGTCCTAGTTCCTGGCCCCCTGGACTCCTTTGGCTCAGTCATGAGCCATCTGGTCTCTGAAAATCCAATCTAGCAGTTGAAGGGAAAGGAAAATCCAGTGTTTTTTACTGCTGCTCTGAGGGGGCTTAATAATTGGGTGATTAGGGGGCAATGGAGGAGGGAAGTTAGAAAAGAAATTATTCCTAAGCCTCTTGATGAAGTACCAGGAAATGAGAAGAGGGAGAAAAAGAGTTTGGTCTTTAAAAAAATGCCATGTTAAGGTACAATTACATACAGTAAAATGTGTCCATTTAAACATATAGTTTGATGAGTCTTGACAAATGTCTGCAGTTGTGTAATCGTGATCTCATTTAGGCTGTAGAACCTTTCCATCACTCTGGATCACCCCTTGTTTCCTTTCACAGGTTAACCTCTCCCCTCCCGTGTCACTGAAACTGGTCTGCTTTCTGTCATTATGGTTTTGCCTTTTCTAGAAGTCATACAAATGGAATCATACAGTGTGTAGGCTTTTGTGTCTGGCTTCCTTCATTTGGTATAATGCTTTTGAAACTCATCCACATTGGTACATACATGAGTAAGCTTGTTCCTTTTTACTGCTAAATAGTACTCCATCGTATAGCTATACTACGATTTGTTCATCCATTTACCGGTTCATGGACATTTAGGTTGTTGCTATTTTTTTGACATGAATCTTTATTTTATTGATTATAACTACCTGTACAGACAGTTAGAACACAGGGTCCACACATGTGTAGGATGTGTCATTGACTCAACTTACAGACAATGCTTGTTGTGCATATGCATTTGGCCTCCTTGCACTAATTCGGGGCAGCTTCCTCTCCACTCCTACTGGTCTGGTCAGGCACAGATGCTCACAAAGTGGGAACCATTCATTTTAGTCTCACAACTAAAAGAACAACTCAAGAAATGAATATAGAAACCAAACACATGGATGTTTTAATTGTTTCTTACTTTTTAATTGTTTTTTATTTTATACTGGTAAAAGGTAGAGAGAAAAGAAAGGCTAACACTTAAAAGAACACTTTACATGAGATCTGCCCTCTTTAAATTTTAGTGTACAATGTAACAGTATTGTTAATTATATTGTACATGTGTTAACAATACTATGCACAGATCTCTAGAACTTATTCATCTTGATAACTGAAACCGTATGTCACTGATTAACGATTTCCCATTTCCTCCATCTCCCCTAGTCCCTGGTAACCACTATTCTATTCTCTGATTCTATGAGTTTGACTATTTTAGATACCTCATATAAGTGGGATCTGCAGTATTTGTCCTTCTGTGACCACCTTGTTTTGCTTAGCATAATGTCTTCAAGGTTCACCCAGGTGATTATATATTACAGGATTTTCTTCTTTTTTTAAGGCTGAATAGTATTCCATTGTATGTATCTATCACATTTTCTTTATCCATTCTTCTACTGATGGACATTTAGGTTGTTTGTGAATTTTGGCTATTGTGAATAGTGCTGCACTGAATCCTGATTTCAATTCTTTTGGGTAAATACTCAGAATTGGGATTTCTGAATCATGGTAGTTGTATTTTTGATTTTTTGGGAAACTGCCATGCTGTTTTCCATAGCACCATTTTGCATTCCCACCAACGGGATACAAGGGTTCCAATTTCTCCACATCTTCCCTAAAACTTGTCTTTTGGCTTTTTTTGCTAATAAAACATCCCAACAAGTGTGATGTGATATTTCACTGTGGCTTTGATTTGCATTTCCCTGATGATTACTGACTTGGAG
Organism: Smutsia gigantea; assembly: GCA_032199065.1. NCBI lineage: Eukaryota > Metazoa > Chordata > Mammalia > Pholidota > Manidae > Smutsia > Smutsia gigantea. Next base: position 240,497 of record JAVSCE010019915.1, read on the forward strand.
CATCTTTTCATATACCTGTTAGCCTATTGTATGTTGTATGTCTTCTGTGGAGAAATGTTTATTCAAGTCCTCAGCCCATTTTCAACTGAGTTAATAGTTTTTTCCATTATTGAGCCAAAAGAATTCCTTATATATTTTGGAAATTAACCACTTATCTGATATATGGTTTGCAAATATTTTCTTCCATTCTGTAGGGTTGCCTTTTACTCTTTTGATTGTTTTCTTTGCTGTACAGAAACTTTTTAGTTTAATACAGTCTCACTTATCTATTTTTTCTTTTGTTGCCCATATTTTTGGTGTCATATCCATGAAGTCATTGCCAAGACCAATGTCATGGAATTTCCCCCTATGTTTTCTTCTAGGAGTTTTACAGTTTCAGGTCTTGTGTTTAAGTCTTTCACCCATTTTGAGTTGATTTTGTTTACAGTGTAAGATATGATTCCTGATTCACTCTTTTGCCCATGGATACCCTATTCTCCCAACATTTGTCGAAGAGATTATCCCTTCTACACTGTGCACCATAGGCATCCCTGTTGAAGATCAACCGAGTTGCCAGGTGTTTTTTTACTGATGTGAACATTTTGTGTTAATGTATGTTTTTATTTATCTTGAGTAAACATTCTGGAATGCAATTACAGGGGCATATGGTTAAGTTTGTTTAACTTAATAAGAAACTCCCAGATTGCTTTCCAAAGTATCACACCATTTCACATTCCTACCAGAAGTGTGGGAAAGCTCCAGGGGCTCCTCATCCTTTTCAGCACTTGATATTGTCAGATATTTTAATTTCAGTCATTCCAGTGGGTGTGTAGTGGTATCTCATTGTGATTTTAATTCACATTTCCCTAATGACTAATGATGTCATTAGTACATTTTTTTTGGTGAAGCATGTGTTCAAATCTTTGGTACATTTTTCTATGAAGTTGTTTGTCTTGTTATTGAGTTGTATGGATTATTAATTTTTAACAATATCTTTCAAAGTTTTTTTTATTTTGATGATAAATGAGCTAATTTATCAATTCTTTTTCATGGCTTTTGCTTTTTGTGTCCTATCTAGGAAATCTCTGCATCTTCTAAGTCTGATTTTCTTCTATGCTTTCTTTGAGAAGTTTTGTAATTTTATCTGTTATTTTAGGTCTGCGATCCATTTTATGTTAATATGTATGGTGCGAGGTATGGATTGAAGTCCTTTTATTTTTGCAGATGGATATTTAATTGTTTCAATACCATCTGTTACAAAAATAATCAAATTATCATTCTTCATTGAATTATCTTGGTAGTTTTTCCACACATCAATTTATAAGAATCAATACACAGTTGAGTCTATTTCTAACCTTTCTGTTTGGTCAGCCAAATTGTCTCAATTTTGGTAGCTTTAAGTTTTGAAGGCACATAGTATAGGTCCTACGATCTGCTCTTGCTTTTCAAAGTCGTTCCGGCTATTAAGACTCTCCTACGCCCAAGGAATTGGAGTGACTTCTGAGAAAATAAGGATACTTTTCCTCCTATTCATCATGTTTAGATAGAGAAACCTTCCTGGAGGAGGCAAGAAAATTAAGAGAAAAAGAAATTAAAAAAAAAAGGAATCTGGTCTTCAGGCTCTACCAACACTAATGATGGTGGCACCAGATTGGGCTGGGGTCGGGGAGGTGACTGGACATGATTTTATGATTTCTCCTTTTTCCTGGAGCTCCAGACAGCTTCTTTAGAGAGGGTTCCCTGGCTGTTTCCTGCCAAAAGCTGGGGAGTGCTTACATCCACTTTTCAGCTTGGTGAAGGGGAAGGGGGTTTTACTCATTCAAAGTTGCCCCACTGGGACCCTGGCTTTTCCCCCCTTCTTCATCCCTCTGCCAGCTTCACTTATTGCAGTACTGCACGCATCGTCAGTTCCTCCAAACTGCTCAACTATTTTTATGGCCATGCAGTGGAATCCTGAGTCTCAAAGTAAACATACATGTGGGAAGTTATAGGTGCCCAGCCTCCCGTACTTTCCAGAACCTGGGCCTGACTAAGCTTGAATTAGCTCCTTGCAGCACCTGAGGCTTCTCTGCTTTCAGCCAGCCAGTGGGCCTGCCGGGCGCTGCTCTTCCCAGACAGCACCACCGCCTTCTTCTCAGCTTCCTAGTTCTTTAAGAAACAGGGCCCATCTGTGGCTGAGCTGTAGCTTCCCCTTTTCCTTCGGGTCTACACTGCCTTCTTTGAAGACCCTTAACCCCTATCTTGCCTGGGTGATGCCCTGAAATTCCCTGAGCCCGCTGCTCCTCACTAGCCACCTACTCCAAGCTCCTTCCCAGCCAGCCTTGCAGTGAGAGGCAGGATACGGGATGCACCAAATCCTCACTCTGGGTCTGCACTGCCCCACATTTTGGGTTACCACATCCACCTGCAATCCAGCCACCCCATCAAAATACTTGGGATTGCTCAAGTCAGGAAGGACTGAATTTTGCCTCAAGTGGGCCCCAGAATACAGGAAACAAGCTTCCGGCCTGCCTGCCCCAGGCTTTCCTTGTTTGGCTTTCCAAGAGCCAAGGACTGAGAGTGGGTCATGCCCCTTTGTCAGAGGGGCCCCTTCCATTGCCAGTTTCCTTGGGTCTCCTGCAGCCCCGGACTCCTAGGGCCACAGCCTGGGGCTGCGAACCCCACAGGCTACAATGTGAAGGATGCTTCTGGAATTGTGTGGCACAGGGGCTCTGAGAAGGCCCCTCCCAGACTCCTGGTCTGGGGTGGGTGGGAGGCTGTATGAGTCCAGGGCCTGGCTCACATCCCTGGTGGACTTCAAAGGGTCCCCTCACCCCAAAGTGCAGCGATCACTCAGCCTGTGAGTGCAGGGCCCTCTCATTTCCTTGCTTCTCCGGTAGTGATGGGAAACAGACAAGAGCTGGGTCCTGGGTGCTCCACCTAAATGTCCAGCATTGTAGGGATTTGCTCCATCTGTCTCACTCCACACAAGGCCCCGATTTCAACCACAATGAAATGGGGATGCCGAAATGTCCCTCATCCCCACCTGCCCTGGTATAATGAATTAGGTTCAAAGAGCTGAGCATAGCAAGTGCGGAGGCCCCCAGGAAGCAGGTTCTGAGAGTAGCTGGTATTTGCTCTATCGAGGGGCAGTCCCTGTCTCTCAGTGCTCACAAATGCAGCCCTGGCTGGCATCAGGGATGCAGGAAGCATCATTAATGGAAGAAGAATTCTTCCTTTCTTTCCGTCATTTAAGCTGATAAAATTAAAGGGCTGGGTCAAAAAAGTAAATGAATAAAACGATCCCTTTCACCCTTATGGTGTGCTTATACATTCATTGCTATGCTCACTCCTTTAAAAGCTCTGCAAGGTGCATTAGTTACTATTGTCCTAGTTCTACTAGTGAGAAAAAGGAGGCTTGGTGAGAGAAGGGACTGGAATGGACCTACACCGGGGCTGTGATCCATCTGTAGGGAGCTGATGGACCTAGCACAGATCCCCAAACCTTATCTGGGGTTGGGGGGGCAAGACCTCAGGTCAGCCATCCTGAGGGAAGAGAGCTGTGTTCTGGGTTCTGTGGACAGGCAGACTGTGCCATGCCCCTGCCTCACATGGACAGGCTGGGATGGGACATCCTGGGAATAGCCTTGGGTTGGGGCCTCCAGGGACTCTGTCTTCTCCCTCTTGTCCCTCACTACCTTTCTCAGCCTCTGGCACCCACAGGTCCTTCTGCTATGGTGGCTGTGTTCCCAGGGAAGGCAAGAAGAGATAGAGGCAGAGAGAGAGGAAGGCCCGTGACCTGCAGGCTAGGGACTCAGGAAGCAGCTCAAGGGCGGTGTCAGGACAGCCTCAGACTGGGCAAGAGAGGGACTAGGCAGTGATCCCTCTGCCCACATTCTCATGGTGGCTTTCTTTCCAAACTGCCATCACACAGGAACTTCATTGTTTGTTGATTCGGATGGTCTCTTTGCTGGGGGCTCCCTGAGGCAGGGACTGCACCTGACGCTTCTTTGCACACTCACATTGAGCACCAACAAGGTACCAGGCACTGGTCTGGGCACTGGGGACTCCCGGTCCAGGGCTTAGTGGCTGGAAACAAGAACACCTACTGGCCAACAACCTTATGAAGGCGGGTAATGGGCATGATCCTTGAAACCAGTCTGCCTGGAGTCTAGGCTCTCCTACAAATGAGCTGTGTAGCCTTGGGCCAGTCTCTTGCCTTCTCTGAGCCTTGATTTTCTCATTTGTACAAAAGGGAATGATCACACATGCCATACAGAGTTGTCATAAGAAGTGAGACATCTGTTGAATGCATGATATTTCATCAGTGGTTCACAAACTCACTTTTTCCTGACCCAGACAGTTTCAAGCAGTACTGGTCAGATATTTTGTACAATGACCTTAATTTGAGCCTGAGGTTTTTCTCAGTTACACTGGGGTCATGGGTTTGGGGAGGAAGGCCATAGAGGGGAAGTGCCCTTGTCAGTACATGTCCAATTATTTTTAATGGGAAGGAATTATTGGGTCCCTTTGTTTGGGTTCTTCTTTGGGGTGGAGGGGAGGGAAGTCTGGGAGGCTGAGGGCAAAGTTCAGCCAACTTCAGCTAGGCCCTGCCTGGGCCGGGGGACTTGGACCGTGACCTTGGGCGGGAAAGTGGTCAGGCTAGTGAGAGGCAGGTAGAGCAGGATTTACAATTCAGCATGAATTAAATCCCAAGAGAGGGCTAGAAGGGAGGTTCCAAGGGAGAGGGCCTGGCCAGCATGAGGAGGCCCATGGGCAAGAGGTGGGTGGAGAAGAAATAGAAGAGCCGAAGGTCAGCCTCCCCTCTCGGCTGGACTTACCCAAGGGGCCCCATCAGCAGAAATCCCAGAAGAGACTGCACCCCCACTGGCACCGCCATCTAAGCCCAAGGCGTGGGGGGACTTGGGACATCCAGGCTCATGCCACGTACTGCATGTGCCAGCACAGCCGAGTCCGGGGACCTGGGCGGGCCATCTGGACCTGCCTCAGTGCCGGTGGGAAGAGCAGCTCCCACTGCTGGGAGGATGCCTCTGGGAAACAGAGATGGGATGACAGAGAGCCCCCTGGCACTGCTGTGCCTGCTGGTGACTGTGGGGCGAGTCCTCCTTTCCTGGGCTGGACAAGCTATGCCCTTTTGCCTAGGTTCTCAGCAGCTTTTGTTTGAATTCCAAACCTGCCTTGGGCCCAAGTATACCTGCTAGCAGGAACCGGGGGACAAGCTCTCTGCTTTATCTGCATACCTGGGTCTCCTGCCCTGCCCTTGTTTGGGCTCTGAGCCCTTCTGCTTCCTTCTATCTCCTCCTTCCTTCTCCCCACTTCTCCTCAGGCCGGCAGCCCTGAGGGTTATCACAAGATGCTTGAGATTCAGATTATTCACTAAAGGCTCTGATTTGCCCCAGGAACCTGGCCGGGGTAGGGGAGGTGGGGGTGGCTGGCAGACACCTGGGCCTTTGGTCAGGGGACCTCTAGACAAATCACTGCTCCACTCAGGGCCTCTGTTTTCTCATACATAAAACGAGGAGTCAGATCCAATTATGTTCTTCATTACCCTCTAAAAAAACCTCCATTTTTCATCCATAAGAAGAAAACAAATCCTAGCATTTGCAACAACATGGATGGAGCTAGAGGGTATTATGCTCAGTGAAATAAGCCAGGCGGAGAAAGACAAGTATCAGATGATTTCACTCATCTGTGGAGTATAAGAACAAAGAAAAAACTGAAGGAACAAAACAGCAGCAGACTCACAGAACCCAAGAATGGACTAACAGTTACCAAAGGGAAAGGGACTGGGGAAAATGGGTGGGAAGGGAGGGATAAGGGGGGAAAAGGGGCATTATGATTAGCACACATAATGTAGCATAGGGGTGATAGGGGGAAGGTAGTATAACACAGAGAAGACAAGTAGTGATTCTATAGCATCTTACTATGCTGATGGTATCTTACTATGCTGATGTGACTGTAATGGGGTATGTGGTGGGGACTTGATAATAGGGGGAGTCTAGTGACCATAATGTTGCTCATGTAATTGTACATTAAGAATACCAAAATAAAAAATAAAATAAAATAAAAGACAAGGAACAACAAACGCTGGTGAGGATGCAGAGAAAGGCGAACCTTCCTACACTGCTGGTGGGAATGTAAATTAGTTCAGCCATTGTGGAAAGAAATATGGAGGTTCCTCAAAAAACTAAAAATAGAAATACCATTTGACCCAATAATTCCACTCCTAGGAATTTACCCAAAGAAAAGAAGATCTCAGATTCAAAAAGACAGATGCACCCCTATGTTTATCACAGCACTATTTACAATAGCCAAGATATGGAAGCAACCTGAATATCCATCAGTAGATGAATGGATAAAGAAGATGTGGTACATATACACAATGGAATATTCAACCATAAGAAGAAAACAAATCCTACCATTTGCAACAACATAGATGGAGCTAGAGGGTATTGTGCTCAGTGAAATAAGCCAGGTGGAGGAAGACAAGTATCAAATGGTTTCCCTCATTTGTGGAGTATAACAACGAAGCAAAACTGAAGGAACAAAACAGCAGCATACTCAGTCTCCAAGAACGAACTAGTGGTTACCAAAGGGGAGGGATGGGGGAGGGTGGATGGGGAGGAAGGGAGAAGGGGATTGAGGGGTATTATGGTTGGCACACATGGTGTTGGGGGGGGTCATGGGGCAGACAGTGTAGCACAGAGAAGACAGGTAGTGACTCTGTGGCATCTTACTATGCTGATGGACAGTGACTGCAGTGGGCTGTTGGGGGGACTTGACAATATGGGCAAATGTAGTAACTGCAATGTTTTTCATGTGAAACCTTAATAAAAAAAACCCTCCATTAGTTGCATTGATTATTAATCTATAATCTATGGCTTATATATAATCTATTAAATTAACAAAAATCCAAGATAAAAATTGCCCATGATCCATCTTGAAATGACATTAATTTTGTGCTGGTTCCTGACACTTTCTAGTCCTTGTCTAGGTACATATTCAATTTTAATATATTTACAGTCATATCATAAGTGGGAATATATATCTAATACTTTCAGTTAACCTTACACCAAGCATAGTTTTCCTTTTCCTTTTCTTACCTCCGTTCTCTCTTCCCACTTTCATCTTGCTGAAGTAGCCAGTGTTAACACCTTAGTTATGTATATACTTGTATACAAATATTAGAATGCATAGCTTTTGCATTTGGGGGAAAGGTGCCATTGTTTATTTTACAAAACTACATATATTTCTCAGCAACTTGCTTTCCTCATTTAGCCATATGTTGTGAAAATCCATCCAGGCCAAGAGATACAGTGCATAATTCCATATGAAGATATAGTACATAATTCCATATAGAGATACAGCACATAATTCCATGGTATGGATGGCACTGTCACAATTTATCATTCCCTCATCCATGGGCACTGAGGTTATTTCCAGCGATTTTATTTCTCCCTGTTAAAAACAATACTGCCACAACATTTGTACAAATACCATTAGGAACAGGTCCTTGCATTTCTAGAGTGCAGAATTCCAGAGGTGAGACTGCTGGGTCAGGAGACATGTGTTCTTTTTAATTTCCAAAAACAGCTGTGAAAGTTTCCATCCATGTGGTGATAGATGAGAGCAGTTTCTCCCACATCCTTACCAGCACCTGTAGTTATTAGTCTTTTTAATGTTTGCCAGTCTGATGGATGGGAAATGGCATCTCAATGTTGCTGTAATTGGCATTTTCCTGCTTACTAGTAAGGTTGAGCAACTTTCCATATATTTATCGGCTCTTTAGATTTCTACTTCTGTTGACTGGAATTCATATTCTTGGCCCATTTTTTTTCTACTGGGTTTAACTTTGCATTATGAATTTGAGGGATATCACTGTAGGATATCAGCATGCCTTCTGTCCTGTGTTGCAAATATATTTTCCCAACTCCATCATTTGTCTTTTGACTTACTATAGTATCTTTTTCCACACAAGACGTTTTCATTTTATGTAGGTGATATGTTTATCTTTTTCTTATTTGCTTTTCAGTTTCTTGTTTTGTTTTAAAAGTCTCCCCAGCACATTCTTAAGTTTTCTTCTAAATTTTCCATTGTTTTATTTTTTCTCAAACATGCTATCTTTCTGGAATTCATTTTTGTTAAATTAAGGTAGGCTGCAATGTATTTTCTTCCTCAAGGATAATCAAACTTAGTTTCCAGTCAGTGCTCTCGGAGGCTAAGGGTAGGTGGCTACCCAAATCAGGGCTAGGTCAGGGAGATGGCCTAGAACCCCCACTTCCTGATCATCTTCTGACTCCGTAATGACAACTGCTTGCTAAGGGAGTGAAGGCAATGGGTCAGCACAACTATTTAAAAATAATTCAGTATTAAACCCTAAGGTGACTCAAAGTGGATATTAGAATCACAGAATTTTAGAAGTGGGAGAGACCTTGGAAATCATCTAATCTAATGCCTCTCACTTCTGGCTGCCCGTAGAATCACCTGGGAGCTTACCAAAGTCCCGGCATCCTGACCCAGGCCGGACCAAGTGAACCAGTCCCTGGAGGGTAGGGCCCAGGCATCAGCAGTTTTTAAAACCTCCTGATGATTCTAATAAGCAGCAGGTTGAGAACCCTTCTCTAGTTCATCTCCCTTATTTCATTAGTAAAGAAATTGAGACCCAGAAAAGGTGAACTAGGTGTCACACAGCTGGCTAGAACCCAGATCTCTGCCTCCAAGCTGGCTTTTTTATCTGCTTCAAACAAATCACTCATCAAGCACCATACCTTGGATTCCCCATCGGCAAAACTGAAGTCTGTGTGAATGCTTTGTACCTGTGCCTATGGTCAGCTTAAAAATATTTACTGCATGCAATTTTTGCATCATGGATTAATAGACCTAGTTTGGCCTTGCTGGACCTCAGTGGGGAACAGGGTTATAAAGAACTACGATGACAACAGAGCTGAATAAATGTCCATCCATATAGGAGAGCCTAGCGTGGGGCTGGGGTGTAGAAGGAAGAGTTGGGTTATTGGAGGTCCCAGGGGTGGCAGGGGAGGTGGTGTTTAATGGGGCCTGGCGGGGGGATAGAAAGGTCGTGATGACAAGTGACCGCTGTACTGCCTTCCCTGGAGCAATGTTTGGCAGCCTCTGACTATAAGGGGGCTGGGTTTCGGGGCAGGGATGCTGGGGTGTCAGAGAGCCCTCTGGGCTCTGACCTTCTCCCTCTGCTCTGCCCTCAGGAATGAGACCGTGCTGCACCAGTTCTGCTGCCCAGCCGCCGACGCCGAGCAGAAGCCCGCCTGCTCCGACCTGGCCTCCCCGAGGTGGGCACTAACTGGTGGCCGTCCTCCCTCCCTGCCCCACGTCCTGCCCCTCAGAGCAAAGCACAGGCCACCGCGCCAATGGGCCTCTTCCTCTTGAGTCTCACTTTTCGTCTGTTTTTCCTCCTTCCTCACACTGTATTTCTCCTTCCTTCTTCTGGGTCCCCGATGAGCCAGGACCCTGTGCTCCTCCCACCTACCAGCCAATATACTGTCATCTTTTTAGAGGTCAACGGATCACACGGCAGGGGCTCTGGCACTCAGTATGTGCTCAACGAATGAGAGTGCCCATCTTGCCTCTATATCAGACATTTATTTTTTCTCCCTGGCTTTTTCTCCTTCCACAAAAGAGCCAAGATGGTTGCGTTCACTGTAAGGGTTTTCAGCCTGCACTGAGCTCACTGACGCGCTGCGGAGGGAGGCCCAGTGTGAAAAAATCAGGGGCCTGTGTCCTGTCCCAGGCATTCTCTGCCATCCTGTGCTAGGCTTGTCGCAGCCCCATCTCGGTCATGCTGTCGTCCTCACCCGCCTCTGGCTGGCTCCCCACCCTGCTGCCCTCTGCTCTTTCTGGTCCTTGCCTGCACTGACCTCTTCTCCCTCTCATCCCAGTCTGCGTGCCGTCGACCTCTGTCCTTACTATACACTCTCTTCTCTTCTCTTCACCACCCTTTTCTTTACTTGTTCTTCACTTCACTGTGAGTCAAGATACTTGGATTCTGGCCCGAAATCTGCCCCATCTACAATCTCCTGTTGTCAGAATGAATTGGGGCAGGTGACTTAGCCCCCTGGGTCTCTGTGTCCCCATCTGTGTAATGAAGGGGTTGGTCGATTAGAATGTAACCTTTACACACGGTCCCGTTGAGCCTCTCATCTGCGCAGTGAGGTAAGAGTAGGTGGTCTGTGAGATGGGAAGATGAGGCTCAGGGCAGGACTGGCCCTCAGGCACAGAGCCTGGAAGAACCAGTATCCAGACCTGCACTGAGGGCATGTAACTCTATTGCTGGCCATTCCCTGGCTTCAGACTCAATGATTCCACATTCCCCCTACTCTCTTTTTTCCTTGGAAAATAACTAAAGAATAATCAGACATGGTAGCTATGGACATAAAACTGCTCCCTGATAGGGTTACTACTTGTTTTCCCTTAAAGGGAAGTCAGGGGGGTTGGGAGGAGGCAGGACTCTGAGGAGGGAACTATGGGAATCGGCTAAGACCAAGGGCACACACTTGGGACCCTTTAATCCAGGGCTTTTCCGGGTTCCCTGAGGTTGGCCACGTTGGAGGATGGGAGGCAAAGGGAAGCACGACTGAGCGTATGTGATGCGCTGGGTGGTCTCTGTGCCACATGCTGTGGCTGGGGACACAGGACAGAGAGGCCCTGTGGTTCCTTGAAGAGCTCCCCATCCAGCCCATTTTTGTGATGCCTGCAAACTGAACATGGCTCGCCTGGAAAAGGAAGGAAGAAGAGGAATGGGAGAATGAGAGAGCAGGAGGGAAAATGAAAGAGGGCGGATTGTCTGGCAGCCCAGGGCCATCTGGGAGGAAGAGGCGGAGGAACCCAGCTCCTTCCTGGGAGGTGTCACTGTTCAGACACATAGCCAAGTCCTCTTCCTAAAAATGTCCTCCTTGGTGGAGGAGAAGAAGACAGAAAATTTGTCTAGCCCGCCTCCCATCCCATCAATCCAACTCAGTTCAGCGAGCATTTAATTCCTACTATCAGGCACCAGCATGGCTGAGAATGCACCACAGTGCCCTCGAGAAGCCCCGTCCTGGGGAGGCACCCCCACAGAAAGCCTCCCTCAAGTTTTCCATGATGGGTCCTGTCTCCTATGCTCACCCCTCTCATTGTGGGGCCACCCTGCTGCCGTGGCTCCTGGTGGGAAGACAGGAGGAGGGGCTGTGCCTGCTCACGGGTTAGGCTTCTTTTCCGAGATTTGGGGTGGGAGGGTGGGAAGTCTTAAATCTTAGTTTCCCTTGGTGGAGGAAGGTGGGGCAGAGATGCTGGGGGTGGGGGGGGCCCGTAAAAATAGTGATGGCAGCCCACCTCTCTGAGTGAGGCAGGCAGAACTGTCCCCGGGCGGGCCAGACCTTCAGCTGCTATCCGCCTCTGTTCCCAGTTGTTCCATGTTGTCCTGTCTATCTGGTGTGTAGTTTTCTAGCGTGTGTTTCTGTCTGTCCATCTGTCTCTCCGATGTCTCTGGGAGGAGGCCCTCTGGATATTTTCTGACAGCCCGACAGTGTACGTGTCAGTCAGTCTGTCTGTCCTTGGCTCAGAGCCCCCACACCGCTGCTCCCCATGCTAACAGTGACCCCGTCACAGCCCTTTACCCTTCCCTTTAACAAGGTGTCCCACCTTCAGAGAGCTTAACGCAAACCTCTGCAAGAATGGGCCAGGGTCAGAGACAGCGCAAGGGAGAGCCCTGGTGGGTGGGGAGTGTGGGCTGGGCTGCAGGGCTTAGAGACGCCAGGCTCCTCCCCATGGATCAGTCTGGTTTCCCACAGTTACAGCCACGCTCCTTTGGAGGTTTCTAGGGATAAGCCAATTGGTCTCTACAGGAAACCCCAGTAAGAAATCCAAACCAACCAATCGGATGTCAGGGTCTTTGGGGTCTTTTGTGTGGCCTCAGAGCTGACCACCCAGGCCCTTTCACCTTCTTCCCCTGGCCCCGGCTGAAGCCAGTGCTGACCAAGCTGTGGAGCTGAGCCAGAATCCCATCCCTAGAGCCCCTGGGTTCCTTCCGCTGGGGACGCCCTGGCAGCGGGTCTGTGTAAGCTGATCACCCGCAGCCCCTGGGAACCAGCCCTGTAAAGAGGCTGCCACTCGAGGCAGACCGTCACCCAGGGCAGAGCTGCCAGGGTCCAGGAGAGAGCCTTTCTCCTCCCAAAAAGGCAGCGGAGCCCTGGCCTCGGGGATGGGGTATCAGGACAGCCTTCCCCAGCCACCAGCAGAGCAGTCTTTGGAGAGGGGTCAGGAGAAACTCCATCTTTGGACCTGAAACCTGCCAGGAGAAAAAGCTGACGAAGTTTACAAGCCCAGTGTGTGCATTCGGGAAGCTGAGGGGTGGACATCAGGAACTGGGGGAAGATGGAGCAGTCATGGGGCTGCAGCACCCACACAGTGTCCCTGGGTTCACACCCGCCGAGGCAGACAGCCTGTGCTGACCAGCATGACGCGGCCCCTCGGGTGAGAGCCAGGGGTGGTGGAAACCGGAGCAGATGGCCAGGGGCACCAAGTGGTGCCAGACTTTCTTCCCCTTTCCCCATGTGTGCCCGCTGCTAGCTGATGACAGGGCTTTCTTCTGGGGAACTGAATAGGCCAGGAATCACAGCCCTGCTTTCAGTCCCACAGGCTCCTCCTCCTCAGGCTCTCAGTAACATTCCAGCGATGACCCCAGAGCTGGCCAGCCACCTCCCAGACCTGGCAGAATGGCAGCCTGCTTGTCTCCGTGGGTAGCGGGGGGCCCAATGAGGAAGACTGGCTCTGTCAGAGCAAGGAGAGGGGCTGGGGGCTCTCAGGGAGGGAAGAGAACAGCCCCGGCCTGGGGGCAAATGGGGCATCTGGGGGGCACTGTGGGCCCCAGCAGACTGAGCTGCCTCACCCCGGGGACCTGTTCCTTCCTCCTCACCTGCCCTGCCCATACTCCAGGATGGCACAGACACTATTTATTGAACATAATATTTATTGAACCTGCCAGGTTGCACTAAGCACTCTCAATAATTTATCTCAGTTCTGTGAGATAGCCGCTATTCCCATTTACTGATAAGGAATCCGGGATGGAGAGAAGTTGGGTGTCTTGATAGGGAGCCCATACTAATCAGTTCTGGAGCTGAATGGGGAGCAAGCCCAGTTCCAACTCCAAAATGCCACCTCTTTCCATGGAGCTGCTGGTAGGATCTTTCTTTTTTTTAAGAGCACAGGAGAAATCCTTCCAGCCATTTCATCTGATCTTAAATAACATCTATTTCCCCTGATTATAAGTTATACTTGCTAGTTACTGACAATGTGGAAAATACAGAAATACATAGAAAATAAATATTGAATCCAGTCATATAGAATTAACCACTGTTAATACATCAGCGTGCAACCTTCCAGGGTTGTATTTTTCTAGGCAGTGGATTTTGCATTATTCCCTGATCAAATGAAAAAAGATTGTGTAGCCCACTCAGTATACCGCGTCTAAAAGAGAGCCACGGCCCTCAGCGGTCCCTCCCGGGGCGCCCCGCCCTCGCCGCGCACGGGGCCCTCGGCACCAGCTCAGCCTCCCGTTGAGTGCGTGCTGCAGCGGGGCGGCGCTCCTCCAGACCCCGGAGGAAGGGACACCCTTCCAGTGACGGCTGTCAGGGAGAGCCCTTAGTTAGCATTGCCCGGGCGCTCCCCGTCCGTCGTCCCTCTCTGGCTCTCCCCGGCCAGCCCGAGGCCTGATCAATGGAGCAGCCAGTGTTTAGTCAGCGATTACAGAGCAATTAAATTCTTCATCGATACAGTTTAGTCCTCAGACAGCCGGGCTGGGGAGCCTGGCATCACGTACCTGCTTCCTTAGTCACTTCTGGGCTCAGAGGCTGCTGGCCACCTGCTTCGCCTTACCCATGGAAGCTGGGAGGGGGCGGCAGGCCTGCAAGCTCCCCTCCCTGGGGAAGCACAGAGAAGCCAGCTTCCCTCGGAGGCCCCCAGGGTCCCAGGCTCTGGGGTCTGTGCATTTCACCCCTGAGGCAGCTGTGTGGCAGGAGGCGCCCAGGCCAGCGGTTTGGCCTCCTTGAAAGTTCAGTGGCTAGTTCCTAGAGGCCACTGGGGAAGTTGGGATCACTGAAAATTCCCGTGATGGCCTCCCCTGGAGTGGAGCATCTGCCAACTCAGGGCCCAGGTGGGATTCCTGGGATCCGGAGGGCCTGCCCCTCCCCACAGTCCTCTCAGGGTCAGAAGTCTTCTGAGGGTCTCTGTGCAGCTACAACAGAAACCCCCTTGGCTGGGCTCCACACCTGAGGGCGACCACGAGGAACATGGCCATCCACTGATGGACTCTGTGGTCTGTCTTTACCTCTCTGTGCTCTCTGCCCCATCTGTGTCTTTCCTGCCAGACTGAGGGGCACAAAAGGAAAAACAGATGTCAGAATACTTTCAGACCTTGGCACACGTCCCCCTCAATCCCAGAGAGTACCAGGAAACCTTTGTCTAGTCAACATTTTTGACTCTGCTTCTAGAACTCTCGCTGGCATGTGGAATTCATGTTAGGAGTCAAATATTTGTCCAGGCCAGTTTCCTTATGTCCTTTTCCCTCCCAGGCCTTCAGCCATCCTCTCAGACTGGCGTCTTCATGAGACCTAGGTGTCGCCAGAGGGTCCTCAGGAAACTCACCTGTCCGCAGGCTATGCTGGCGCTGCCCAGTGTGGGGGAGGTCAGTCTGGGGCTTCCAAGGGCTCCTGGTTAAGACAGACAGCTTCCTGTCAGCATCGTGGTTAGAGATGATCAGAAAATTCCTCATCACTCCGTATTCCTATGTTGTGTACCCAACTCATGAGGGAGTACAAAGAATAGGAGCTCTCGTGTACTGAGCACTCGCTATGGCTATACAAGTGTCTTCTCGTTTAATTCTCACTAACAGCTCGTTCAGTATGCTCATGTTACAGACAAGGCAACTGAGGATCAGACATGACGAATGGTTGTCCAAGGACCGGACACCTGGTAAAGGGCAGAGCTAGGATCTGAACCACCTTAGTCAGATGACAAAAGAACGAAGGTGTTTTCAAGCCTAGGAAATGCAAGGGTGGCAGTGGGGTAGATAACCTGCTCTCTCTCCCCCCCACAGGGACCCTGGGTTTAGTTCAGGGACTGAGAAGCCTGGGCCTTTCTTTCCTGCCCCTCTACCCTGCACAAGGCTGTTCGCAGATGCCAGACAGCATTAGGTGAACACATCAGAGCAACCAAGCTGAAGATAGAAATGACCAAGAAAATACTTTCAGTGGGAAAAAAGCTCTAGGCTTTATCATTTAAAGGAATAAACAACTAAAGCTCATACTTCCAGAACAACAAAATGAAAGCCACTGCAAGGAATGTCTAGCTTTCTCTGTTCGGCTGGGGTTCGTCACTGCAGAGTTTTGTCCAGTTTTCTGGGAAACAAATTCTTGTTTCATTTGTTGGAAACTTCTTGTCTGAGTCTTCTGGGTATTCATCTTTCATTTCCAGAAAGAGTAACCTCTCTGCAAGCCTGGAGATTCTTCTAACCTCAGTACTTCCTGTGCTTTTAAATTTTATTTTGCCTTCTCCCCTGAAAGGTCATCCTTACCTATTCATTTATCTTTTAACCAATAACGTGGCCTTGAAAATAACTTATAATTTCAGTAAGTGTTTCTGATGTATGACAAAGAAAGGGTTTGAAATTCATTTCATCAAACCAAAAAAGAGGAAATAATCTTCATCTAAAGCCAAGAGTGTTCTAATCAGGTTAAAGACTATACTGCCTTTGAGAGGCCTTGGAATGGCTTATGAAAGGAGATTTTTAGAGATGTCTTTTGTGATGATTAGAAAAAAGAACAACAGGAAAGACAGCTGTCTGTGAAGGAAGACTGGAGCACGATGCTGTCTGCAGCAGCAAGAGGTGCCCGCCCGCAGGAGTGAAGGGAAGCACAGGGTGTTGGGCTGGGACAGAGCTCAGGGCTGAGCTGCCCTCATCGCACAGTTAGGAGATGGGGGAGAGGAGGAGGCGCTTTGCCCAAGGTGTCCCAGCTGGTGGCCTGCAGGGCAGGGCAGAACTCAGGCTTCCTGACCACCCTGGTGCCTTCCACCACCAGACATAGACAGGCGCGCCCCTTCTCTCTGCCTCAGTTTCCTCAGCTGCACTGTGATGGGTGAAGCATCTAATTCCTGAGGCCCCTGGAACAGTGACTTAGTACGAAGACCATCTGCCTTGGCTGGGGACAGGACCCATGCACAGGGAACAGGAGCCTTTACAAAGCAGAACCGAAGGCAACCTGTAGGAGATGAGCAGACCCAAGAGAAGACAGGAAGGGTGGCAGGAATGAAAGCCAGCATATGTCAGAGGCCACGAGTGTGCAAGAGGCCTGGCACAGGGTGTTGCTTTCTCCACTTCACTTATTGTTAAAACACAAAAGGACATTTTGAAAAGGAGAAAAACCCCATCTCACTCCTACCCCTACCCCTACAGCCTGTCACAGCCCCCGTTGGGATTCTCTGCCCCACGCGCCTGGGCCGTGCAGCACAGGCGCTGGAGGTGCCCCCAGAGTGCCGCAGGGAGAGGCCAGCTCCCACTTCCTTTCCACCTGCCGGCAGGTTTCAGCATTCGCCCTGGACTTGGATGCAGTTCCCTTCACTCCAAGGACAGAAATGGTGGGAAGGGGAGGGTTAAGTGGCGATCAGTCATGACCGCAGCTAACGCGTACAGCACTTTCTAGCTTACAAAACCCCTTCCCGTCCTTTGATGCACTTGATCCTCACCACAGACCTGTTAAAGGCTACAGTGGCAGGATTATCGTGTCACTTTACAGCTGAGGAAATACTGAGAGAAGAGGAGCAACTTGTTCAAGTTCTGAAGGTAGAAGCTGGCCTCTGCCCGCTTGACACTCCCAAGCCCACGCACAGAGAGGGGCTGTGACGAGCAGTGACATTACACCCTGCTGCTTCCGCCTGAACGTGTTGCCCCAGCCACATGCCAGGTGCCACCACCGTCATAGACTGGCAGGATCGTGGTGTGACCACCACGTCTGAGTCCATGCAGTAGTTTCAGGTTTGGGTAGCCTGAGGTCCTCGGAGTTTGGTGGAACTGACTCAGTAGAAACAAATTCGTAACAGACTGCTATATCGTATTAGTATGAATGTATTAATTCATAATGAGCAATGATCCTGGTGAAAAGAATACTTGTAATTACTGAACAGTAAAGAACTGAAAATAGGAGAGGCCCCTTTCCTCCCCAAGATCAGAGGGGTGAGCACCAGATGACTTTTGTGGATTCCCTTGTGGGTTGGAAAGGAAGAAAGAGATGAAGAGGTGGTAAGAGAGTCCCCTGGGCTGGAGGATGAATCCAGGAATACCTCAAGGGAGCACTAGAATGAGGAGCAGTTGAGAGCATACAGAGCCACTCAGATCCAGGTTCAAGTGCTGCCTTGGTCACTTACAAATTCTGTGACCTTCATTTAAAACTACTTAAGCTTTCTAATCCTCAATTTACTTATCTGTAAAGGGAGAAAACAACACTCCCTTTTAGCATGGCTGCGAAGATGAAATGAGATGGTGCATGGAAAGGTGTCTGGTATATAGTAAGCACTCTATAAATGCTGTATTAAAGCTGGGTCTTTTAAGGGCAGAGATGGAGAAATCAGGATCCAAGAATCCCAGGAGAAGGGGTCTAGAAACTCAAGTATGACTGAGAAATGTTTAGAAAGAACGGACTGACAGCTCCAGGGGGTGGGATCGTGGTGGCAGAGCCCCTGGTATGGCCAGCGGGAGGGGACACACTACCCTGCATGATGTTCAGGGTCACAGAGCTGTGGTCTCTAGAGAGAGGGTCCGGCCCTCCTGTGGCTGGTGGGTGATGGCCCTGGAGAAGGAGGCAGCCTTCCAGATGTTTCTATTCAAGCCTAGCCCATAGCATACAGAGTGTTGGCTGGAAAGAGTCCCATTTCTGAAAGAAAGAGAGAGAAAACTGAGGGACCCATATGGGAAGAGATCAAAGAAGCTAAAGGCCCAGATGAAGGCCAACCTAGCAGGGCTTGCAGGCCCAGAGAGGAGATCCTGTAGCCATCAGTGCAGGAGAGGGAGTGATCCAACCCAGGCCAGGCCAGACTGCACAGCGCAAGCGAGAATAAGATGCAGAGCAGAAGCATCTTATCAGGAAAATCTTGCCAGCTGACAGTTTGACTGCCTGTTCTCCTAAGAAGAGACAGTTTAACCCCTGCAAAGAAAGGTTTATTGCCTGGCACTGACCCCTCCCCCGCCTGTGGTGGTGGCATGTCTCCAACCTGGGATCTCTGAGACTTCTTCTGAAAACCACTGTGTTTCTGCATTATCCCTCCTCCTAAACGCTTTTGCAGGGGACCCATGAAACCCTCAGGCATGGGGGAAATGGCACAGCCATTGTGCCATGGTAAGCTTGTGAATTATTTCTACTGCAGCAAGAAAGATCGAAGCTAGGCATTAGGAAAGACTTCCAGTAGAAAGCTGAAGATAAGGAAGGCAACTCTAGGGAATTTTGCTCTCTAGTAACTTGATGGATGTCCAGAGCGAGCCCTACACTACTGGTAATTCTGCCATTCCCATCTCTTGTGTCACAAGACCTCTGTTTTTGGCAAGCACATACCCAGCGGCCTTAGGCACCTGTAGGCCATCAGAGACCTTTCCCCTTGCACAATGTGGTGAGGAGCTGGGATCCTTCCCTGGAAATGGCTCAGGACCAAAGAAACATCTGCTCCCCTTGGATGAGGTGGGTGGATCTGTGGGAACTGTAGGAGAGGATGGGCTGAAAGGACCGTAGAGCTGCAGGAACACTTCGTCCCTCGCCCTGCCTCTGGGATGCTCTGTGCGCACACATGGTTTGTGAGGTCACCATCATAGGGCTCTCCAGGGGCCCAAGAAGGACAAGACAAGTTCTTTGTTCTCCAGGGAGTATTTGCTGGTGAGCCAGAAGCTGGGGAGGCACAACAGGCCCAGATTAGGGAAAGAACCTTCATTTACTGAGCAGCAAATAGATGCCAGAAGCTTTATGATCATTGCTATATTTACTCCCAGAAAAATTATGTGGTAGGTATTCCCATTTTACACATGAAGAAACAGGCTCAGAGAAGTTAAAGAACTAGTCCAATGCCACCCAGCTACTGGGTGATTGGCTTTGAACCATGGTCTGTCTGCTTCTTAATCTCATACTTGTTACACTCCGCTGCCTCCCAGCCCTTACCGCCCGGTAAGCCTCTCTTGGCATCATCTCTAACTCAGAGCTTTAGAAATCATACCATACAGAAAAGAGCAATACCTCTCCATTTAAAGAACTCTAGCACAAGACACCAAGAACATTAAAAAAAAATGATAGTTTGAGTGAAAGGACTGTTCTTTATTCTGAAATCATATCCTTCCACCTTTTCATATTTGTGTAGCATTATAGGCAAACTGAATAGGCTTTTGCTTTTTATTTTCTTAGTTGACACAATAGCATGTTGGAAATCCTAAAAAGGAAAAAGGCACTCCTTCTGTAGGGCTTACTGAGCATTTTTGCATGCCTTGCTCCCTTAACTGTTCCACGGAGAGGCAAGTGCGGCACAGGGAGGTTAAGCACCTTGCCCAAAGCCACACAGGGGACTGCGGCAGAGCCAGCACTCAGAGCCAGGCAGTCTGCTGCCAAGCCCCCACTTGTCACAGCTACAGGCTGCCCCTGCTTACAAGTCGGCGGGCACTGCCCGCACCCCACGTGCTTGCTCCTCTCAGGGACCCCAGGGCACCCCACCCTGACCAGGCACCCAGCTGGCTCCTGGCTGATGGTGCTCGAGTCCACCTCTCCCAGCATCGCCACTGTGGGCTGTTTGGAGACGATGACACCTCCGACCCCAAAGACTGCGGGGAGGGGGCTGTGCTCTTTAAGGAACAAGTCCATTTTATTTCCTTTAAAGATTTCCTTGCCGAACTAATGGGTTCAACCCTGCTGCGGTCAGACCCTGCCGTCTTTCCAGTCCTGCCAGCACGGGGCTGTGAGGGCTGCCACCCTTGGAGGGGCCTCCTGATCCCTCTGGGGTGCAAGTCCTGAGGGTCCTGAGCCTCCCCCACGGGTGCCCCTGCAGCCCACGCTGCTTACGTAGAGGCGAGCAGGAAATGTGCCCCTCAGGAAAAGCTAGGTAATGAGAAACACAAATTCAGGACAGGGATTCCTCAGAGGGGAAGGAGGAATACATGAGGTATTAACAGCTTCTAAAGGGCTATTTCTTGAGCTGAATACAAGTGAATATTTTTCTTTGTACCTTACATATGTTATTCATATTTACATGTTTAAATAGTTGATAATAAAGGGGGAAAAATAAAATAAAAGCCAGAGTTCACTAAGCTGTAAATATTACAGGCTCTCTGTACCAGCTGTGCGATGACTTTAGGTTGTGTGTTTGGAGACCGTTTGAAGGCAATGGTTCTGGAGTTTCATCTTAGCTTGGGTGCAGTGAGAACATTAGGAGTGGGGAGTATCTGCTCTTGGGGGAGCAACACAGGCAGAAATGCTGAGAAAATCCAATGTGTATTCAAGTGCACAGTGGGTTCTGTTGCCGGGGCTAAGAGAAACAGGCTTGTGTGAAACTGTGTGCTGAATGTTGGGGGCCGGGGTGGGGAGGGACAGGGAGCGGGCCGGATGTCCTTAGACCTTGATTTTATTGTCAGATACATGCTTATCTGTGAGAAAATAAAATGCTCAATAATATTAGGATTCTAGTAGCATTTGCCAGGTGGACAGCTTGGGAGCCTGGGAGGGTGCTCGTAGGTTCTGACCTGCCCAGGGGTTGGCAGTCCACTTGGGTGGGCTGAGCAGGGGAGGTTTCCACAGTGGACGTCTGTGGACACTCTGCGTGAGCTGCTTCTGTGGCCCACCTTGGGTGAGCTTCCTGAGCACCGTGGGTCTGGCTGTGGGGACGGTGCAAGCCCAGGGGTGGACTGTGACCCTGTGACAGGAAACCCGGCAGGCAAACCCAGCCAGCCAGCACCTTTTGGAAAAGCTGTGGGACCAAAGCGTGGAGTCCCCATGGAGCTGACAGGAGAGAGAATAACACTCTCTCCAGGCCCTTGGGACAAGGGAGGGAGAAGCATCTGTCACAACCGATGAAGTCAGGGCAGCTGTGCGAATGGATGGGCCCAGAAAGCCACAGCTGGCCTCCTCCAGGGATTTCTATTCTGAGGCCTGGCTTCCAGCTCGGATAATGGAGGTCAAGGAGCCACGGGCGGGGACAGGTGCTGGCACGAAGTTCATGGTGTAGTGGAAGTGAGGAAAGGCTCATGGTTTGTCCTGGGGTATTGAGGGTAGGGGAGTGGCTGGCTGGCGGGCGTGAGCAGTGATGGCACACGGTGGGCCCAGGGCCTGGGCCGGGGGAAGGGGCGATGGAGGAGACTGGGCATCTCCTTCCTTCCAGATGTCACAGAATCTTGCTCAAACTGGCCATTTCATGATGAAACGTGTCCAGAGAGAAGGTGTGTGCCTAAAATGATATGAAACACTGTGGGCAGAGGTGAGAAAGGACCTGACTCCAGCTCAGCGCCTCTCCCTCCACATTGAACAGCATTTTCTGGCCTGTTCTTTGAATCGGCATGGAGTGAACTTGTTCCCACATTGGCCCTCTGTTCACCTCAACCCCTGCCCAAGACCATCTGGGATCCCAGGGGAACGTGGCTTTCCTTGCTCAGTGCCTTAATTCTGACCATCTGCGATCACCTGAGTGGCTCAGATGAGGGAGAGAAAGAAGTGTTTTAATAAAGGCAGAAACGTCTTGAGATGTGAGGCATGTTGTCAGCTGTTGTCTGGAAAATGCCTAGTTTCTTTGTCCCTGAAGTGCTTTAAGGCAGGCTGGCAGAGCTCGGGGTAATCTCGTGCAATCAGTCAGGCCCTCCGGGGACTCTTCCAGCCTGAGGCGTCCTTCAGCCTCCAAGCACTCCGAGCAAGGTGTCTAGGAACCTGTTCAGGCCGTGGCTCAGATGGGAAAACAGCCCCGCCTGCCCCCAGGCGGCCCACCACCAACACCAAGAAGCCTCAGGGGCTGGGCCTCCGCCTTTCCCCCAACTCCCCTCCCACCTCCATCCCACGCCAGCCTCTGGTACGGGAGCCGGAGCCTCCTGCCCTCTCCTGGCCCTCACACAGCTCTTCAGTTGCTCCTGGCCATGTGGCCTCTCAGGTCTTCCTGGGAGCCCAGGGGCGACACTCACTGCCTGGAGCCAGGTCCCTGGCAGGGACTGCGTGAGCACAGATGCTGGGTCCTGCCAGGAGCCCCCTCCTCACTCAGCCCTCCCAGAAAGGCTGGGTTTCCCGCTGTGGCCAGCATACCAAACTCTGAGGTCACTTCATCTACATCACTCCCTTGAAAAAGGAGATAGTCGCACCCCATTTTGAGAATGAGAAAACTGAGGTGCAGCAAAGTTAGGTGTCTTGCTCAAGATCGCCCAGCTAGTGAGTTGCAGCACCAGGGGCCACTCCACTCAAGCCCTCTTCCCTGTGAACGAGGATTCCATCAGGTGAGGATACCAGTGCCCAGTATCTGCAAGCTCTGGGGTGTGTGGAGCCCCAACACTTTGTGCGACCAGAGCTGCTTGTAGCCCTTGGCATCGTCCTCAGTATATGGAAGATAATCCACAATCATCTTCCCAAAATAGCGATTTTAGCCTGGGTCCATGGAGTCTTGTAAAGCCTCTGAACATGGAGGTAAAATTTGGCATGTATTAAATAATGAGCATTTTTGGGGGGAGAGAGTCCAGAGTTCTTACCAAAGGTGTCTAGAATCCAGAATGGCTCTACTGGCGTGGGGGCAGGGAGACCAGGGTCATCTTGGCTTTGTCAAGAAAATGGAAGTTTTGGAAAAGCAAAGCTGAGTATCCATCACTGATTTGGTTCTGTGGGAAGCAGACTCCGCATTCAGGGTGTGAATGTTTACGAGGGGATGCACTTGGGATCAACACCTGTGGAAGGGGAGGCAGGGACGCCGCCTGAGGCAGGGGGGAGTCCAGTGCAGGGGCCCAGGAGAAGCCTTGGTCCATCCCACAGTGAGCTCTGGAGGGAGAACCCATCAAACTTGCCCCATGTTGGGTCAAAATGGTGAGGCTTTACAGCTGCCTCAATCAGTGCTTGGATGCTGACAGCCCAGGGGAGGATGTGACTTGGGGCCCCATAACTCTCCGCACCCGAGACAATCCCTAACCGGGCTGATGGGGCTGATGGCTCTAGGTGGTCTCCAGCAGTATTCCCAGAGCTGGGCAAGAAGTCATTCCGGGAATGAGGTCTGGGTGATACCCCACCAAGCCCACACAGGTATCTCTCTCTCCTTGGAAAAGTAGTAGAGATGAGGTGATACCCATCCATCCACCCACCCATCCATCCATCTATCTGTTCATTTAACATTTATAAAACATGCCATATGAGCCAGCCCACCATGATAAGCACCTGGGATAAAAGGATGTGCCTGGCGTAGTCTAGTGGAGGAGAAAGAGACCCATCAATGAATAAGTAGAGTACAAAGTGGTCATTGCTGACATCGAAGCAAGTGGCAAGAATCATCAGAGCACGTTGTGGGGTGACACTGCCTCTCTCTGGGGACAAGGAGTGAGCCCCAACAGAGCTGATACGGCAGGGAAAGGGATGGCTGGAAGCAGGAAGAGAAGGCACACAGGTCATTCTCTGAGCAACTGCTATTTCCTTAATTTCTCAAAGACTTGGATTGCCCACAGTCACACCCTGTGTTCTCATGCATGGAATAACCACTGTGGCTGGCCTGGGCCCTGTATGTGTGTCAGCCCAGTGTCAGATGGGCACACAACATTTTAAGCCTTCTTAAAAACCTTTCATCTTGGTGCCACCCACATTCTATTTTTTACCTTCTCAAAGGGGTGCCCTAACCCAGGAAGATTCGTGTGACTAGCATCTATCTCCCTTAGTCTACAGTGACCCTGTGTTTCTCCAGGCTACCGGGCTACCATCCAAACAATCTGTTTCTGCAGCTGGATACAGAGCCCAAGACAGCTAAGTTCACCAGGATCCCCCTCCAGAGGTTTACAAGAAGCTCTGCAGGCCAGAGTGAATCCTGTCCACATGACTCCTGTTCAAATGCCAGGATGCCTGCAATCTGACCTGCTAGGGATGGTGGCTTCATGGTGTGAGGTTGGCCCAGCAAACCCTGGAGGCTTGCGGAACTTGGTCTGTCCCGAGAGGAATGATGCTCTGGGCACTAGAGCAATGGGCTTCCAGTTCCAAAAAAGCCTGTGGAGTGAAGTAGATGGGCTTCATCTAAGTTGAAGTAGCTGGTCCTTCTAGTGTGATAGCCATGGATGGATATTTTAACCTCTTTCCTTGGACCATTTTTATAGATGGGGCATAGAGAGGGAGCAGAGGCTAGGAACATTCTGAGCACTCAGGCCTCCACTGCTCCCTGACAAAGTGCCCCAAACCCAAATCCATGCAACAGATAGCAGAAAAATGCCTGCCTGAGGCATGCCCCACATTGTGCTGGGGTACAGCCAAGGAGCCTGCCTGTAGGTGGGGCAAATACTCAGATTCCTTAGAGGGAGTGGATCCCAAGACTTGGTGGCCCCAAGAACAAGGCCCTTCACTGTGCTGTTGCTCTAGTGGATGGAGAGCGGGTGTGGAACGAAGCCTCAAGGAAGCCAGTGCACCTTCACTTGTCTTCCTAAAGATCCTGGGAGCTAGTCTGGAGGTCTGGGAAAAAACATGAGGTATGATGAAAAAATTCTACCAGGTCAGTTTTGTGAAGGTTGAAGAAGGCTAAATGTTGAGAACCCTGTCCACATCGGAATTCTCCATGCTATTTTGCTGGGAACTCCTTTGGGACTGCATGTTGTAGGGTTCCAGCTCAGAATACAATCACACCACCATCACCATTTATCAAGGACTACTGTGTGCCAGGCACTGTACTAGGTTCTTTGCAAGCTGTATTTATTCCTCATGGCAACCTTGCAAAGGAGTTTTTAGGATGCACATTTTGCATATGAGGAAATTGAGCCACAGGGTGGTGAGGTAACTTGCCCAAGGTAACATAGTAAGCTGCAGAAATAGGATTTAACCCAGGTCTTCCTGACACTGAAGCCCATGTTCTGTGCCCTCCCTGTATTCCCTTAAACTCTGCCCTATTGATGACAGCCGTGGTGTTGTGTTCCTAGCTACCTTCTACCATGCAAGTCTGGGGAGAAGTCTAAGGAAGGAAGGCAAGCACAGGGGCCCTTTTCCAACCACCTTTCACCATACACCTGGGAGGGCCCCAGTCTCTCAGGAACCTGTACACTCAGGTGGGCAAAGGCACAGTTCATTCTGCCTGCCAGAAGGCTCGTGGGCCTTGGTGTGGCCTTGGCACTGGAATCTAAGCTCCCAGACAACCAAGCTGGAAGGGTCCTTAGAGATGAGTAAGCTCCCCATGTGTGACAAGTGAGGAAGCTGACCCAGGAGGAGGACACGAATCACCTAAAGCTGCAGAGCTAGTTACAAGCACTGTGTGTGCGTGTGTGTGCATGTGTGTGTGCATGTGTGTGTGTATGTGCATGGGTGCACGGGCAGAGATGCCCATACTGGAGATGGCACTGCGGGCCTCCTAACTCTCAGGCTCTGAATGAGCTCAGGTGAGAAGGACTTGAAGCCTTCGTCTATATCCAGAGGGGTAGCCCACAAAGAAGGCTATTTTAAAATTTGTTTTGTTTTAACACAAGTCATTTGTTTGGGATAAGGTGACCCCAGGAGGTGTTGATGGAGAAGCAGAGGATGAGACGCAGAAGAGAAGGAAGCCCTTACAGGTTCACTAATGATCAGATCACTGCTTTAGCAACTGGGGTGTGGTCCCACTGGGCACTTTTGCGAGATGGCGTGGAATGTGTCTCAGAGTTGTTCTGCCCAGGGGGAGAGGCAGCTGGGCCACTTAACCACCAGCCTCCATCTCATTAGTTGAGCACTGCTATCAAGGGACACCAGCTCCCCAGAACCTCTTGCCAAGCACACTTCAGCAAAAAAGCAAAGGGCTGTTTTTAAAGGTGTTCGTAGCCCTGAGTAGCCACCCATTCTCTAAAGAGTCTGGAAAACCTTTTGGGGTGGAGAGGCCTGGGGCATCAGTACCAAGGACAATCTAGAGAAGAGGCGGGTGAGACGGATGCCACCCCCCAGGCCCTGGAGGCGGGGTGTGCTCGGAGAGGGCTGGGGTCACTCCTCTGTGCCCTGCTGGAAGGATAGGCCAGTCCTCCAGTAGGAGGAGTTGAAGTTAGTCCTTGAAAAGAACTTCCTGATGATAGTAGTGCAAAAATCCCATCAGCGCTCATCCAGCCGTGCAGCTTGAGTGGCGGCCACACAAGATATGAGGGAGCAAAGAATAGGCAGCAGCAAGGAGGGTTTCCTTAGGGAGACTGAGGCTCCTTCTTGGTCGGGCTGGCCAATGAGCTCCCGCTTCTCTGGAAGAGGATGCGCAGGGGGTACTGGGAGGACAGACGGGGGTTGAGGGGAAGGATCCCTCACCCCACCCTTGGTTAGTATAGCACCAGGGCGCTGCAAGTTTGGGGGGAAGCAACAGGAAGAGGTCTTGTCTCTGACTTGGGGCATCTTACATGGAGGCAAACCTTGGAAGAAAGAAGTCCTAAAGTTGCCTACCTCTCTGACCATGTCCACCACACCTTTCTGGGCCCCTGCTCCTCATCTGTAAAAAAGGGAGATTGGAAGGTTGGACCAAATGACCATGAGATCCTTCTAGTCCTGACCTTCTGTCTGCTGTGCAGGCCACCCCCACGGCCCTGTGTTCTCTTCAGTCTATGCATCAACAAGTACTCACTGAGCCCTCATCACCAGCCCAGCACTAAGTGGGGAGAAAGGGATAACATAAGGGTGGAGGCCTGGCCTCCAGGAGGAGGCAGACAGGGGAAGGAAGAGTTAACGTCTTGAGCACTTACTCTGTGCCAGGAACTGCGCCAAACACCTTCCGTGGACTGACCCTTTCACCCTTCACATAGCACATAAGGTAGACACGGGTACCTCCACCATATGGATGAGGAAACCAGGGCTCAGAGAAAAAAACAACTTAACCAAAGCCACATGGTGGTAGAGTTTGATCTGAGCCACGATGCTTCACTTCTGTGAAACAGATAGTGACTCTGTAAGCACCACTCTAGTGTTCAAGAGATAGCATGAAAGCTGGAGGCATCTGGGAAGGCTTCATGGAGGAGGTGGTTTAGCACTTGGCATTGAGGAAGGGGTGGAACTGGGAGGCCGGCCAGGAAGGGAAGCAACCTGAGTGCACTAACTCTCCCCAGGGTGGCTCCAGCCAGCAGGTATCTTCTTAGAGTAGGCAGGTGGGTGGCAGCTATGGCTCAGCCTGCTGGCAGCTCCACGAGAAGAGAGGAGGGGTCAGGGAAAACAGATGCTTACCTAGAGCCAGCAGGGCAAGCACCCTCCTCTTCACAGGTCCAGCCCCAAACAACTGGAGTGCACCCATCCTGGAGGGGCTTCATGCCCAGACCAGGCCTACAAGCATCCCCCCGACTCATCTGGGCAGTCCTATGAGTGGAGCTGGTTCAGGATGGATCAGCTTCTTTCCCGCTGCCTAAGCCAATGGCCAGAGCCAGACCGCTGATAATCACGGTAGTTCACACTTATATACAGCAGGGACCGTGAGCCAGGCACGGTTTTAAAAACTTTAACTAACTGAAGCCTTCCAACATCGCTATAAGGTGGGTACTATTATTATGCCCATTTTATGGACAGGGAAACGCAGGTACAGGGTTGTTAAGAATGTACCCAGGGTCCCCCAGCTAAGAAGAGGCCGTGTTCAGACTGGAACCGAGGCCGTCTGCTCTCACGCACTCTGCCAGGCAGAGGTTCATGAGCTCTGATCCTGGCTGCTGCTTCTCCTGCGCCTGGGAAGCCTCACCAAATTCAGGCTCCCCTCCTTGCCTGGGGCTCTTCCCTGCCAAGATAGCCCCCCTAGAAGGGAAGCAGGAGGCACCCCCAGCAGCCCCCAACACTAGAAAGGCCCATCGCTGCCGGGAAGGCCAGGCTAGAGGGCCCGGGCACCCCTCCAGCCCTGCACCCACATGCACGTGTCCCCCCACCCCCAACCGAGCACCGTTGCCTTTTGTTCACAGTGATGGCACCTGCGCCCAGGCCGGTGGGGGCGTGGAGGACTCCGTGGCAGCGGCGGCGGTGGCAGCCGGCAGACCCAGTGCCCATGCCCCGAAGGCTCAAGCCCAGGAGCTGCAGGAGGAGGAGGAGCGGCCGGGGGCGGGGGGTGCCTCCCCGCGGGCCGGCCCCCAGCGCGCGGCCTCCCCCGGCCCGCAGCAGCCTGCCCTGGCGACGGCGCTCTGCTCCCACGCCCCTAACGCGTCCGATTACGAACTCTCCCTTGATCTAAAGAATAAACAGGTACCCAGGGCCTCCAAGACGGGGGCGGGAAGGGTGGTGAAGGGGCCCTGCCTTCGGGGGCTGTGCAGGGTACCATGGATCTCCCCAGGTGGGCCCAACTCTGTCCCAGGCACACCTCTTTTACCGCTAGTTCTCCCACACTGAGCTAGGCAATCTGCCCTTCCCTGCAGCCCAGTTCCTCAGGCAACCAGCCTTTACTGGCAGAGGCCCCCCCCCCCCTGCAAGACCGGCCCCCAGGCAGTGTGTCCAGGGCTCCCTTCCTCTCACCCCGTGCAGGAAGCCTAACCTGCCCCACACACCTCTAGGCAAGCAGCCCACTGTTCTCTGAGGAAGTTCCCTACCTCCACCTGCTGCTTTGAGAAGATAGCCCAGCTTACATGCCCACCCACAGGGGGCACACAGGCTCAGGTGAGGCACGAGACAGTTGTCTCCTCCAGGAAGACTGGGGGTTCCCAGGATTAACCCAGACTGGGGGAATCAAAGCCCCCTATTGGAAAACAAACCCCATTAAGGGATTCCAGGCCTGCATTATCTCCCACAGTTTATCTTGGAGGACAATTAAGAGCCCTGAAGGAAGGTCTGTGTGTAAGTGTGTGTGTGTGTGTGTGTGTGTGTGTGTGTGTGTACTCATGTACACAAGGTTAGGGAAAATGTTATGACCTGATATTTGAAAGAATATTGCAAGAAGCAGCACTGAACTGAGCAGCGGACACAGGACACGCGTCCCACCTCCAGCTAACTGCGGCCCCGGGAACGCCAATTAAGTGCTCTTGGGCATTGGTTCATCAGCAGCAACACTGGGAATTAGACCTTGAATCATCTCCGGAGTCCCTTCTAGCTCTAAAATGTGTAGGTTCTGAAGAACTGTTCTTTAACTCGATGGACAAAGTGAGTCTTGGGAAGGGAAGCCAGCAGAAAGGTCACTGAGGCTGTCAAGCCATACCAAAGAGCTTTCTTTCAGCATCAAAGCCATGCTGTTACCCTAGCCACCTGTAGGCAGAGCGTTTAACAAACTCCCATGATATCTGTGTGGCAAGATAGGAAGTGGATGGGATGATAACGTAGTCAAATGGATCATTCTCACCCAGAATTCTCAAAAACATGCTGGTTTTTCTGTAAGTGCGATTGCTGGAGTGGAGTGGGGCGCTGTCCTTGTCCTGCCCAGTCCAGCCATTTTGATGGGTGCTACTTTCTGATGATGAAAAGTTGAAAGCAGACAGCTAATACCTTTATGGTAGAATCCAAGACTTTAAGAAAATTCCCATCCGTACAGAAAGATGGTTTAAATGAAAA
Organism: Smutsia gigantea; assembly: GCA_032199065.1. Lineage (NCBI taxonomy): Eukaryota > Metazoa > Chordata > Mammalia > Pholidota > Manidae > Smutsia > Smutsia gigantea. The sequence goes on from JAVSCE010019915.1 coordinate 270,148, forward strand.
AAGTCAAACAAAATAGGGAAAAATTTTAAGTTGTGTGCTTAGCTTTGAAAAGCCCACAGTGTTGGTCCTGGGGGGAGACCTTTAGGGCCTGCGAGCTCAAGACGAATCAACAGCCATGAGGCAGCTGCCAAAGAAGGGAGCACAGCAGCCTTCAGAGAAGGGCAGATAGAGGCCCCCCATGAGGGAGCCACTGGCCACTGCCCCACACTGCCTACTGGTCAGGGCCTGTCTGGAGCCTGTGCTTGGTTCTGGGGGCTTCATTTAAGAGGAAAATGAAGAATCTGAGGTTCTCCCGAGAAGGAAAATAGGATTGGTTGGAGTCCTCTGGGGAAGCTGTAGACATGAAAACATGTCTTAAATATGGAAGAGCTGGCATGTGAAAAATGTATTTTTTATCATTCTAGGCAAAAATAGCAGTACTAATGTATGAAAACTATAGGAGAAGAAGCTTTAGCTCAATTAACAATTAGAGCTATTATAAATATAGACTGTGTTGCTTGTGCGGTAGTGAGTCCTGTGTTACTGGAATGCTCATGCAGGGGCTAGAGGACAGTCCACCTTGGACGCAAGAGTGTGTTGGGGTGGTCAGACAGCCAGACGGGAGTCCTGTCAATCCCACGACTGCTCCTTGAGGACAGAGACCATCTCTTATTCATCTTTGTGCCCTTCTCCTGGTATCTAGAGAATGCCTCAGACACTTATAGACATTGTAAGAGCTCACTGAGTGAATATTTTTTGAATAACTATGATGCGCAAGGCCACAAGGGAGTGGGGTACCAAAAGGAAAAAAAGCATACCTTCCCCCAAAAGAGATTACAGTTCAAATTAAGGAGTATCCAGTTAACAACAGCAAAGGAAACTCAGGCTTCAGCTTGGGCAGGAGGATTAGTTTAATTCTGACTGACTAGGTGGATATGGAGAGTTGGGCAGGATTCTGATTGGTACCATGGACCTTTTTATAGTGGACATAATTCTAATAGATGGGTTTGCATGTCAGGCCAGCAGGAGTGGGCAGGGAAGAAGTGGGTTGGTCAAGGGTGTGCTGAGGCCTTCGTGCTGAGTGAATCTAGCCTTGGGGAATAGCTTACCTCCCCTGGCTTGTGTATCTATGCAGCCCAAGCATAGGCTGGAGGTGGGAGGAAGAGGACAAAAAGGGATTGAGGGGCTAGAGCAAATTTATAAGCGACAGCTCAACTCCTTTCTTCTGCAAATGAACTGTGTGACCATGAGCAAGTTGCCTAACTTCTCTGGCCCTTAGTTGCCTCATATCTCATCTCTTTGGGGCATCGCTATTCCCCTTGCCTCTACTGCCAACCTGCATACTCCCCTTCCACACTCCTGTGCTTGGCCTTGACTACTCCTTCTCTTGCCTTAGAACTCGCTTCCCATGCTCCTTCTGCCTCCCTGGGAGCTGTCCCAGCTCTCCGAGAGCTGCACTGGTTGCCCCCTCTCAGAGATCCCATGGTGCCCAAGCGTTCCCTGTCATAGCCCTTCAGACCTGGATCATCTTTTTCTGTTTGCTTGACTCCTCCTTGAAGGCAGGGCACGTGATTTATTCATCTTCACAGTCCCAGTGCCTGACACAGTGCCTGGCATAGGGGAGATGCTCAAAGGATGAAAAGGAGAAAATAAATCAGTGACCTGAAGTGGGTAAGGATGGGTATGCAGCCTGCAGCCAGGACCTGACTCGACATCAGATCTCTTTGAGATCTAGGATTTAATATTTTGGTCCCATGGTCCTCAGCAGCTTTACAAATCCTGTAGTCCTTGAACTGGAAAGACCCTGAGACAATCTGGATCTCCCCGTCCACTTGCTCCATCAGCCTGTCCGGAATCCCAAGTGTTTTCCACGGCCCCTCCCTCTCCTCCATGTCTGCTCCATCCCCACACCCCACCGATGCTCCCTCCTCACTGTTTCCCGACCCCCACCGGCCCCTGCCAACCCCACTGCCCCCACCTGAGACCTGGCTGCCATCGTCCCTCACCTGCACCCCTGGGGAGCCCCCACAGGTTTCCCCTGCTCAGAGCTGCACCTCTTCCAACCTAAACCCTGCTCTGCAGCTGAGACCGCTATATAAAGAGGATATCTGATCATGGCACCCCCTGTATAAAAGCTTTCCACAGCTTCTCATTGTGTGTCAGACAAACTTCTCCAGGGTCTTCTACTACCAGACCCAACTCCACATCCTGCCTTGTTCCCAGGGCTCCAGCCATTCTGATTTGCCTTTCTCAGAATCTCCATGCCAACCTTTGCCTCTGGGTCTTCAGTGCTTCATTTCCCCTGTGGGGAATACTCCCCACCAGTTATCCAGGCACACCCTGCCAGGAAACCTATACTCAGACTTTGGGGCTCAGCTTGGTAGCCCAAGCCTGGGCGTATGCTTTTGCTGAATGCCCCATGGCTTGCTCTGCCATCTGGTCACCGCCCCACTCATAAGGACAAGGACTCTGTGGCTCTCAGGGCTGGGCCAGACTTGAGCAGACTGTACACCAAACACCTGCATGGATTCCTTCCACTTCCTAGTCTGTGAGGAGCTAGTGCTCCACAGAGTTGGGTAGGAGACCTGCCCCACCCATGCCCAGCACCGTTTTCCTGGGGCCTAGGAAAAGCTCAGTATTGGAGGAAAATGGGAAGGAAGGAATGAAGGGAGAAAGGGAGGGAGGGAGGATGAGGCCCACCCCCCAACCTCCGTGATCTCTCAGCCTGTCCCCTCCCCATGGTCACAGTGAAGGGTCCTCCTGCACAGCTTCTTGTCCTCTGCGCTCTCTGCCCTCAACTCTTATCACCTCCCAAGTGGGGTGGGGCCACAACCAACAGGGACAGGGAGGGAACACACAAATCCCTTTGGGGGTCCTTTAGAAAAGTCCGTGGCAAGGATATAGAAGGCCCAGAAGTGGTTTCCAAATTCATTCAAGCCCTTGAGGGGGCCTGTACCCTGTTCTATGCCACGACTGGTGAGCAGCCCAGCTGGGATGCCACATTGCCTCACTCTGTGCTGTCCGAGCACGGGCCACCGAGCTGTGGCAGTAGCATCTGGGCCCTGCTCCCCGCACCAGGGTCCTGAGTGGAAGCCACATTTTCTTTCTGGAGAGCAGCCCCCAGCCCACCCCCACCTCAGCACATCTCCCACAGTCAGCCTGGACGCCAGCCTCACCATGGGGACCTCTCACAGGGAGAGGCCGGGCTACACTGCCAACTCTCTGGGCCTGCTTTCTCACTTGTGAAATGAGGGGTTGTAGGAGAGTACCTAAGGCCCCTTCCCACTCTGACGGCGAGACCGAGGGTGGCAGTGAAGGAGGGCGGTATCAGGCCGTCCCTGTGCCCCACCTCATCCAGTTCAGGGAATGACACCGCACAGCTGCCCTGTGCTGGGTCCCTTGGGAGGCCGGGGGCCCACGATGCCAAACACATGTCCCAGTCCTCAGGGAGCTCGCCTTCCAGCGCGGGCGCTGACACGGAACCAGTGCCATGGCACCAATAGCGCTAACCGTGTGCCGGACACAGTGCTAAGTGCTCGCCGTGCACTATCTCCCAGATCTGCACGCTCTCCTGGGGAGCTGGGCACTATTACTACCCGCGTTTTAGGAACAGGAAGACTGAGGCCTAGCAGTATTTAGCAAGTTGCCTGGGAACACACCCTCCGTATGGATCTGGTGCAGATGAGATGCGACTCCACGGTCCATGATTTTAGCCAAGTGCCCTCCACCACATCCTCCACTACAGCGGGGGGGGGGCGCGTGCGCACTGAAGATGGCAAGTAGCCTGGCCTAGGGTTTAAAGCAGGCTTCCTGGAGCGGCCTGCCTGAGACAGTCTCTGACGGGGAGGGGCTGAGCCATAGGATCCCCACCCCGCCCAGCTGCAGCCAGGAGAGGGTCCCGAGGGCGGCCCTGATCCTAAGCAGGCCCCTACGCCCTGTTCGGCACCGCCCGTATTTTGGACAGTGGGCAGGGAGGCGGGCACACAGGGAAGACACCAGGGTCCTCCTGGCTCTGCCCAGTGCAGGCCGCCCTGGGGACCTCCAAAGCTCCCAGCCCTCTCCAGACCCTCTGCTCCTCAGCCTCAAGGAAGTTCTGCAGGCTCACGCCTAGTGTTCTCAGTTGTGCAATCTTGGATCAGAGGAAATCCTCATGAAAAGCCCCCAGCCGGGGCCTAGCGCCCCCCAGTCTTTAGCACCGTGGCTCCCACCCAGCTGCTCTCCTCCCCCACCGAGGCTTGGAATCCATTTCTCAGCAGCCCTCGGCCCTCCTCAGGCTCAGCCGCTGCAGCAACCTGCGAAGAGGGAGCATGTTCCAATTAACACTGAGAGGCTCATTAGAGACCGAGCCCCCTGAGCCCCCCTCCACCGCTGCTTCTGGCAGAAGCTGAGGAATTGCTCTCTTGGGAGGAGGTGAGGCCACAGTTACCCATGATTCATGGCGTTTAGAGAGAAGCTGGTGGAGCTGCTCTGGGGCCGGTGGGCCCAGAAACCCTGCCCTCCATTGGGCCCCCCCCCCACATCCATCTCATCAGCTCTCTGACCTGACCCTGGTTAAGAGCAGGGTTAAGGTGGGTAGGAGGGCCTGGCTAGGGTAGATGGGGCTGGCCTGGGGCACTGCTGAGCTCCCAAGCCCAATGGGAAGGGAGGGCATATGGTGGTGTGGGTAGGGGGCAGTGGGGGAGAAAGAATGCAGCATTTGACTTGATCTGGAAAAGAGCCTGGGTGTTTATTTCCCCTGGGACATAGGACATAGTTCAGTTTAGTTCATGTCCACAGCATTTATTAAGCCCTAGCCACGGCTCCTGCTCGGCACTGGGCACCAGGAATGCACCACCAGATAGCACTCTTTGGTCTGTAAGGTATAGTCTGTGGGTGCTGCGAGAACATCCAGGGCAGGCACTGAGGGAGGGAAGCAGTGGGGCACTGCAGGCTGGGCTGCTGCAGCACCAGGCTGGAGTAAAGGGGAGACTTTGTGTTAAACTCATTGGAACAAATCAAGAGGATCCAACAGCTGAGTTCCTATGCCATACTGAGCAAGTGCTCTGTGCCAGGCTCCTGGTGCTATGCTTGGCTCAGAGGACGTACCTGAGGCCTCAAATAACTGATGCTCTGTTGGAGTCTGGGGCAGGGGGAGGAGAGGGAAGGATGGGTTGGATAAACATCACGAAATTAGGGAAAACACCAAGAGTCAAAGAAAAGTATGAAACAACGTACTCTGTGGGGCCCAAGGCAGGGATACACCTGTCTGGCTGGACTCTGAGAAGGCTTCATGGAGGAGGCACATTTGAGATGGGCCTTGAAGGAAGGGGGAAAGTTTCAGCTGGAGGAAAAGGGATGAGAGTGTGGGCTGAGGGCGGGGCGAACATTGCAAGCTGAGGGGAAAGGCTGAGCAAATGCTCAGAGCTGGGACAGGGGTGTAGGCTGGGGGACGAGCAGGAGGCGGCTGGTCAGTACGGAGACTGGGTGGTATTCCTCAGCATCGGAATTACAAGAAGAAACATTTATACCTATTTTGGGCAATGGTCTCAAACAACAGAAGGCTGTGTTCACATCTGTTCTTGGACAACATTGATCAGCATGATACAGCGTGAGCTGGGTGGGCAGTGTGGGGGTGGAGGCAGAAGAGGCAGGGAGGCAGTGAGGACACCCGGAATGGTCTGAGTAGGGAATCAAAGGCCCAAGTGACAACAGTCTGGTAGAAAGGTCAGGATGATTGCAGAAGGTGTGGGCAGGAGATACAGGACTCTGAGGCTGACTTTTGCAAAGGACAGGACAAAGGAGGACCCAAGGGCAAATACAAGTTTCCCAGACTGGATGGCACGAGAGCCAAGGTGCTGTTAGGCAAAGGTGGTTTGGGTGAGGTGGGGAAAGGAGATGGCTTTGCACAGGTGGACAGAGGGATCCAGAAGATGTTGGAAATGCAGATCTAAGATCAAAGCTGGTAATGGAGATTTGAGTTAGTCACATAATCATCATTGTCATCAAATAGTCACCACTTATTGTGTACCTCCAATGTGCCAGGTGCTGTACAGAATAGTTTAATTCTTTTAACAAAGCTACAGTGTCAGCAGGATTAGCCTCATTTAACAGAGAAAACAGAGTCAGAGATATTAAGAAACTTCTCCCAAGGTCAACCAGCAGGGAAGAGGCAGATCTGGGACTGGGTGTTTCCCTTGTGGCTTATTCATAATCCATCAAAGCAGAGTGAAGTCATGAGAGTGGATGAGGTTCTCAGACAATCGGTGAGAAAATCCTAGCATGTGGAACTTTAGAGTTGCCCCTAAGGCTCTGCCTGAGATAGCCCCTCTTAATTGGCTGTTAATTATTGGCTACCAGGGGCTGCTCTAATGACTTCCAACATAAAAATCACGGTAGATGTCCAGAAGTGCATAGGAAAATAAACTGTGTCAGGAGAATGGAAGATGGCTCACATGTGACTTATAACTAGCATGCTTAGGGACTGTGATTGGAATGTAGGATTAAAGCACTGCACGAAAACAAGAAAACTGAGACATACTGTGTCCTAAAAGTTTTGAAATGATAAAAATACCAAGAGCTGCAGAAAAGAGGGAGGAGGAAGGTTGAGGACGGCCTCCAGATCTAGTGATTGCGGGTCATTGGGGACCTACCTGAGATCCGTTTCAGAAGACAGGTGGGAGCAGGAGGCAGACTGGGAGAAGTCAGCTGGGTCAGGCTGGATCAGCTGTGGGGCATGGGCTCATGGAGTGAGGCAGCGGGCAGAGACAAGTCCTCCAAGAGGCTTGGCAGAAAATAGAGATTGGGCTAGTGCCCCAGAGCTGGGGGTCCAGCAGAGTGATGTTTTAGTGTGGAGAGATCTGGGAGGGCCTGTGGACAGGTGGGAGGCGGTCAATGCCAGGGTGGAGATTGGAAATGTTAAGTCAAAGGGAGACTGGAGGGAGAAGAGAACTTACCAAGGAAGAAAGAGAGGGTGGAATCGTCAGGTCTGGGAGAGGGGGAGGTCATGGGTTAGATCAGGAAGGCTTTTGAGAGTCACAAAGATAACTTTGGAATTAATTCTTTAATGTGTTCAATAAATATTCATTGAAGGCCTACTGTGTGCTGGACACTGTCCAAGCATTGGAGATAAAGCCCTGAACATGGTGGGCAAGGTCTCTACCCTCAGGGGGCTTACAGTCTAGTGGAGGACTTGATGGAGCAGACTCAGGAATTTAAAATCTGGCTTTCTTCTCTGCTTGGGTGGAGCATGGACACCGGCTGGTAGAGACAGTCTCCGAGGGTTATCTCATCAGCCGCTGCCTCCAAGCAGGATGACACTGTGCCAGGGACGGACCCGCTTTGGGAAACATTTCAGGCAATGAGATTTCATAGCTTCCCTCTGTAGCCCATAGCATCTCGTAACCTGAAAAGAGAACTCTTGGAGTTAGGATTGCCCTAGAAGTGTGAATAGGGCAGGTAGGAAAGAAATAAGAATTCCTGTCTGGTGCCAGTATCTCATGATGCTCAAGGACGGGTGAACAGAGCCAGGAGTCAAGAAAGAGCAGTTCAGTGATCAGTTCCCCTCACTCTTTACACTTCCCCTTGGAGGACTTTCTGGCCTGAGTCAAGGCCAGTGTCCATTCCGGGCCTCAGGGAGCCTGCCAGAGTTCACCCAGCTGAACTACAATGCTCTCTCCCATCTGACATGATTTCTGCAAAGGCAGGGGCAGAATGCCCCAGAGATACCTGTGTTTCCAGGAGATCCTGGATACATGAAGTCTTACCTAGATGATGACCCCACAGGCAACCATCCAATTTGTATGGTACCAATTCTAAGACAGCCTGCAAGATTCCTGTCCCCTGGTATACATATCCTGTGTAATCCCCTCCCCTCAACTGTGGGCTGGACTAGAGGACACGATGGGATATCACTCCTATCATTAAGTCACCAGTCAAATGACCCCGAGTTAATCAAAAGGAAGATCATCTGCGAGGCAGTGGGTGCTGGCCTAATGAGGCGAACCCTTTAAAAGAAGGTGATGGGTCACAGAGTCGCTCTCCTGTTGGCCTGGCGGGGTCAGACTACCATGTTGTGAAAAGGGCCATGTGGCAGAGAACAGCCGGCAGCTGCTAGTAACTGAGGGTCTAGGTTTTACGATCTCAAGGAACTGAATTCTGCCAACAGCAATGAACTTGAAGGAGGACCCTGAGCCTTACATGAGGTTGCACCCAGCTGACACCTTGATTTCAGTTTGGTGAGATCCAAGCAGAGAACCAGGCGAGCTGTGCTCAGTGCTCAGACTACTGACCTACAGAACTATGAGTAACACAAATTGGTGTTGTTTTAAGCTGCTACATTTGTGGTAATTTTTTATGCAGCAGTACATAACTAATATACCTGGTACGATTTGTAAGAGCACCTGGAAGGCCCCTACAATTTGAGGATTGTGAGGACTGGGAGAGCTTCCTGCCTTCTGCTCAGGGCCTTGCACCTTGTGAAATGCAAATGCCTCCTAGAGGGGTCATTTAGGAAGCCTGATGGGCCAACTGAACCTTAATATGAGTAAGCTTTTCAGATATAGTCCCACAGAAGGCCTGGATTGGGGGAGAGGAAGCACAGTGGAGAGAGATACCAGCTGTGGGGATGGGAATTGCTGGACACAAGACTGAGGATGACCCGTTTTACCTGGGATTGTCCCTGGGGACTGGATTGGATCTGTGAGGTTTCTCGGGCTAGGAGTGTGCCTCTGCTGGTTCAGCAGTGGGGCCCCCACTGGGGAAACAGAGGCAGCTGCTGGGGCTTGGAGAAGCGGCACTCCAGGGGCAGCCCTTGGTGGGTCCAGCGCAGAGGAGGCAGGTTGAAACACTGTACTGAGGGATGAAATTTGGCCTTCCTATCTGTGCTGCCCCTCCTCCAATGACCCTGGGAGCATGGGAAGGAGGATGCTGTTCTTGCCTTGAGTTGTTAAATCTCAGCCCACCTACCCCAATTCCTAGTTTCAGCGTGACATGTATGTGTAAGTGGGCATGTGGCTGTGAACAGGATGTCATTGAGGGCCTAGGAGTCCTTTCTCAATTCCCAAACTTTCCAAAGGACGCATCACAGTCCACAATGCCACCAATATGACTGTGCCTTTAACATAGGCCTTATCTCTTATTTAAATGCAAAAGTCTCCAGGAAGGGGCACGGTTAAATGTTATTGGCCATTCACATCTCAGGGGGAACATCCTTCTAGTTCTTTCCTGAGAGGTTTTGCTAAAGGAGAAAAAGTGAGGGCATAGCAACCTGAGGGGGAGAGAAGACCATCGACGGAGACAGAACTGGCAGGAGGTGACTTAAGGGCCTGGAGACAAACTGGCTCCATGTTAGAAGTTATCCTGAGTCCAGCTCTGCCCTGATGAGGTAACACACCCCCAGCAGCCAGCTCTACCAAGCCCTGCCCTGGAGGTGCAGCTCCCACTGTTGAGAACAGAGGCAATTCAAATTGTGGAGCATGGTAGCGAGAAACACTCCCACTCCTGAAACATCCATCCATCCTCCCATCATACATCTTTTTATTAAATTCATATTTATTGAGCATCTACCATGTGCCAGCCCTTGGGCAAGTGGGGACACAGAGATGATCAAACCCAGGTCCCAACCCTTAGGATGCTTCCAGGGACACAAACCACCCCAGTGCAGTGACACAGGTGTGGAGAAAGCAAGCCCGGGCACAGCAGTAGCAGCAATGTCCTTTAAGCATTTCTGTTTCATTTTTTATTATTTTAAGTGCACACACAAGGATAAGGAACAGTAATAAACTGCCATACAATCATCACCCAGCTCCAACGATTTTTAGTAATATTGTTTCATCCATCCCTTCCAGTTTTTTGGAAGGAGTATTTTAATACAAATTCAAGACAGCATGTACCTCACCCATAAATACTTCTGTATGCAACTATGATGTGAACATCACTACCCCAGCAGCAATATCTAACTACCATAAATAATACCTCTGTCCCCTGCCACCGGGACATCACCAGTCCCCAGAATCCAGTCACACACCTGCACCACTAGGAGTCTTGGCAAGGATCTGGTATCTCTGGCAGGAGTTTCCAGGGCCCCAGGTGTGCATTCTGGGCCCCGCCAAAGGGTAGCCATATAACTGTGCACTGATGGATAATAACCAGGCCTAGCTTTTGGAAGGGCCGCCCTTCTGTAACTGCTCTCTTTGTGCCCCTGTCCTTGCTGCAGATTGAAATGCTAGAACACAAGTACGGTGGCCACCTCGTGTCCCGGCGTGCCGCTCGTACCATCCAAACCGCCTTCCGCCAGTACCAGCTCAGCAAGAACTTCGAAAAGATCCGAAACTCTTTGCTGGAGAGCCGCCTGCCGCGCCGCATCTCCCTGCGCAAGGTGCGGGTGCCCACAGCTGAGAGCCTGGCAGCCGAGAAGGCACTCATGGAAGGCTATGGCCTCATGGGGCTGCCGCTGGTGCGCTCGCCCTCCCTGCCGCCCACCTTCGCGGGCACGCTCACCGAGCTGGAGGACTCCTTCACCGAGCAAGTGCAATCGCTGGCCAAGTCCATCGACGATGCCCTCAGCACCTGGAGCCTCAAGACCATGTGCTCCCTGCAGGAGAGTGGCGCTTACCAGATCCACCAGGCCCTGCACGCGGGCGCAGGGCCCCCAGGCCTGGAGGCCAAGCTGCGGGAGCCGGAGAGCGCCCACCCGCGGGCCGGGGAAGAGGCCACTGAGGCCGCCGGCCTGCCCCAGGGCCACGGCAGCACCCTCATGATGGCTTTCCGGGACGTCACCGTGCAGATCGCCAACCAGAACATCTCCGTCTCCTCCTCCACAGCTCTGTCGGTGGCCAACTGCCTGGGCGCACAGACTGTCCAGGCCGCGGCCAAGTCTGCCGTGGACAAAGGTGAGCAGAGCGAGGTCCGGGGTCAGGGGGCCCCGGTGGCCCCGAATGCGGGTCAGGGGGACACGCCTGCCCAGAGCACGTGCGCTGAGGCTGGAGCCAGCAGAGCCCTGCAAGCCATGCCTGGGGGCGTGGACCTGGTAGTGGAGGTGGAGGAGGCCGGGGCTACTACAGAAGCAGAGGAGGCAGGGCAGGTGGGGAAAGGGGCTGAAGCCGAGGCCAGCGACAACTTGGAGCAGCTGAGCAGCAGCAGCATGTTCGCCAAGTCCGCCTCAGAAGTACCAGCCGCGACCTCCAAGGAGGCCCTGCAGGCCATGATCCTGAGCCTGCCCCGCTACCACTGCGAGAACCCTGCCAGCTGCAAGTCGCCCACGCTCTCCACTGACACCCTGCGCAAACGGCTCTACCGCATCGGCCTGAACCTGTTCAACATGTAAGTGAGCGCAGTTCCGGAGCCCAGGGAGCCCTGGGGAGGTCCCAGGAGGGAGGAAAGAGGGGTGACTTGTATTACAGGTGAGCGGGGTGCCAGGTAACTCACCACATCATCCCAGTGCCCAACTAGGAGGCATCCGTGCTGTCCCTACTCCTTGAGATTCTGCACAGGAATGCACATTTTATTTTTATTGTTATGAATGGATCTTAAGCATTAGGGACAAAACAACACATCAAGCCTATGCTTCACCACTACTACTGATTAAGATGAAGCTGGGGTTTGAAAAGTGAGGGAATTTACAAGAAAATGCAGTATCAAGTAAATAAGCATACAAGTAGCATGAGGACTGAGCAGAGACTATTTCGGTAAGATATGAAGCGCGGGGACCAGGGTTGGCTCATGGGGTTGGTGACAGGAGAGAACAATGAGGAGAGGTACATAGGGACTGGTAAGGGAGAGAGAAGGGAGCTTGCGTGAGGAATGCAGGAAGAGAGCAGGAGAGGGATTGAGATAAAGGGGGAAAGAGACAGGGAAAAGCGTGGGAAGCAAGCAGAGGTGAAGTAGCAAGAGAATAGGGGAATGGAAACAAAGAAATGAACGGCCGCCATAGCTTAGAGCCCACAGCCAGAGCCCCCAGCCAGAGCTCACCTTACAGCCAGAATGTACACAGCCAGTGGCAAGCAGAGGTAACACACATGCCACTTCCACGGAGACCTCAAGGGCATGAGGCACTCATCTCCACCCTCCACTCACTCCTTCCTTCATAGCCCTGAGCCGGGAAACACAACACCCTCCTGCCCACTTGTACCTTCATTTCTTTACTTGACTGTTACTTATTGAGTGCCAGACCACAAAAGTAAAAGACACATCCCCTGGTCTCAAGAAGTTCATATGCTAGGGAGAATAGCTACTGTTTAGAGCTCACCTTACATGAAATATCTGCAGACTTCCTAACAGTATCTGGAGATAGCATTATGCCATTTTACAGAAAAGGAAATGGGTGAGCTGCACACTGAAACAGCTAGTCAGCAGCAGTCAGGTGAAGCCAGATCTGCCTGGCTCCAAATCCATTGCTCTTTCTTCTTCATCAGGCTGCCACCCTGGTGAGCACAGCCCCCACCCTCTTCCAAAGCATCACTGCTGCCTGCACACGAATGCTCACACATACTCAGATCTTTCAAGAGAGGGGCTCTCAAACTCTCCATAGTGAAGAACCAGCTTGGGTTTTTACCAGTATGTGTGGACTGATACTTTTGTAAAATACAATAAAAATGACTTGTTAGAAAAACAATCTCATGCTTGGTTGTTCTGAAAATGTCAAAGTGCTATAAAAGGCTCTAAATGCTTCCCCTCTATTTCTGTACTTACCTTCTGGACCAGTAAGATGCAGTTCAGGGAGCAGAATGGATTTGCAGACCATACTGTTAGCGCCTTTGCCTTAAGACACAGCACCCACGCCCACCCATTGAGCATGAGTAAATGCTGAGCAGGGTTCACGTGTCCACCAAGAACAGAGAACAGGGTGTGGTGGGAGAGCTCACCTGTATTTCCCAGCTTCACCCTCTCTCCTGAATACAGGGTGGGTAATTCCAAGGTCCCTACCGTGTTTATACAACAGGACACAGTCAGGGAGGAAGGCCTTCTTGGCAGGCCTTGGAGACCTCAGGTAAAGACCCGTGGGAAGGACGCAGGTAGACAGAAGGGACACCTCTCCACCTGCTCTGGAGTTCACTCTCCTTGGCCCTTCCTGCCCCACACTATCTTCTCTTCTGTGTGGGAGGTTCCAAAGAGCGGGGGTTTGGGGAGAGGTGCTTCCGATGGGGAACCCTCAGGTGTGGAAGGGATCTTGCATTTCCAGGGAATTCTTCCTAGGGCACTTTCATGGACTGGAATAATGGGGCAAAGAAAGTCGTGGATGGCATGGGCTCACTGTAACCCTCCTCCCTGCTCGCAGAAACCCGGACAAGGGTATCCAGTTCCTGATCTCACGAGGTTTCATCCCTGACACCCCCATCGGAGTGGCCCACTTCCTGTTGCAGCGGAAGGGCCTCAGCCGTCAGATGATCGGAGAGTTCCTGGGCAACAGCAAGAAGCAGTTCAACCGCGATGTGCTGGAGTGAGTGCCACTCCCTCGGGCCTTGCGCCCGCCCCCCGGCCCTCCCACCTGCCCACACACCCCTGGCGCTGGATGTAGCAGGTAACCAGGAAGGGCTCAGGGCAGGAAGCAGGACCTCGGAAAGCTGGGCTATTTCCCAGAAATCCGTGCTCCAGCTTCAGCAGCTTCTTGATTGGCCCCAGGGCCCAAGTCTTTAGCCAATCATAATCTGTTTCCCCACTTCAAAGTCATTTAGGATTGAGCACTCTGCGCAGGGCACCATTGGAGGCCCTGGGGTGCTGGAAAGGTCAAAGGAGACAAAAAGGCCTCCCTCCTTGCTACCCTCCAGGACAAGAGATGGAGTCTGGAAAGCAGGAGGGTTGAGCAAGCCCTGGGGCCATCTCCACGTAGGGAGCAGGCCCCTCAGCCCACCTTCTGGCAACTGCCACCTGTCCGATCCCCAAGCCCCTCCCCTGCCAGCATGTGCTTGTTCCCCTCACAGGCTCATTTCTGTATAGGTGGAGGCAAACAAGAGGCGGAAAACAGAAGGGGATAGACTGAGGGTTTTTAGAGCAAAAAAATGCAATGATTCCACGAAGATGAAGTGACCTCCAAGATCACAACAATCAGAGAAAATTGTTTTAAAGTCCAAGAGATGAGGGGAGGGGGCTGCCTTTGCTAGTGCTCAGCTCTGTTGATTTGGGGGTGCAGACGGGCGAGAGTCAATACTTGCTCCCCCTCTGGAGCTGTAGGGCAGGGGCGGTATTCCTAGGGGCTGAGGAGCAGGGATTTGGAGCCACCCCTCCCCTGGCAGAGAAGGTGAGGCCCCTAAAAGCCTGCTTTAGGCCCCTGCCACTCCCCATGCGCCCTCTCTCCTTCACTAGGACCCCTGAGCTCACTGCCTTCTTGAAGGTTCACCATCCTGTACGGAGGCGACCCACTTTCTCCTTGGGTACAGTCGGCAGAGCTGTTTCCCCTGGGTCCTGGTGGAGCAGCAAGGGCCTGCTGGAGAGGGGCAGGCGGCTCCTGGAAGCATGAGAGTCACAAGGCCTGACTGGCAAGATTGTCCGTGTCCTGGGGTGGGACTGGAGACCTGGCTTCTGTTTACTGAAGTCTTTCCATCTCCATGCCTGTAGAGTGGAGGGGTTGGATTGCCAGGGACAGACCACTGCCCTCTGGAATCCCTGTGACAGTCGTACATTCACTGTTAGGGTAGTTGCCTAACTGAGCATAGTCAGAAGAGGGGGGACTTGGACTATCTGAGGGACCCTGAAATCCCCCGATGGCCCCTAGTTGACAGGCCCCAGTTCCTGCCTCTGACTCTGGTTGGCCTTGGAGAATCAGCCGTCCCTCCGGGAACTGGTGGTAAAGATGGTCCAAGCTCCTCGAAAAGGAAAGGAAACTGATGAAAGTGCAGGGTTTCCCGTTCATCCTCCGTCTCTCCCCCATCTCTCTGGCTCCTCTCCTTTTGCAAACGCTTGCTGCACAGGTGCCCTAAGGCGACGCCCTGAGGACAGGGTAGAGAAGAAAGATCAAGTCCTTTCTGTGTCCTGCCTTGCCCTGTTTCCCTCCACCTGGCTGTCTCTCTGGCTTCTGCCTTAGGAAGGAGGCTGTGCCCTATCACTTCACCCTGCCCCTCCCCACTAGGGGACCCTGTTTTGTTTCTCTGCAGGAGTGACTGTGTCACTCAGAGGTCCTAACTGGCTGTTTTTTGTTCTCTGCCTTCCCAAGTCCCCACGTGGCCTGACCCTGGAATTCTAACCTGCCGAGCCCCCACTGACCTGGAGTGCTGGGAACACATGGCTTTTCTCCAGCCCAGGCTGTGCTGAACAGCACAATGAAAGATAATTGCCGTCTTCCCCGGGAGACTGAGTGTGTGGGCAGGAGACTCCAACCAGACCAGCACTTCGGCCTGTGCTGGGAGGGGAACTGGGCAGAGGACTGGAAGCTGCTGAGGGGGGATCAGGCTTGGGATAGGAGGTCGTGTGGGGGGGTAGGTCCCTTCTGCAGTTCTCAGTTTCCTCACCTGTAAAGCAAGAGGGCTGGGCTGTGCGGTCTCAAAGGTCCCTCCGAATCCTGTGGAAGGGTCATCTTTCCTATTCTTTAGTGCATGTGTAGCGCCTGGCATCACGCAGAACCATTTGCCCTAAACCTCGAGACCATGCTTTCTCATCCTGCCAGAGCTTCCCAGGGCAGCCCTCAGGCTCCAGGGCAGTGGTGGGGTGCCAGAGGCCAGGGGAGAACAAGGTCATCCTTCACCATTCATTCAGCAAACACTGAGTGCCTACTGTGTGTCGGGAATGGGGCTGAGCTGGGCATCCTGTGTGTGTATGTGGGATGGAGATGGAATAGACATGACTCATGGCCTCAGGGAACTTGCAGAGCCCGGTGTCGATGGCAGAGATAAGAAGAGTATGGTGAGGAAGGCGAGGTGCCAAGAAGCCAACAGCAGGTTTTGTGGGTTTGTGGAGGGTCCAGCTGAGCCCAGTTCTGCCCCAGTGAACGTCTGGGTCCCTCGTGCTGTATTCTGCAGCCACACTGGCCCTGGGCTCTGGGCCCTGGCACCCTGGACCTCTGCAAATAGCAGCTCCACAGAAAGGAGCCCCATCCCCCAAATAAATGGTTTGCTGACTGCCTGGTTTGTCTCCTGCAAAGTGCCAGGAGAAGATGGAGGATCAAGAAGAGACAGACACTTGCCAGGGAGTCAGAGGCTTGGAGCTTTGGTGTTTCTCAGCTACTCCAGCCAGCTACCCTGGAGCCTTTCCGATCTGCTGCCTCTTCCTTACTCACACCAGGGAAAACACACAATAACAGTCACCCAGTGCCATTTTGCCCAGGCCTGGAAGGCTTCATTGGGATTCTACACAGCTTCCCTGCCCCCACCTGGTGACATTCAGCATGTCGCATCCATTCTGTACAAAACTGTTTGCCAAATAAAAGGACATAATTCACCCATCCCCTTGGAGACTGAGACAGTTCAAGCCAGAGCACTCTCCAAGATGCAGCAAGACAAGAAGGGGAGAGGCTGAAAGCCTCTGGGTAGAGGGGCAGGACCCCTGGCCTAGGCCACTGGGAGAAAGGAAGGGAAGGGGCCCTAGCAAAATCTGCCTCAGCTGCCGATCTGTGTCAGAGAGTCATAGATGCACCGATGTTTGCCTCCAGAATCCAGCCTTCCGTGCTCCTAAAAGATGACCTCTCCATCCCTTTGTATCCTATTTCCATAGAAGACACATCCCAAGAAGGAATGTATTCAGCCAGGCTTTACCAAATAATAACAGAAGACACTCTGAGCTCACAGGGCCATGTCCATTCCAGTGTTTACCTGCCTCAGTTTCCTCATTTGTCAAATGGGGATAATATGAATAAATTTGCAAAATGCATACAAAGTGCTTAAGTCACACCTGATGCTTAGTAAGTTCTTTTAAAATGTTAGCTATTTCTATCGTTACCTTTCCCACTTGAAAGCCCAAGGCATTAAGGCTCCCACCCCACCCCTCAACACAGGGAAGCCTCAGACACCTCAGGTCTGGTTTGGGATCAAGTGTACTCCCTGGACAACAAGAACTTGCTGCAGAATGAAGGGGAGCCCATTCGGGGACCATCCTGTACCTTGCAAAGCCTTCCCCAGGGCTAAGGAGAGAAAGGCAGTGGTGGCCTGGTGGCAGGAGCCAGACAGCAGCCAGCTTAGCATCCTTTGGGGCTGGAAGCTTCTCCCTCTCGGTTCTCACGTGGCTGGGGAATTTGGCTCTGCTCTATTTCCCTTCTGAAATGTCTGCTTCAGCGAATTTGAAGGCCAGCGGATGGGGGATTGCCGCTGGCTGTGAGCAGTCGCTGTCCTGTCCCGGTGATTGCGTCCAATGTGAATCACGCATACAGGGAGAGCATGGGTATCTGTCACATGTGCGGAAGTGCCTGAAGGGCAGCTTTGGGGTTGAGTTCCTAGCTGCTCCTTCTCTCACTGCATCTACTCCATTCTTTGTTAGGTATTAGCGTTTGACATTTTAGTCAGATTTCATTATTTCATTTCCATGGAAATGTATTGGCCAGGATGTAACAGATTTGTTCTTCTTAGGGGACATTCCAAAATGAAGACAGATTGTTTGTCATACTCAACAGGCTGGAAGGCTCCAGCCTTTCATGGCTAGGAAGAAATTATTTGAGAACGTCCTGCTCATCGTGTGTGTAGAACCTCTAGATAGTTATCTTAATCCTAAGGAATTACCCAAGGAAGGGGAGAGCAGGCTGGAGCCTAGGCTGACCTTCTAGGTCTGGAGGTGTGCGGAAGGAGGCTTCGGGCAGGAGGGATAGGACTTTGGGGCTGTTTCCATCACTTTGAGAACTTGAGACTGTCACCACCCAGAAGAATAGAAGGAAGGGGTGTCTTCTGTAAGTGCTGTCTGTAGGTTTATGGCCTTGACCTCTCACCTCTCCAGTGGCACCCCCCCAGCCCATTGCCACACACACACACACACACACACACACACACGCACACACACATACTGGTAGATGAGAGATTTTTCCTTGTAGTAAAGAGCATGAGGGTTAAGACCCACTTATTTCTGTATGTGGAAATTCTTAAACTCCAAGTGTGGGATCAACAAGTGTAGAGTTGAAACTCCTTTGGCTTGGTTATGTTAGCGGATACATTGAGCTTTTACACAAAAATGAATACACCTAGGGGGAAAAAGGGGCATTATGACTAGCAGATGTAATGTTGGGGGGGCACGGGGAGGGCTGTACAACTCAGAGAAGACAAGTAGTGACTCTATAGCATCTCACTACGCTGATGGACAGTGACTGAAATGGGGTTGGTGGGGGGGACCTGATGAAGGGGATAGTTTAATAACCATAATATTGCACATGTAACTGTAGATTAATGATACCAAAATAAATTATTAAAAAAATGAATACACCTAAATCCCTTCCTGATTACTCAGGCCCTAGCTCCAGAGGGCTCTCTTTCAATCCCTGTGTGATAGTCAGGTGTGGCTGCAACTGGCCACTCTTTAAAGTGAACTTTGAGGGGCTTCCTGGGAAGTACACACTCCTGGGTCTTTAAGAGGGCCAGCTGTGAGTGAGCAGACCGCTAAACGTAATGATGACGGCTCACATATATCAAGCATTTACTGCGCGTTCACAGGCACTGTTCCAAGACCCATATGTGCAAAAGCTCATTCCATCTTTGCAGCAGCTCTGTGAGGTGGGTGCTATTAATCTGCTCCTGCTGGAGGAATTGAGGAACAGAGAGGTTAGGTAGCTTGCCCCGGGTCACAGAGCCAATCAGTGGCTGAGATCTGAAGCCAGGCAGAATGGTTCCGTCACCTGAGCTGTTAACCCTACAACTTTGCACTTCATCCCAAGAGAAGCATGGTCTGAATGCCTTAAAGTCCTTGTCAACCAGCTATGAACTGTGGCTCTGGAAGATCCCTTGCACATTCAGCTCATCCAGCCTTCTCATTTTACCCAGGCAGAAACTGAGGTTCAGAGAGAAGACATGACTATTCCCCTGGCCAATAGCAGAGAAGTTGAACAGAATCAGGTCCTGTCCCATCCCTTGACTCACCTTTATTTGCTATCCTCTGACCCTCTCATCTGAAAAGAAAGCAGAGCTGAGAAACTGATTCATGAATCTCAAGAGGTCTGAGCTAGGTTCTGTTTCCTCTCTCTGATAGATAGATGCATATTTTAAAGAGTCAATGGATAAATGTCTAATGGTATAATTTCAAGTGGAGTTAATTAGTGATGAGGCAAAGGATTTTAGTCTATGCTAGAGGGAACTTCAAATCCACTTACTTACCTGGGATGTCAACTCAAACTTGGTCTCCAGGTATGTAACAAAAGCTGCCATTTATTAAGCTCTGTTACATACCAGGAACTTTACATACATTGTCTCTTTTAAAACTCATAGCCACCCTGCCCTTGGGTGTTATAGGTGTCAGCTCCGTCCTACAGACAGGGAAAGGGTGGCACAGCTGAGGGACTTGAACGGAGCAGCTACATAGTGGAAATGAGATTTAGACCCAAGAAGTCTGGCTGCTTCCCATTTCACCCAGTTACTGGCACAGAGCAGTGGTTCTCAAACCGTGGTCCCCCGAAGAACAGCATCCCTGGGGAGCCTGATATTGTCAGCCATAGCAGTCCTCAGACTGCACCCCAGTCAGAACTCTGGGGGCAGCAGTCTCTGTGTTAATAAGCCTGCTCGGTGGTTCTGATGCTCAAGTTTGAAAGCTACTGGCGGATAGGGGTGCTGCGAAAGGAAGATTACCTCCAGCATCCATGTTGCCTCCTAATCTGTTTGGGTAGTTTGAACTTGGTTCTTCTGGTTCCTGAGTCTTCACGGTGTGATTGCAGCCATCTCCTCGGAGGCTCCCACAGACAAGGTTTTCTTTGCCCCCATGTCGTCACCAGGAACACTGGCAGGGTCTCCTGCGTCATCTTCCTGCTGCTCTATTTTCTTAGCCACACTGCACTTTTCCAAAAAGCCTTGACCTTTGTTGGGCATGTTATGAGTTCTGACTAACAAAAATAACTCTCTGGCGGATGGGGATATTTTTAATTGAATTGTATGAGCCAAGGACTACAGAAATAAAACCAGGGTTCCTACATCCCGTGGCAGTGGGCGGTTTCCTTTTCATCCTCATCCTGAAACCTGGGCTCAGCCTCCCTGGAGCACCAGCTCCGTGCCTGCAGCACACGCACCTCTTCCCTGGCCTCTGCCTGCATCTCACCTTCCAGATCTTTGCTGTCTCTTCTGGCCAATTAAACATCCCTGCTGCTATCATTACCTGTCTTCAGCTCCCAACCAGTTCCTTTGTCTGCTAGATGCTGTCTTGCTATCGGAGGGAAAAAAAGTTGAGATGACGAAATGCATCTTGATCGCAGTCATGTGTGACGCTTCATTTCCCTGCAACACAAACTGATTCCATGCACAGATCAGTGTGAGCAAGTAATTTTATGCAAGACTGTACCTGTTTATACAGATGCAGGGAACATCTGTGTTGATGCTTCCCCAGCCCTTCTGAGGTCCTTGCCACTGCCCCTGCAGAAACCCACAGGGGATGGCAGCCTGAGCAGAAGCTGTACCACCCTGATTCCTCACCACCAGTGGCACCTCCCAGGCAGGGCCAGACATGCTCTGCTGGAAGCAGTCTGACCAGCACCAGTTTGGCCCAGTCCTCCTCACCTGTCCACTTGTGTCTGCAGCTGAAAGAGGAGGGAAGCATGTGCGCTGCACACTGCCTCGCTGCCCGTGGTCTGGAATCCATGTGGTCATTGTCCTGGTCTCAGGGGCAGCTCCAGAGGATCTTGGCAAAGCAGGCCGAGAATCCTAGGCCACCAGGCAAAGCTTCCAAAGGCACAAGCCACTAGGCCTCTTCCCCAGCTGCCCTCGTGCTCAGGGTCTCATTCACATAGTTGGTCACTCACTCACTCATTCATACTCAGAATATTTAAAATCATATATATGTCAGGGGTACAGAGAGGAAAAGAGCCCCAGCCTGAAGGAGCATGTAGCCTCGTGGGCAGGCAGGAAGGTAAATGTCACGTCACAGGATGCAACTTCAGTGGTAGGCAGAAAGCATGTCCAGGGGATGGTGGAGGTCAAGAAAGACTCCTGCAGACTGATAGCTAGACAGAGATCTGCAAAATTGCCGAGGCTTCGGAGGAGACTGCATGGGGGCAGCCAGTACGGGTAGGGGCAGGAGAGGCTGGGAAGCTAAGGGGGGCCTGGCTTGCTTTGCCAAGGAACCTGGGTTTCATTCTCGGGATGTGGGAAGCCCTTGAGAAAATACAAGCTGAAGAGTAAATGTCAGGACCGACTGGGTGTCCTAGAAGGATTGTTCTGGAAGATGGCTTAGAGGCACACAGGCTGCTGAGGAGGCTACCACAGTCGGAGTAGTGGTGAGAAATGATGAAGCCTTAACCTCAGCAGTGGCCATGGGGAGGGCAGAAGCAGGCGAGCCAAAGGCCTGGAGAGGCAGCAAGGGCCTGGTGGCTGGTGTGGCAGGAGGACAGAGGTGGCAAGTCACAGTGGGCGGCCCTGAGCGGCCGAGAGCTCAGGATACCGAGTCTTCGCAGATGAATGTGTTTGTGCTTCAGGCCCACTGGAGGGATCTGTGCATATTATACCAAACAAACGCATACCTTTTAGTTTGGACAGGGAGGAAGATAGATGCTGGGTTTGGGGACATTTCATTTGAAGAATTCCTCAAACCAGACATCATCAAATATTTACTGAGAACACATTAAAATATTAAATACTGGGTAAAACATAAAATATTTGCAACCTGACTTCCCTGCAAGAGATGTGAGCACAACCCACGGTTTTGTGAACGTGCCCAGTGACTTACCTTCAGAGCTGAGCATCCAGATGAATTCAGCAGCCAGCGCTCAGAAGCATGTCGGTAAACTTTCCGTCAAATGCGTCGATGTCTGCACAAGCCCTCCACGCCCAGCAGCACCGTGACTTAGGGTGGGCTTCTATAATCAGTCTAGGTCAACCAAAAAGAAGATTAACTGGTTAGTGACTAATAATAGAATGAATTTGTCACAAGAGACAAATACTTAAAAGTTGGTGGTGTGCTGTCAACTTTCGGAGCCATTGGAATGGGCAAGGCCGCCAGGAAAGGCGTTAGGAAGAAGAAGGGGGCTGGGGCCGGGTGGGGGAGGAGGAGGAGGAGGAAGGGCGCCCTCGGAGAGGAAGGAGGCAGCCTGCGGAAGGGCGCAATGGGAGCAAGACAGAGGGATGTTTCCAGAAGGAGTGATGAGCCGTGGCAGTGGCCAAGGGGCTGCTGGACGAGGAGCCAGGCTGGAGCCACTGGACTTGGCAATGTGGCCGACAGTGTGGCCTTGACGGGAGGTGTTCTGGGGGAAGGTTGGGTGGGTGCTTGGCAGAGCGGGTTCAAAAGTGAATGGGATTGAGGCAGTGAGGACAGCAGGGCAGGTGTCCTTCTGGGGTCTGGCTACAGAGAGGAGTAAAGAAAGGTGGCAGTGGCTAGAAAGCAAAGAAGGGTCAAGGCAGGGTTTCAATTTGTAGAACAGAAAAGATCAGATTTTGGGTGCAAATGAGAATAACTTAGTAGATACTCAGTTGATATCTTATGAAGAACGTCACCAACATGATGAGCCCAGGGTTGCAGTCTCCATCTCTCACCCAGCATAGATGCCCGCCTGTCATGGGCTCTTCCTAGGAACAGGCCACCAGGCCCCTGGGTGCTTGGGCTGGAGCTCTGGGGCTCAGGGTTGACTTTCCATTCCTCACTCCCACATTGCCCCTGGCACCCAGTCCCACCAGTCCTTCCTCTGGGCTGGGTCTCAGATCACCCACACAGTCCATTTCCACCTTAGCCCAAGCGCCATCCTCCCTCACTCAGAGCTCTGAAGTAGCATGCTGACTGGGCCCCCACTTTGTTCTTGTTCCCTCCCTTCCTTTTCCATTCATTTCCCTCCAGCCGCCAAGGAAGTATTCTTACAATAGTCTGGATCATATCCCTCCTCTGGTCGTGCCCTTTGGCTGTTCCCACTGCATTCAGGGCAAACCCCCAGTCCTTCCGTGGCTCATGGGCTCTGACTGGGCAAGCCCCTGCCCACCGGCCTAGTCCCACAGCCCACCACTCTCCATTCTGCCCTTCTGAGTGCCTTCCTACCACAGGGCCTTGGCATATGCTCCCCCCTCTGCCTGAAAGCTCTCCCCCACCCTCCCTTCCCTTGGTCAGCTCCTACTCATCTTCCAGGTCTCAGCTCAAATGTCATGTCCCCAAAGAAGCCTTCCCAAAAGTATATCCTTTGTCCTCTCATGGAACCTTGTCCTTTGCCTATGGAAGACTCTTCACAATTACAAGGAATAATTGTTTTTGGCTCTGTGTATGTTCGTGTCTGTCACCAGGACAGGGTCTGTGTTTGTGTCATCCACATGCCCTCCAGGTCCCTAGCACGGTACCTTGCACACAGGAGGTTCTCAATGCATGTTTGTTGGGAGGGAGGGAGGGGGGAAGGAAGGAAGAAAAGCCATGAGCAGGGTCAGAGAAAGCAGCAGAGAGGTGAAAGGGGACGGTAGAAGGGGAGGAATTGGTTCCCTGGTGGGCTGTGGGCACCCAGGGCAGCTCTGACACTGTGGGACAGCCCCCAGCGACGCAGCTCCTCACACATGACCCTGTGGCTGTGTCCAGTTGTCCCCTCTGGGCTCCTCACAGGCTCCGTCAGCATCTGGGTACGCACGGCCCAGGGAGAGACACGCTAGCACCAGCCACCCTGATGGGGAGGGGCAGGCTTGCTGGCCCAGGAGACCCTGCAGGGCCGGCCCTCTTGCAAGCTTCCGTTCCCTCAGATGTAATAAAGACCTGGACAACAGCTGATACTGCTTAGGATCAAGAAGGTGAAGTCCTTGCACACTTAGGGAAGCACTAAGACCCTCAGTGGATGAGAGTCCAGAGGGAGCCCCCCCTGGCCTTAGGACCCTGTTGAAGTGGAGCAGGCCCAGAGGGGTAGAAGGCCTCACAAGTAGGAGGCCGAAAAGCAGTTCTTTCTCACTGGGGGCGCTTGGGGGAGGCCCCTTTGTCTCAGTTTTGCCTTCTGTAAAATGGGGCAGTTGTACACCAGCAAAGACTACCCAGAAAAATGTGATATGTTTCACCTTAAAGATGATCAAAGATGGTTGTTGACTATCCTGGGTGGAGGCAGCGGGGTGGATCTGGAAACTCACAATAATCTGCTCCCTCAAGGATTCCAGGCTGGCAAGGACGCATGGGGAGGGGGGATCTTAAGTGCCGGTAGATACTGCAAAGGAAGAGCAGCTGTGGGAAAGGGTGCGAGAAGAGAGGCCAGAGGAGGAGGCCAAGAGCAGGCTGCAGTGCGGACCAGGGAGTGAGTGAAGGATCGTGTGGGGCCGCGAGGGCGGTGCGTGACTCCAGGCTGACGGGCACCCCTGAGGGTGAGGGTCCACCGGAGCAGGCCCGCTGCAGAGAGCACAGCCGCAGCCCTGCCAGGCCCTGCCAGGAAGGCACAAGTGATTCTCTGGGGAGAGGGGCAGAAGCAGCCAGTGCCATCGTGGGCCATATCCCAAAGCCAACCAGCAGTGGCGCTGCCGGGAGCCTTCTCTCTGCCAGCTGTGGGCCCTCTCCACTGCTGGGTCCCCCTCAGAGAATGGCAGAGTGGAGGCAGTCCTGAGAGGTCGCTGCCCCCACGCCCAACTCTCCTGGGGGCACCAGTACCTCTCCACCACTCAGCACAGCTCCCTCCCTGCCACTGGGGATTTTGCAGAAATGTTGAGATTTTCCCTAGCATCTGAGAACCCCAGGACACCCACCGCCTGCCCACCCAGCAGTGATGTGCCACGTGGGAGTTGAAGCAGGAAGGCAGGAGATGTGTGTGGTTCGGGAGGGTGTCTTCTGTCTCCGCCTCCATCAACTCCTCCCTCAGCACCGCTGCAGCAGCCCCCGAGAGCTGGGGACACATGTTCTCCCAGGAGCTGCTGCCCAGGAGGCCCATGAGTTGCTGGACATATTTTAAAAGCCTCCGCCTGGACCAGATCCCCTCCTACCTCTCCTGGCACACAGCTCGGCCACTGGCTTCCAGTTGCTAAGAACTGACTGGAGAGCTTGTGGAGAACACTGATTCCCAGCCCTGGCCTCCCAATAGTCTAGTCCCAGATCTGGGTGGGTTCAAGAATCTGTTTTAACAAGCTGCCTTGCAACTCTTGCACGGGGTCCTCGAAGATGTGGGATGTAGGGACTCTCCAGTCCCATGGGCCAGGTGTCCTCCTAGGAAGTCCTCCCCAACCCCGAGGCCTAGCCTGATTTATTCAGTACCCCCCATTCTGTGGGCTGGCATTTCCGCCTGGCTGGGTCTCCTGTCCCAGTCCTTGCCTCTCAGGCTCCAGGCTCATTACTGGAGCTTTTAGCCACAGCCTCGAGTGAGTGATCAGGCTGCACGTCACCGGCAAAGGGCTGGAAACTAGGCCATCATGCTTGGCCGAGCAGAGCCTGCCCTCTCCCAGCTGCTCACTGCCTCCCTCTCCCTCTGCTGCCTCCCCACAGTGCTCGGGCCTCCCAGCACCAGCCCATCAGTGTGGTGTGAGCGTTGGGGCAGAGGGTGCATGGACAGAGGATCTGGGAGGGATGTGGATGAGGGATACAGGGTGCCAGGAAGGGGCGGGGGTAGATGGACTGATGGGGCAAGTCCTGGGCAGCAACTAGATGCCAGGTCAGGGGACCAGGGGTCATCCTGGGGTCCTCCAGGGGGACAGGCCTTTGCATCAGGGCTGGTGAGCCAGGCTAGGGCCCATTGCACGGGAGCAGGAAGGCTTGCAGGAGTCGGGGGTCGGAGCTGGGAGGAGAGGGTGCTGGGCCCACCCTGCTCAGTCTGCACATCTTCCTCGCACTTCATCTCCTCTTGTGTCTCTCTGTCTCTCCCTCTCCCTCTCTCTCTCCTTATCCTCTCTGTGTCCTCCCTGCCTGCCACTGTCTCCCGATTTGTGTCTCCTCCCTCCCACTCCGTGCCTCCCTGGCTGCAGCTCCAGTCCCCCTGGGGCATGGCCGCACTGGTTTGCCTCCTCTGTCCCACATCGCTGTGTGGTTCAGTCGTGCTCAACTCCTATCTCCTGGCACCACTAGGCTAGGGGCACACAGAGGGCCCCATGACGCTACCCTCAGAGTTCACATGCCAGCTGAGGAGGGCTTGCTGGGGAGTGACTGGAGTTGCCGAGGAATCAGAGTGGCCTCTCACCCGGCTGGACCCGGAGGCCTTGACGGCCCACCTGCCCGCCTCCAAGGTCCAGACTGACATTGCCAAGTCTCATACTTGGGCCAAAAGCTTGCCTCCACCCCAGCCCCACCCTCTCCCACCCACCACCCAGGCAGACAAGCCTGAGAGAAGGCTTCCCTCTGCCCCACCCATAGAGGTGGGAGAGGGGAGGAAAGAGGACCTCTGCAGCCCTTCCTTCTCAAGGGGTCCCAGGTAATGGTCTCTTCCCCTGAAAGGACTCAGGGAGGCAGTCCCATGGGCCCCCAGGCCTGGCCACCTCTATGTGGCTGTCTCCCTTGCTTTCTCCTAGAAACTGGCAAGAGGGCCAGGGCCGAGTGGGGATCTTTGGGTCTTCTGAGCAGTGGGCTTAGCATGGGAGCCGGGACCACGGAGGAGATGGGTCCTGCTCAGAACTCAGCCCTCTGCTCACACATCCACTCAGAGAAAGTTTCCTGAGTCCCTTGGTGTGCTGGGCACTGAGCCACGGGCACCGCTCACCCTCTGTGGGCCAGTAGGGAGCCGTGACCAGGCGCGATGCCCCAGTCATGATGCTGTGGCAGAGGCCTCCGGGCAGTGTGGACTGGGCGTACTGACCAGGAGAGGGGAGGTGGAATGGAGCATGGGTGCAGAAAGGGGAGAGAAGAGCTCCGAGAGCTGTGTTGTCACGTGTGAGCTCCTATGAGTCTCAGCAACTTGAGGGCTTTGCTGGGCTTTGCTGGGCTTTGCAGGGCCCAGAGTCCAGCCTCTCTGCTCATAGCACTGGGACAGGGCGCCCCAAAGGAGGGTGAAGCCAGCCGAGGTGGGGGCAGGGCAGCTCTGGCCCTGGACCCTGTGGAAGGAGCAGCCTGGGCGATGAGACTGTCTAGGGGGACGACTAGCACGTGACCCCGTGCACTGAAGGGAACATTCAGAGGTGGAAGGGCCCTTGGGGAGCAGGAGTCTGACCTCGCCCCTTCTCAGAAGAAGAACCTGAGAATCCAAGAGGCGAATTTGTGACCCAAAGTCACAAAAAACTTTGTGGCAGGCCAAGGCCCAGCATCCGGCCATGTTGGTCAGCTGCCCCCTCCAACCTTAGACCAATTTGTCGTTTACTCTTGGGAGGCCCAGCTTCCTGTGTGAGCCGGGGGCTTCTTGATGGGTGTGCAGGGCCAGGAGCTTAGCGTGGCTTGCTCCTGTCCTGTGTCACCCAGGAGAACTGGGAGGGGCCCGGGAGGAGCGGCACAGGAGACTTCCATCAGCTGGACCCCGCATGGGAGACACAGGCCCCCACCAGGACAGGAGCTGAAGAGTACATTGTGTCATTCATATGTTGAACCTCAGTTTGCTCTGAGGTGTGAGGAAGGGATGAGGGACCTGGAGGCGGAAGGTCCGCGTTCATCCTCCTCCCAGCCCCATGCCCTGGACTGCCAGCCAGCCGCTCTGGGCCTCGGCTGCCGGGCTAGGAAACGGAGAGCACAGCCAGCCACAGGGCTCCTGCGCTAGAGGAAAAAGGAGGGCCTCCCCGGTGACTAAGGGGGCCCCTGGGGGTCAGTGGGACCGGGGGGCGGGCGCCAGTGCCCTCCCGCCGGGTCACAGGGACTGAAGCCCTTCTTCCGCCCGCCTTGGGTGGGCTGGGACTCCCTCCTCGGCTCCAGCCAGTTGGGGGAGGCCTAGGGGGCCACCCGCCCATGACCGCCTCCCCACTGCCCTCAGCTGCGTGGTGGATGAGATGGACTTCTCCAGCATGGAGCTGGACGAGGCCCTGCGGAAGTTCCAGGCGCACATCCGCGTGCAGGGCGAAGCCCAGAAGGTGGAGCGGCTCATAGAAGCCTTCAGGTCGGACCCCTCCCGCGGCCCCGCTCCCCGCACAGCCTCCAAACACAGGCCTGGGCACAGGGAGGGTGCCCCATGGGGGAAGTGGAGTGCTGGGAGGCTGGGGGACAGTCAGGTGCTGGGGACAAGGCCCCTGGTGAGGCAGGAGGGGTGGGCTGGACAGAAATGAGGAACGGGAAGAGAAGGGACAGAAGCTGCAGAGTGCTTCCAGCTGGAGCAGCGTGGCCATGGACTGTGTGCGCTCACGCAGCCCCAGCAGCAGCGAGTCTGATCCTGGGGTGGGTGACACCTGCCCTGTCCCTTGTGGGGCAGAGGGCCATGCTTCGGGGAGGCCTCCATCAACACCTCCCTGGACCTACAGCCCTCAGAGTGCTGGGGGATGGGGAGGCTGGGCAGGACCTCAGCACGTGCCATGTCCCCCACAGCCAGCGGTACTGCATGTGCAACCCCGAGGTGGTACAGCAGTTCCACAACCCCGACACCATCTTCATCCTGGCCTTTGCCATCATCCTGCTCAACACGGACATGTACAGCCCCAACATAAAGCCCGACCGGAAGATGATGCTAGAGGACTTTATCCGAAACCTGCGAGGTGAGAGGTGGTAGAGGAGGCAGGGCCTCTGCTCAGGCCCTGTTCTGATCAGGGCTGGTTCTGTGCATCTGAGCCGATCGTCACCCCAGTGGCCAGGGGCACCGGCCACTGCTCTCCAGGCCTGGCCACATGGAGCGGCCTGGGGACGGTCCCTGCATGCAGGCATCTGGGGAGTTTCTAGGAGCCACTGCCATTGCCCCGCACCAAGCAGCCAGGGCCCCTGGCCATGCCCCTCGCCCTCCATGGCACGGCTCTGTTGATTGACCTCAGGGCCCTGGCACCATAGCCAGGGCCCAGGTGACACCAGCCCTTCGCACTCCACAACTCATGAGGGCTTCTGGGGCTTGGGTCCATGTCAGTGAGCCTTGCAGATAACAGCGCAGTTGCCAACCTTTTCTGATTGATATAATGCCCCACCTGGCAGGGAACAGGACAGAATGGACAGGTGTGATAGGTGCTCAACTGATTTTTTTCCTTTTGAGCACTTTAAAAATCAGTCATACATAAGCATAATTTAATAAAGTCAAATAATTCTATAAGGCTTACTATAAAAACATTAGTCCCTGCCCCTCTCTCCCCTCTCCTTTCTCAGAGGCAACCACCTTCAACTTTTTGCTGTTTACTGTGTTTCCTCTATATTACTAAGTAACATGCTTCTACTGCTTTTCTTTTGCTATTCCTCTTTTAAATTATTATAAAATATATGCTGTAAGGTGTGTAAATCAGAGCCTGTGAAGGTTTATACTTATATACACCTATGTGATCACCAAGATTAGATATTCGTCAATTCCGTCCCCCAGAACATTCTCTCATGCCCTGCCCAGGAGCACCGACTCTTCTAACCTTCTGTCACCACTCATGAGCTATGCCAGCTCTTGAACTTCATACAAACAGGATTATACAGTATATATACTTTTGTGTCTTTTTTTTTACTACTATTTTTCTGTTTTTAAGTTTTTAAGTATTCTCTATTAATATGTCTTAATCCAGGGAGGTTGCTGTAGCAAAATACCCCAGACTGGGTAGCTTATAAACAACAGACATTTATTTCTCAGGTCTAGAGGCCAGAAAGTCCAAATTCAGGGCACTGGCAGATTCAGTGTCAGGTGGTAGCCTGTTTCTCGGTTCTAGCTGACACCTCTCTGTGTCCCTGGCCCTGGTGGAAAGGGCCAGGGAGCTCCATAGGGTCTAAGTGCAATAATCCCACTTGGGAGAGCTCCAACCTCACGACTTAAGTACCTTCTAAAGGCCCCCTTCCTAATACCATCATCTTTAGGGTTTGGATTTCAGCATACGAATTTGTGGGGCAGGGAGCACAAACGTTCAGACTATAGCGATTTTCCCTTGCACAGTATCAGGATTTAGCTCTTCCATCCACCTTCCCCAACCCATCCCCCTAAAACTGCCCTGTAGCCCCTTGCTCTCAGGATGCCTGTAGCATCATTTTTTGACATCACTGTTTATGTTGCTAAGACTAGGTAAACACCATCCAAAGCTGAGTCTTGAAGCATATAATGATCACAAATCCATTCTGTTTCTTTCCTTGGAGTGAATACTCGCATTCTGTTTCCATGGCGTAGCCCTCAGTGTAACTGCCACTCCAAACTTCCCACCCTGGTGTCAAGCTCCTCTCAGTATGTTGAGCCCCCGGAGGCCCTCCCTGGGTTTCAGCTTCTTGGAGCTGTCTCTCCTGGAGCCTCTGGCCCTGCCCCCAGGCTGCCGTTCTGGGATCTCCACCGCCATCAGGGATCCCCTTCACCTTGCCCCTGGCTGACAGCTTGCTTCCTAGATTTCATAGTTTCTTCATTTTTAGTTCACTTCCATAGAAAAGGTACACTGGAGACAAACTTTTTGAGAACTTGCATGTCTGAATATATTCATTCTATTTTCATTCTTGATTGGGAATGTGGCTGGGAATAGAATTCCAGACTGGAAATATTGAACTTGGAATTTCAGCAGCATTGCTCCACCGTCTTTTAGCTGACAATGCTGCGCTGCCACTCCAGTTCCTGACCTTTTGCATGTTACTTTTTCTCTCTCTCTGAAAATGTGTAAGTTCTTCTCTTTGTCCTTTGTGCTCTGAATTTCATGTTGGTGTACCTTGTTATGGTTCTTTTTTAATTGAAGTATAGATTTACAATATCCTGTTCTCTTCAGGTGTATGTCACAGTGATTCAGTATTTTTATACATTACGAAATGAGCCCCATGAGAAGTCTAGTTCCATCCATCACCATACAAAGTTATTACACTACTAATGACTATATTCCCTATGCTGTGCATTATACAGCCCCATGACTTATTTATTTTATAACTGGAAGTTTGTACCTGTTAATCCCCTTCACCTGTTCCACTCCCCCCAACCCCTCCCCCACTCCGGGAATCCATAGTTTGTTTCCTGTATTTATGAGTCTGTTTCTGAGATTTTGTTTGTTCATTTGTTTTCTTTGTTAGATTCCACATATAAGTGAAATCATATGGTATTTTTTCTTTCTCTGTCTGACTTTTTTCACTTGGCATAATAATGCTAGGTCCACCCATGTTGTCGTAGATGGCAAGAGTTCATTCTTCATATGGCTGAGTAATATTCCTCTGTGTATATGTACCACCTCTTCTTTATCCGTTCATCCATTGACGGACACTTAGTTTGCATCCCTGTCTTGGTCATTGCAAGTCGTGCTGTGGTGCACACAGGGGCACGCTTGCTGCTTTGGGTTGGTGCTTTGTGCTATGGTTCTCTTTCCATCCATCGTGCTAGGCGCTGGGCGGTCCTTCATCCCGGAAACACATGTCCTCCAACTGTGGGAAGTTGTCTTAAATATTGTTTTTCTTATCATTTTGCCCTCCATTTTTTCTCTGTACCCTTTTTCTGAAACTTCTGTTATTCAGAGATTAGATCTCCTAGTTTGAGCTCCTAATTTTTATAGTTTTCTATTTACCATCTTTGTCATCTTGTTTGATTTTCCTGAAGATATCTCTTATCTTTTCTTTTCTCCTACTTTTTCATTTCTCCTGTCATATTTTTTATTTTCAATAACTCTTTCTTGGTCTCTAAATGTTCCCCTTTTATAGCATTCTATTCTTGTTTTATGACTGCGATGTCATCTCTATATATATCTCTGAAGATATATTCATGATAGGTTGTCATTTGTTTCCATTTCTCCCTGCTTGCCTCTGTTTATTGTTTCCTTTTCTGTTTTTTCCATATTTTTTTCTCTTTCATGTTGCAGATTTTCCATGTATAGTTGGTTGTTCATATTTAAGAGTAAGACACTAAGAGGCTGATTAAAAACTGAGTATGGGTGGGGGTTGCTGACTGATGGGCTTTCTCATAGGTAAGCTGACGGCTGCTGATTTCACTGAGCTGTTTCACCAGGGGACCCCTACTGCAATATCTTTAGACATTTTCTCTTGTGCTGGTCTACTCCCCAGAAGAGAGATGTCCATTCCGTTACCAAGAGGGTCTGAGTCTAGCTGTCAACATTCTGAAATCTTTGTGGGTAAATAGGTTGAGGTGGTCTCTTAACACACAGACCACAACTCCATCCCCAGTTTTGAGCACAGACCCCCACCTTTGCCTGGGCTTGGGGTCCCCCAGCTCAGAGTTCCTGATTCATCCTTTCCTGAGGGTCAACCCTCAGTCTTCTGCTGGAATGGATGGAGGAAGGGATAGAGAAGTCTAAATACTTTTGAGGCTGATTGTCAACCTATTTTCCAGTTTCCAGCCCACCTTCACCCGCACGTTCAAGGGTGCTTACCGCCCCCAACGTCAGAGCCCTTTGGTGGTTCTGTGGTGTGTTGAGTGGCTTCTGACCTCTCTTCTTGTTTCAGTTTCTACTTTCTCAGGTTTGGTAATCTGTCCATTTATTCATCTCCTTTCCAGGTGCCTTGCCTCTTCCCCAGTTCTCCTTGTCTTTGTGGGTGTATTCCTTTTTTTAAAAAATCCTTTTTACCAGGATATTCAGAAGGAGCAGAGGTATGCATCCTGCTATATTTAATGGGGAGCCTCTGTGTATTCACTCTTGATCCTTGTTCTTTCTTGCTTCATCCCAATTTCTTTCAGGCCCCTGGGGGTGTTGCATGGCTCATTTGCCCAACTTTAAGAGCCAAGCTCAGAGGTGGAAGAAATGAGGTCAGTACAGAGAGTTGCTCATAGAAAGTGTAATGTCCTCTCAGCATTTAGGAAAACTCCCTTGAGGATACTTGCCCAAGTTGCTTTCTTTTTTAGTTTTCCCCTCTTATAAAAGAAGCATATAGTGATTAAAGAAAAATCCAGAGAAAGTAGAAGAAACTTTTTTATTGCCTCTGTTTCTACCTCCCAAAAAGTGTGTGTTTGTGTTGGTATATTTGCTGCT
The DNA here is from genome assembly GCA_032199065.1 of Smutsia gigantea. Classification (NCBI taxonomy): domain Eukaryota; kingdom Metazoa; phylum Chordata; class Mammalia; order Pholidota; family Manidae; genus Smutsia; species Smutsia gigantea. The sequence goes on from JAVSCE010019915.1 coordinate 303,015, forward strand.
GGCATTCTTTGTTACCAGAGTTTTATCATACCGTGGAGTAGGGCATGGGTGGAGGTCTCCTCGCCTGCATTATGCTGGGGGCTGCCTGCTCCTCCTTGTTTATATCTAACTCCCCCAACACTCCCAGTGCGGAAAATCTTGTCACCCATTCAGCAACTAATCACTGGGACTTTGCTCCCTACTGGAGGGGAGGAGGGCCTGAGACGGGCACAAGACAGAACATCTTCAAGCTGCTGTCCTGGTGGGATGGGGGTGGGTAGACAAATACGTCGAGGATGAGAGGACTGCCGAGGCAAAGGCACCTTGCAGGGACATGGAGGCTGGAATGTGCAGATGAGGAGCAAGGCCTGGGAGTTTCTGGTTATGGAACAGCAGGAGATGAAATGATCCTGAGGCCGTGTTACAGGACTGCTGGTGCCTGGCCAAGGAGCTTGTCTTTAATTTAATGTGTGTGGGGAGACAGCCTTGAAGGCTTAGGAACAGGGGCAGGGCAAACTCCAGGCACCCTTTAGAAGCATGAGTGTGGTAGGGGTTCCCACCTCTGATGCTTCCCTCCCCCACCTCCGTGCTTCCCCTTCCTGCTCCTCGTAGGTGTGGATGACGGCGCCGACATCCCCAGGGAGCTGGTGGTAGGCATCTATGAAAGGATACAGCAGAGGGAGCTCAAGTCCAATGAGGACCATGTCACGTATGTCACCAAGGTGGAGAAGTCCATCGTGGGCATGAAGACAGTAAGTGCCCTTGCTGAGCCGCCCCCACCCATGGGCCAGTCAGTCCCTCTTGTGGGGCTGCAGACTGCAATGCCTGCCTCCTTCCCTTTCTTCCTTCCTGACATCTCCCGTACTCCTCTTTCCCTTTCAAAACGCTTGGCCATTATTTGCTCACTTCCTAGTTTCTGAGTGCCTCCTCTGTGCTGTGCACTGCCCCCCTCACCTAATCTCCTCGTTGCCTCTTTCTACCAGCTCCTGCAGCAGGAGAGACTGCAGGGAGATGTCAGGAAAGACTGCCTCCGGGTCCAGGGTTGAAGCATCTGGGTGCCAGATGGGAGGTTTTGGATGAGAGGGATCGTGGGCTTCTCAGATAGCCCTACTGAGTACAAGATGGCACATAGGCCAAAGCAGGCTCTGGACGGGGTCTCAAACTCCTGGGGTGCCCCTTAGTTGTGACCCATGTTGCAGGCAACATGTTCCAAGTTTGCAATGATTTTCAAGATGAGCATTCCTATCGTTTACTACTCACCTTGTATGTCAGCAGAGGCTTTTGACACCACATAGGTAAAGGGTGAAGGAAGACCAGGTTCTGGTATCTGTCTCCATTTCCTCCTCCCTAAATTGCTGGCTCAGGGAGCAGTTTGGGGATGTCATCTGAGGCTCTGCTGTGGACTCTGCTCTGTCTGTGCAGCGATGGCCCTTTTCTGCCCAGAGCACTTATTGCTGAGGCCTTAGCCTCGATCTGGGTTGCACGCACCACGGGAGCAGATTCAAGGGGTCCCTGTAATGCCCTGCCCCCTGCACACTTGAGTTTGAGCATGCAGTAGAGGAAGGTGTGGAGGGGCCGTCCTGCAGGCTGCACCCTGAGATGTAGGGTGCCCTCAGGAAGGTCTTGGAGTGAAAAGGGTTGACAGCAACTGGACTTGAACCATCTGAAAACTCTTTTCAGTTTCCTCCCCATCTCCTCATACCCTCTAGCATATGAGCCCCTGTCCTCCAGCCTTGCTCCCTAAGATGGTGAAGGGCGGAGAGTCCCCGGTGGGGACAGAGGAGGTTTAGGGTCAGGTGTAGGTCCTGCAATAGGACCCTGGGCCTCCACCTGCTCTTCTGGAAAGCAGAGCTGTGGGTGGGGAGGGTGTGAGCTTGGGGCCCCGCTGAGCGCCCCCCTCCCCAGGTGCTGTCGGTGCCCCATCGCCGTCTTGTCTGCTGCAGCCGCCTCTTTGAGGTGACGGATGTGAACAAGCTGCAGAAGCAGGCAGCACATCAGAGGGAGGTGTTCCTCTTCAATGACCTGCTGGTGGTAAGTGGGCCGGGAAGGGGCCCAGGCGTCACCCTGGGTGCCGTGGCTGAGCGGCTGCCTCACCTCTCTCCCAGCACCTTCACATCGCAGGGTGTGAGGCAGCTCAGGCACACACAGTCGTTCCTGCTTTGTCAGTTTTGGAGCTGAGGCAGAGAGGCTAATTATCTGTCCATGGTTCCACAGTCATAGTGGAAATGCACTAGATCCCAGATCGTCTGCCTTCCCAGGTCACGGAGAACTGGAGCAGGGGTGGGGCAGGGACGTGCTTTATGTGCCACAGCCTGTGAGGGACAGCGGGCCTGAGGGGGGCATGGCTGTCCCTGGGCCTGGGGTTGCTGGAGAGTATGTGTGTGCACGTGTGAGAGTGAGCATGTGTGTGTGTATGAACACTGTGCACACTTGGAGGTATGGGTGAGCTTGTGTATACGTGTGTGGGTGCATATGTGAGCACATGTGTATTGTGAGGGTATGTGTATGTGCAAGCACTGTGCACATGTAAGTATTTGTGTATGTGTGAGAGAGTATACATGTGGGCATATGTGTGAGCATGTGTGTGAGAGCATATGCGCATACATGCATGCATCTGTGGGATACTCATTCTTTGCTCTTTGAAAATAGGTACACATTTCCCAATGAGTACCAACTATGGGGCAGGCATCGTTCCAAGTGCTGGGGACAGTGGTGAATGGGATTCTGTTTCTGTCTTTCCCTTGGATCCCATGCGGGGAATCTAATGATCTGCTCTAAGGACCACCTTCCACTGAGTGATCCTTCCACAGTGACCTTCTAGAGTGCGAATGAGGCCCCACGTCTGCCGCTCTGCAGCCCCTGCCCCAGCTTCCGCAGCTGGGCAAAGGCCGTGCACATTCCCCCGCCCACTGACCTGCAGGTTCTCTGCACTGCCCTCCCTCTGCTCCTCGCCGCGGCCGCTCTGGCGCCCCGGTCCCACGAGCTGCCTCCTGTGGCTGCCCTCCATTCCTGCCTCTGCTTCTGCTGAGAAGCCTCCACACGCCTCGGCCACCACCTCGCTCACTGCATTCAGGTCTCCACTCAGACGCCCCTCCTCACAGAGGCCGTCCCTGTCCCCTTTGCTGGCTGCCTATCCCATCGCAGTCTATTCCTTTCTCCAGTTCATTATCTTCCAAACACTTGTCAGTTTCTGAAATTACCTTATTTATCCATTTCTTTACTTTGTTTTTTGCTTACTATGCTTTATTGATTGACCAATTGATTTCTACCCTGCTGGCCCTCCTCCCCACGCCCCTCCCACAGGGTACAGCCAATTCCTAGAAGGTGCGGAAGAAGTATTCACATATCGCACTAGGAGCTGACTGAGCTTTCATTTCAGTAAGGGAGAGAGATAGAAAACAAGAAAACAAAAAAGATAGCAAACTGAGAGGAAGGTGCTGTGAAGACAGTAAACAGTGTGGTAGGATACAGAGTGATGGGTGTGAAGGTGGATTTGTTTGTTTTGTTTCTGTTTGGTTTTTAGCTAAAATGGTCAGGGAAGGAATCTCTAGGAGGTAGCATTTAAGGTCCAAGTGATGAGAGTCATTCAGCCCTGCAAAAAGCTGAGGGGAGAGTTGTGGAAAGGGAATGGCCTGTGCAAAGGGCCTGTGGTGGGTCTGAGCCTACCCCAGTCAAGATACAGAAAGCAGGACAGTGTGCTTTGAACATAAAGCCAGAATACAGCAGGGACTAGATGGGGTGGGGCAGGAAGTGGGCATTGGCTTCTTCTAAGTGCAGTGGGAATAGCCACCAGGAGGTTTTATGGGGTAAAAAACTATGTTTTGATATAGTATATGTTTACATACATGTATATATATATACGAGCATGTATGAACATGTCCTAAGTCTACCAGTGTGCATGTGTGTTCATGCATTGTTGTGTGTGTTTACTCATGTGTTCACAAGTGTACCTGGGTGTTCATGCATCCAGATGTGCACACACATCAGTGTTATCTCCCTCTGTCGGACAGATTCTCAAACTCTGTCCAAAGAAGAAGAGCTCTTCCACATACACCTTCTGCAAGTCCGTTGGCCTGCTGGGCATGCAGTTCCACCTCTTTGAGAATGAATGTGAGTCTCAGTGGGGCCAGAGATATGTCAGAGGGTGACTGGGGGAAGCTGAGGGCTGTAGGGAGGGTGGAGGGGCAAACACCCCAAAGGCCCCAGCTACCCGCCATGTTGGGCTGGCCCTGCCCTGGCTGCTGATGCTCAAGCTTTTGGGGGTCTGGGGTCTGGTTTCCAGATTACTCGCATGGCATCACCCTGGTGACCCCACTCTCGGGCTCTGAGAAGAAGCAGGTGCTGCATTTCTGTGCCCTGGGCTCAGATGAGATGCAGAAGTTTGTGGAGGACCTGAAGGAGTCCATCGCTGAGGTGACGGAGCTGGAGCAGATCCGGATAGAGTGTAAGGGCCCGTGAGCCTTCTGGCAGGGTGATGGGCTCCCGCTCAGCACAGAACCAGGTCTGCTTGTGGGCAGGCCTGACCCTGACTCCCTGCTCCACCCTGGAGTGACTGTGGGGTGAGCCAAGGAGCCCCTGCCCTCCTGGACCCCCCCTCTACCGCTGCACCATCACAGCCCCACATGCGTGCACAGCCCTTCGTGCTGCTTCCCAATTAAAGTGAGGCACCTCAAGTGTGCAAACATGTGTGCGCATCTGGCCAGGCCACGGGGCCGCATGTGGGCCCCTCGGAACACAGGACTCTGCTGCATTCGACCAAGGCAGACCCCTGAGCGCATCAAGGCACGCGAACCAAAGCGGCCAGGCCGGGCCCCCCTTTCCCCACCAAACGGCCTCGGACAGACTGTCCCCGGTGTGCTCAGGTGCACGCATGGGGTCGTTCCAGCTCCTTCTCTCCTTTCATCTGGCATAGCCCCCACTTCACTTTTTCCGTAATGTGTCTTCTTGAAGAATCCAGGTGGTGTCCCGGCTCCTCTGCGTCTTGGAGCTGTCTTTCTGTTCTTCTAAGGAACGCCTTGACCTTGACCCTTGATTGCTCCAAATCGGGCATTTTAGAAAGTGTGCGGGCCCCTTCGTATGTCTGGGTGGTTTACTCGTTGCTTTTTGGTTTAAGGAAAGAGCAATGATGGCCTGCAGCCTGTGCCCACCGGCAAGCTTTCACTGAGTGGCTTTAAAGAGCCTTACATGAAAAAGTGAATAAGGATGGATTCAGGAACTAAAACAGAAAATAAAAGTAGATTTCAGGTCTGCCTTATGTGCTCACTTGGTCAGAAAGTATCTCTAAATCAATGTAAACCCATGAGGCAGTAGGAGCAGCAGTGGGCATTGTCGAGCAGGTGACCAGTATGATAGGGGTGCTCTTTGACCGTGTTCTCAGAGCGTCTACTGGGTGCTGGGCAGTTTGTTTGCAGTGTCGCAGCAATGCTGCAACATAGATGTTTGTCCCCATTTTACAGATGAGACTCAGGGAGTTAAGGACCCGTCTAAGTCATGCATATTGGAAGCAGGGAGCCAGCACTTGCTTTTAAGTCTATTCTGAGGTTCATGTGCTTTTCACTCTGAGAAGGAGAGAAGAGGTTCTGTTTATAATTTCCTATGAAAACAACAAAATAAGGTTAGAACAACCCCTCACCGGATAACTCAGGCAAGCGCCTGGTGGAGGGGGTGTGAATTCCCTTTCTGTGCTCTGTTGGCATCCTTGAGTCCAGCAGTATAACAAACAAACTCTCCCAGGACTGGACCAGCTGCTCAGAGAAGCCACCTTGGCTGTTGATCTTAGTCAAGGACACTCCCCAAAACGGCTCCACTTCTCTCATTGCACACCCCGGGAGCCATCCTGCGTGATGGGCCCCAGCATTGCTGGCCGAGGCACCTTCTCCCCCATCAGCCCGAGGGCGTCACCTTGCATCCCTCCCCACATTCCTGAATCCCTGTGTCAGGAGGTGACTATCCTCTCCTGCTGTCTGAAGGGCAGGGGAGCAGGGAGAGAGGCTCACGTCTCACTCACTCTTCAGCTGGAGAGAAAGGGAAGGAACAGCTGAGGAAAGGGGAAGCACGGGTCAGGGAGGCAGGAGGAAAGGAAGTAGAAAACAGCAAAGGTAAAACAGCGGTAAGAGCTGCCTTTTGTGGAGAGCCGGTTTTGTGCCCAGCATGGGCTGAATGCCGAGCCTACTACATTTCTTAGTTCTTGCCACAACTTCTGACAAGTAAAGAAATTTTACAAAGAAACCGAGTCTAACAGAACTTAAGGATGCTGTCCAAGTTCGCAGTCAGGGACAAAACAAGATTTTCACTGGGTTTCTCGGACTTCTTGCTGGACATTACGATGCTGATTTCTTCAAAGCCAAGACAGCCCCATCAGGGTAGGAACAACTCTCAGTTCAAGAAAAATAGTTAGAATTGATTGATGGCGCGATGTGGGGATCAGGACAAATCGTTCTGGTTTGGGGTTTGCAGTCTGGTGTCCCTGGGTCATAGACAACTAGAGAGACGGAAAATGGGGCCCAGGAGAGGAGCTCTAATTAAAGGCGCCTGAGTTATGTCTCCTGGAGAAGGGAAGCGGAAGGAGTGATTTAGTTCCTGTCAGTTCTCCAAGGACGGGCCGGCAGCTCACCGCTGAGGGAGGAACAAGGAGCAGGCTTCCAGTCTAGTGAGGGGGATTAGCGTTGAGTAAGATGCCCGGGCCAGCGCTGGGCAGCACCCACAGGTCCTGGGTGTGGGGGACCCCCTCCTGGGGGAGCTCTGGAAACCTGGGGCAGGCTCTGTCCCATGGACGCCGGGTGGGAGGCTGGACGCCGCCAGCTGTGCCAAGCGAGTCTCACAAGTTGTAAGAAAAGCCACCGCCAGGCCTTGTTCTAAGTGCCTGAATGTATTTCCTCTTAATGACACTTTGAAATGGGCCCTGCTTCCCCGCAGGCGAGGTACAGAGAGGTTAAGTAACCTGCCTAAAGCCACACAGCTAGCAGGTTTTAGAACCAGGACTGAAACCCCGGTGCCCACTGCCTTCTCAGTAACCTATTCTACTGCCTCTCTGACATCTGAGCCGGTATCAGCATCCCCACATGTGGAGGAAGAGACTGAGGCTCTCTCAGGTGCTTCACTGGCCATGAAGTGGGGTGCCAGGGTGCTGGTTTTTGTAGCATGTTAAGGGCCCCTCCTCTGCCTGCTCGCTCCTCATGCCCACCTCTGTGTAGTTGAGGCTAGGGCTTCCCTCTGCTCACGAGCCTTTCCGTCCTCTAGGGGAGCTCGAGAAGCAGCAGGGAGCAAAGACACTCTCCTTCAAGTCCCCTGGAGCCCAGGTGGACCCACAGTCCAAGCAAGGATCGCCTACAGGTGAGCCCCGGCTCTGCTTGGAGGTCTTGGATGGTCTGGTCACATGGAAGCCACCCACCACCGCCCCTGGCCTGGGTTCCTGGGGAGTTGGGTGAGGGAAGTGCTGGTTCCAGGTTGTTTCTTTCCGCTGAGGACCTCCACCCAGGTTTAACCACCTGGGACTTAGAGTGGGAGTGAGGAAGGCAAGAGAAGTGTGTTAATTCACAAACTGCACCACGGCCAGAATCCGTGTGAGACGTTACCAGCCGTCCCGGGGAGGTGGGCCGCAAGCCCTACGTCCTGGCCCTCGTGGGGATGAGCCCTGCCCTCCAGCACCTCTGAAGCCTGCTGGCTCACTGGGGAGGCTAGAGGTGTGGGAAGGAGGCCCACAGGAGACAAACTTGCTGTTGACACAGAATCAGAGTGAGAAGAGGGGTGGTCAGAGTGTCTGGAAACCCTGTCTGCCCTAAGGAGCTGTGAGCACCCTCTGATCCCAGCCAGTCAGCCCACCCCCAAATCCAGATAAACCCTCAGACCCAGCTTCTTAAACGGGTTCTTCATGCTGAATTAGTCACTCCCAAAGAATCAAGCCAGCTTCAGCTTTTGTGCCGACCTGCTCCCTTCCTCCTGTGAACATCCTCAGCCTTTCCACTTCCTCACCTCACCTACTCCCCACCTGCAGGGGCTTGGGAGGCGTCACCCGCACCCCCACTCCACCAGTCCCGAGTGGAAAAGAACTGGAAGGGAGGATGGCACAAGGACTAATTCTATCCCAGCAGACCACCCAGAACTGTTCACTAATTAATTAACCCAGTCATCTATTCTACATTAACAAACACTTATTGAATGCCTGCCTGCTGCATGCCCCCTGCTAAGCACTGGAAAGCCAGGGCCCCGGCCAGACAGCAGCTTGGGCTGAGACACTCCACTGGGTTTCAAGCTGGTGGTGCACAAACCTCGGTCAGCCATGGTTCCGAGATGCCGTGACAGACATCGCAGGACTGGTCGCCCCAGCTGGGGGATGCGAGTCATTTTCCAAGCAAGACTTGGGGCTCCTTAGCTGCGTGGAGAGTCTCACGGTGATGTCATGTGCATGTGGGTCTGACCTGCCATCACCCACTCAGAATTCCTCACCCTGCCTGCCCATCAGCCGGCCCTTCATTTCTTTTGGGTCACAGCACAGGAACCACTGCTTATTTTCACAGCTGTTTAAATGCCAGGGCTGAACCTCCGCTGGGAGTGATGCCCTGACGTCCCACCCCATGCTCTGCATCCCAGCCCATCTTGGAAGCTGCATCCCCTGGGCAGGCCATAGGAATGTCTCCAGGGCCTTGCCCCTCGGTTGCCTCCCTGGCAGGGTGCTTCCCGGCCCCAAACACCACCCAGCTCCCTCCTGGTACACAGAAAGCAGAGGGGTGGGCTCAGCAAGGGCACTGACACTCCCCTGCCCGGCTGCATGGGGGGGGTGCTCGGGCGCCTGGGGTGGGGGTGGGGGCTGGGATGACAGAGCTGGAAAGAGTCACCGAGCTGCCCCTGGGGACCTGCAGAGGCCTGGTGCTGTGTCAGGCTGGGCAGAACGCCCCAGCAGCAATTACAGGGCACTTTTCAGCTCTTCCACATGCCTTACCACCCGCTAAGCAGCAGGGAAAGGAACCAGAGGGACCACGGACCCTCCCTCTAGGAGTCCATGATTGGAGACAGATCAACACGGTGCCCACGGACACACCGTGGCGCCTCCTTGCAGTTCTGGGAACCAAGAACCAGTGCCACCTCCTAAGCAACCTTCACAGTTCACATCAGGGAGGTTTCTCATATGAGGAAAGATGGCAGAGATCTTCTAGTCTGTGGAGGCTCAGAGAGGCACAGCACCGTGCCCAAGGTCACACAGCTAGGTGGCAGAGCTGGGCTCCGACTTGCAGTCCAACGCTGCTGGGCCGCATCTCAGGCAGGAGTGGTGAGGCACCGTCTTCTGCCCATCAAATAGTTGCCGGGAGAGGGATTTGCATGGGAGGGCGGTAGAATGAACAAGGCCTCTGCTTTTTTTCATTCAAAGCCAAAAGGGAAGCTGCCCTGGGGGAGAGGCCTGCGGAGAGCACGGTGGAGGTAAGTGGAGGCCTGGTCACCCAGGTGAGTGGTTCCGTGCCCCCGGCTTGTCCTTCTCACCCTCTCTGTTGTTTCTCTTCTCAGGTATTAATCAATGCCTCCCCAGCCCGACTCACCATTTTACCAGTTTCAAGAGATACAATTAAAAGTTACTGCTAGCATGGGTAATGTCCCTGCCCCAGCGCCTCATTAAGGAGCAGCGCCTCTGCCCCGGCCCCAGCCCACCGCCCTCCTTGCGGCCGGGCTCCCAGACTAACCCACGCAGATGAGCCCGTGGCCTCCCCATGGCGACCCGCCCCTCCTGCTCCCCGAAGTCCACTTCCCAGCAGACTGCTCACTGGCCCTCAGTACTTTCCGCATCAGAGAACCCAATATTCGCTCCCCAAGGGCTCCCTCCCACCCTCCAAAGGAGGGAGCCCGGGCCCCTCCGGAGCATCCCTGCCTTAAGTCAAGACCCAGGGAGATGGCGCAGGTGCCCCCGGGGGAAAGTGGAGAATTGAGGGATGGTGGGGTGTGCGGCTGGGCACAGGGGCTTCCCCCTGGAACAGCTGGTCCACTGGAAAGCTGACCGTTGGATGGGGATGTGTGCAGGAGAAACTGAGGTGTGGGAGGGTTCTTAGGGATTTTCCTGGGGGGAGCTGCTATATTTGAAAATTGTCCATGTTGGAGGGAAGGGGGTGCCCATCCTCATGCCCTGTCCCAAGGGCAAACAGCAGTAGCAGCTGATCCATGCCAGGCCCCCAGGTGTCACCTGGGAGGGGACACTGGGTTGCCCCGCCATCCTAGCTGGGGCCCAGGCCCACCCACTGGCTTCCTGCACCCCAACGAGCCCCCCTCCTTCTCTGCCAGACCACCAGGGGATACCTCCTGCCCAGCACCCCCCAGGCTAGGGGATCCCCACTTAGAGGTCTGAGGGGAGCCCTGCCCACCAGCCTGATTGAGCTTGGAGAAGCCCCCACATGCCCCAGGGGAGCCCCGTTTCTTCTCTCTCCCCATGGCCCCCAGTCCCCCACACACCTGTCTGGAGGAGGCACCTTTACCCGGAGGAGCTTCCTGCCCCAGCAGCCGACAAGCCCCCAGGGTGGGTATTCCATCCCCTGCCGACCCCCACCCCCCATCTTCCTGCAGCAGCCCATTCTCTAGCCTTGCAGATAAACACAGGAAGTTCTCGGCCCTCCGGTTCCTTCTGCCAGCCCTGCCCAACCCTCAGCCCGACCTGCCTAGGGAGGACAAGCGGTCTGGCAGCCCTCCCACCCTGCCCGAGGGCCATGTGGCTATCTGCAAGGCTGCCACCCCCAGCTAGCCCCAGGGCCCTGCCAGCCAGCCTCCGCTCCCCTGGCCTCTCAGCTGGACCCCGAGCTCTCCTCCTCTGCCCTCTCGCCTCACTGCCTGGTTGAGCCCCTGTGGCAGGTGCTTCTCCATCTTCTCTGAGCTGTTCTGACCTGCTACTCATGCTCCACCCTTTCTCTCTCTCTCTCCGTTCTTTCATCATCAGGGAGGTGAGAAGGGGTCAGAATGAGAGAAAGTACTGCTGTCACTTCCTGCTTTTCACTTACTGACCATTAAAGAAAAGGGATCCAGGGTGGGTGGGGAGAAGGGAGGCGCAGACAGTGGAGGCGGGGATCAGGAAGTGGGAGGTGAGGGGGGCATTGCAGGATGAGACAAGACTGTGGGCTGTAAGTAAGGTCTGGGGAGGTGAGCAGAAGGCCTGGCCCCATGTCTCAGGCTACTTTTCTCCTGGGGAAGAACTCAGAATAAAAGCAGGTGGGGAAAGGGGCCGGTCCCCTCCAGCAGTGGTGGACGGAAGTCTTCTGCCTTGTGGAGGACAACAGACGAAGGTGGCCCCACCGTGCTCTCCACCTGGCCTGTGTCCTGGCAGGGCATGGAGGGGCTCAGGGGCTGCTTCGTGTGACTGGGGGAACCTTAGGCCTAGAAGATGCTGCTAAGGCTGAGAATGAAGAATAAAACCTCCGACAGGCTGACACCCTGAGCAGTGCAGCTGGGGGCTTGTGGATATTGAAGGGGCACGCAAGAATGGGGCCTGGAGAACTGCCGAGAGGGAGGCAGCCTACTGGGGGACACAGAAAGGGGGCCCTGAAGTGGCAGCCTCTGCCAGTAAGTAGATTTAGGGCCCTGAGATAGTTTGCGGCTGGCCATCCTGGTACAAGCCTGGTGATTAGGTCGCCTCTCCTGCAGCCTCGATTTACCTCTCTGTGCTCTGATCAGCCTGTCTGGGTGGTGGTGACGAGGACAGTAGGAAGCACCCTAACTGCAGGGAGAAGGGTCCCACCTCCCCACAGGGGCCCTGGTGCTGGGAGGGGATTGTGGCGTATGCCATCCGCAGGCTAGAGGAGTAAGGAATTAACCCCTCTCCTACCCAAATCCGTGAGCCTCCCTTCCTGTCTCCCCCACCAACCTGCCCGCAAAGAGGAGCCAGGCTAGCTCACAGCGCCCTCTGCGGGCTCAGGGAGGGGCTATCTCCTCCTACCCACCCAGGGTGAGAGTTCTTTCTCAGTACCCCTCTTGGAGCTGGACAGATTTAACCGGAGCCCGGGCTGGGCCAGAAAGGCAGCTGGGGACCTGACCTTGGCCTTGGCTGACTGAGCTGCCCTTCAGTGCGTGGCCCTGGCCCTGGGGAGTCTGGGAGGATGGGGGAGGTCCAGATCACCGCTGCAGGGCTCCCTGGCCTTCTGGGGCTCCCCTCTAACCAGCCTGAAAGGCTCAAAGATACATGACTCTGTCCCTTTGTCTAGCGCCCCGTTGTCCTCAGCACATGTTCGGGAGGTGATGAGGGGCAAAGACCTTTGTCCTTGCTTTTCAAGCTCAGAGGTTGGTGGAGAGGGAGGGGGGGAGAAGTTTACTCATGGCCCAAAGCCCTCCAGCAGTTCCATGAAATCAGATTGCAAAGCTCTGCAGAACCCAAGGCCATTGGTCTAATGGCCCATCTCACAGATAAGGAGACTGAGACCGGGAGCTCTGAGGCTGACTCTACCCCGGGTCAGTACCTCTGCTTGGCAGCCAGGCTTCCTCTAGGCGGCTGGGGAGATGGGGAGCAGGTCAAGGCGAGGGCTGTGGGCACCAAAGGGGGACAAGAGTTACGCAAGGTGGGGAGGCGCAGAGTAGCCAGTCCTAGCAGCTGGGAATTAGTCTTGTAACATTTCATGCTTCTCTGGCTGTTTCTAAACTAGGTGTCAATTCACAACAGGCTTCAAACGTACCAGCACAGCTCCGGGCTGGGGGCCGAGAGGGGAGCACCAGCCCCGCTGCCAGACCTGCAGCCTAGCCCCTCAAGAGAGCAGCCCCCGCCACTGCCGCCATTGCCGCCCACAGCCCCCGGGACCCTGGTGCAGTGCCAGCAGATCGTCAAGGTCATTGTCCTGGACAAGCCCTGCTTGGCCCGCATGGAACCCCTGCTGAGCCAGGCCCTCTCCTGCTATGCCTCGTCCTCCTCCGACTCCTGCGGCTCCACAGCCCTGGGTGGCCCGGGCTCCCCTGTCAAGGTCATCCACCAGCCTCCGCTGCCCCCGCCCCCGCCCCCCTACGACCACCCGCACCAGTACTGCCCGCCCGGCTCCCTGCTGCACCGGCGCCGCTACTCCAGTGGCTCGAGGAGCCTGCTGTAGACGGCCCCACTGCTCTGCTGTCCTAGGAGGGCTGGCCGCGGGGCCCAGGGCCGCCCCCAGCTGCCCCACTGCCCCCCACGCCCTGGCACGGTGCGTCCCTGGTCACCCACCACCGTTGTTCCGAAGAGAATCCCAACCCTGGCACCTGGGTTTGCCTCCCCCAGCCATACTTAGGCCAACACGTCTGCCCTCCCCTGCAAATCTGGAGAGCCCACCTCACTCTTCTGGGGCCCCAGGCTGCCAGGCACGGCCAGGCCTCCGCTTCCTCCTGGCCACTCGGATCACAGACTGACGGGAACAGGAGCCACGGGCCTGACCAGCTTCACGCCCTGAATCTTTTAGGCCCAGGCCCAGGCCAGAGGCTGGTGGGCAGCACCCAAGCGCTGGACGAGATGGGGGTCTGGCTCACTGCGCAGCACCAGGCGCCATGCAGGGCGGAGGAGGACTGGCCCTGGATCCCTGGGTGGGCCGAGTCACGGCAGGTGTGAGGAGGGGGCTTTCTCGTCTGCCCCCGCCCCGCAAGCCCAGCAGTCTCAGGGGCTGCGCCTGCCTGCCCTGGGATGTCGGCTGACCACGTCCTTCCCCTCCTCCCGGCTTTCTCAGGAGCTGGGGCCCTGCCTGCCCAGGGCTACCCAGACTTTAGGAAAGTTTCAAGAGAGGAAGGGGAAAGGGGACCACTCTGCTGTCTCTCGGTCAAGTCAGCAGAGCCGACTAATTGTGAGGTCATCTATCTACAAAACATACCTTTTTAAAGAGTTCCTTAGTTCTCTAGTCCCAAATAATACCCAGCCAATGCAGAGTGCACACAGGAACACACCAGGGAGAACCAGGTTCTTCCAGTGAAAGTGGAAGTGGGGAGATGGGACTGTGATTTGCCCAGGGGTAAATGCAGCCAGCACATGTAGGGTCTGGACTCAAGTCAGGGCTCCCTCTAGGATGACTCCCATGGGATTTGGATGCAGAAGTGGGCAGGAGAAGTAGGTGCTCCAGCTCTCTGGCTGCCACCCTAAGCCAGCCCTGCAGCCTTTCAGTCCCCCTCAACCTGCCCCTGACCCTGGAAGGCACCAGGCCACCTCCAGCCGGGTGACTGAAGTCCCTGCACCCTCAAAATTGCAAAGGAGAGCCAAGCAGGGCCCGCTGAGCACCCTAGGGCCAGGCCGAATCAGAGTCAGTCTGTACATGGCCCTGCCGAGCCTTGGCAGCTGGCCTCGGAAACCTCAGGGTGGTACAGCCTGCCCCAGTCATGGCCCTTTCTGGAAGTGTTTGTCCCCAAGCCAGGCCAGACTCCCCAGTCCTGAGCCAACAGCTCACTGCTGCCCTTTGGATCGCCTCCCACATGGGGTGCGCTGTCAAAGCATCCCAAAGGCGGAAGGGAATGCTGGCCAGATTCAGAGTGCATCCCCTCTGCCCCTGCCCCCTCCACTGTGGGACTTGAGCCTGTGGGAGCTCAGAATCCCCACTCGCAGAGGTTCCAAGTGACCTAGTTTCATGTGGGTGTGTGTGGTCACCCAGACGTTATGATGTCTCCCAGTGAGTTTATTTCTGGCCCCGTCATTGTCAGCCCAGTGTCTATACCATGTGACCTACTTGCCACGTCCCCTGTGTGGCTCCCCAGCCAATCTGCCCCTGTCCTCGTGGCTGCTCTGTAACAACGTGGCTGACTGATGGGGTGCGCACTTTCAGATGCCCCTGGGGCCCCTGGCCAGGGCAGGGGAGCCCCTAAGACGTGAAGGCCCAGGCAGTGGGTGTCAGGACTGGGGGGTGGGAGTAGGATCTCGAGTGAGGGGCTGAAGATGGGGTGGGTGGCAGGGAGTATCAGTTACAAGAGAAGAGGTGCTATGAGGTGGCTGGTGTACTTGACGCGGTGGGACCCTGAGGGCCAGGGGCTATGAGGAAGGCACGGTCCACACCGTAGGGCCCCTCGCCACCTGCTCACAGGGCTTCTCATTGACAAAGCGCCCTCCTCCTGCCAGTGGGCATGCCCGCTCGGGCCCCTCCGTCACCTCTGCTGAAGCCCTGGCTTTCTCCACTGGGACGGCAGGGTTCCCAGGCTGGCGAGTGCCTGGAGCCTCTGTCTGAGGACCCGGATGCCCAGGCACCTCTGTGCCCCTTCCCAGGCAGGGACTCACCCCTCCATCGCTGCAGTGACTCCCCTGGGCCCCACTGGCAGCACTGGGAACCCTGGCCTAGGGAGCAGACCAACCTGAGGCCCGCAGCACGTGGGCCAAGCCTACACTATGCGAGTGCCCAGGGAACAGGAGGCAGCCGGCCTCCTCATTGTTGGGGAAGCAAGGGTTCCCAGAGTCTGCAACCTCCGTGTCCGGATCAGCCAACAGGCTGAGGTTGGGACACACTTCCGTCCTTGTCCCCAGGGCCTAGCCCCCAAAGACCTGGCACAAGCCTCCTGCCCTCCTCATGGCAGTTGCCACGTCGGGGCTCCAGCCTCCCAGAGAGCTCAGCTGGAGACGCTCGGGCCATCTTGCACTCTCGAGGCTGAGGGGGAGTGGAGTGCTGTCTGAGCCCCCAGACCCAACCTTGGGGTACATTCCCAGTCACCCCACAGCGGCCTTGCACTATCAACTCTCCAGGCCTTACTTTGGGGACCTGGGCCCCTCTCTCAACTTGATCCATTCAGCCCCCACTCCACAGTCAAGAGGTGGAAGTAGCTTTCCCACCAACTGTGAGCACGTCCCACCTCCACACCTGGAGCAAGACCTGCCCTGGCAGCTTGACCCGGAGGCCTGCCTGCCTGCCTCCCAAGGCCTTCACGTGAGCAGCCCTGGGTCCTGGACCCCTAAACTCCTTGGCCCTCCCCCCCACCTGACCCCCCAGCCCCCATAACCTGCCAGAATGTCTCTTTGAGCCCAATAGGCTTCTCCAATAACCATCTGTCTGTCTGCCCGGTGTTCTGCTGTACACACCTTCTTGCTGCGGTCCCCTCCCTACCACACACGCCCCTTCACCCCACTGGAGAGAAGCCTCTCCAGGGAAAGGCAGGGTGGCTGCACCCAGCGACTAATCCAAATGGCAAATATTTTGTAACAAAATAGCCCAGAGGTATTTTATCTGTTCAATTCATAGAGTTTTAGAGATTATATTGAAATATGTCACTTGAGCAAATTGTGTCGGTTCTGCTTCTTTTGTTCTCCAAGAGGGAGGGTCTCGCTTATCAGAGCATCTAATTGGTGAGAGTCCGAAGCAAGGGGACATTCCTATGCCCACAGCCCTGAGGTCTCTGAGGGGCAGCTGCACCGCCAGGCTGCTCTCCAGCCACAGTGGCCTTTACCCAGCGTGAGGTGCCTCTGCACCACAATACGCACCATTGGGAAGCCCTGTGCTAGATATGAGGCTAGGGCGTGGGGAGGCAGCTGATGGGTGGGCACTGGGTCAGAGCCAGGGGTGCAGGGCTGGGGAGTTGACCCCAACAAGAGCCCCCCCCAACACACACCTGTTAGCCAGTTAAGAGAGCAGGCGACCTTGGAGACCAGAGCAGCTCTGGAGCGGGGAAGTCCCACAACTGCCAGTTCACATCCAGGCAGAGTGAGAGACAGGCGCGTCAGGGCCCCTTCTGCCCTGCTGGGCCTGCTGCAGTGGACAGCGGGGGCACACTGTGGGGCCAGACTCCCACTGACCATGTTTGATCAGCCTCAGGTGATTTTCACCAGCCATCAGCTCCTGAGGACTAACCTTCTAATCACAGGGCCTGGTTGACAAGCCCTGGTGTGCACCCTTCCTGAGAAGAGGGGGCCACAGGCTCAGGTGGAAGGTCTGGGGGACCCTGTTGAGGTAGCTGCATGGAACCAGAAGCAAGGGAGCAAACACTTCCTGAGCCCCTGGTGTGCCAGGACCCTGCTGGCTGCCGGGAGGGTTGCCAACATTCTGCAGAGGGTAAGACAAAGACCAACTGGCGGTAACACAGGAGAGAGGACAGAAATCAGAGCTGGAGAGAGAGGCGGGTGCCCGGGTAAGCATTCACAGCTACGCGCAATGCCCGAATGAGGCTGTGTGGACAGGTGCTTGACATAGAGTGAGTTCTCCTGGTGGGGAAAAGGAGAGAGCTTTCAGCAAAGCTGAGGCATCAGGGGGCTTCACAAGGGAGTGGAAAAGCAGCTGGCCAGGACGGCGGGTCCAGAGACACCTGCAAACAGAACTCTGAACACCCAGGAATCCAGACAGCTCCCAGGCTGGGCCCCACTACCCCTGTTAAAGTGGAAAGGAGCATGCCCTCACCCCCCTTCCAGGAAGCAGGAAATTCCAGAAGTCTGGGGCCATCTATGACCTGCTCCATCCTGGGAACTCTCTGACCCAGGAAGCTGAGGACGGGCCCCTTGAGAGCACTCTGGAGGGGACCTGGCTCAGCCCAGGCCTGAGAGAGGGCACGGGGCCAAGGAGGCCTATGCTGTCAGTGCGGGCACGCGGGGTGGTGGCGCCGTCCTCCCAGTCTCCCGGCTGCAGAGGTCATCAGGAAAGAATGGCCATCCCTCCGCGAGTTCTGATAGAGCCCTCTAGTGCTGCAGTCCCCTCTGGGTTCCTCTGCCGCAGGGGTGGAGGGCCATGGCCAGGGCAGCAACCTGCTCGTGACCCTTTAGATGTGGGGACACCCAAACCCACCAACCACTTGGAACCTAAGGGAGCCTGGGATTTATGGGTTTCTGGCTGAGAGCAATGGGCCAGAACAGGATGCCAAGGCTAGAAATTGGGGAAAATTCAACAAGTTTATGAGCACCTGCCATGCACCAGGCGCTGGTCTGGTCCTGTGGGCCACACAGTGAATGGACAAAGCTCCTGCTGGCCAGGCGTTCATGTGGGTGGTGCTGTCAAAGCAAACGAAGGGACCTCCTCTCTTCACACTGCAGTGATGGCCCCGTAGAGGTGGTGGGGAGGGGCTGCTTTAAAGTGAACAAGAAACGCCTCTCCAAGAAGGAAAGTGCAACAAGGTCCAGGTCACGTCTGAGGGCAGGTGGGCAGCTCAGAGGCTACCTCTACAGGATGGAACGACCATGGCGTTTTGAGGCAGAAATCAGGACTTTATGCCACAAGACTATTTCCTAATAGAAGAATTTATTTATGTGAAAATTTTCAAGAAATCTTACTTAAATGCATTTTTAAAAACACCTTTCCTGAGGAAATAATAAAACTAGGCTTCTCCTAGAAAACCGTGGATAGATGGTCAAAAACAATTTGTGGGTGAGGAAGTGGGCTGAAGGACAGTGGTCAGTGGTCAGGCAGCCCTAGAAGCAGGGCGGGTGCGGGTAGTGGTACAGGCGGGGCGCTGCAGGAGGACCTGGGGCGCCCACCCAGACCCCAAAAGGCAAGCAGCAGCAGTGAGCGAAAGCCCCCTGGAGGCAGCCACAGCGTGTGCTCTGACTCCTGACCTGGAGGGGCTGCCCCAGGGCCCGGGCCGCCTGCAGGCAGCGCTCTGCGACCTCCTCCCTGTGACCCCAAGCCAGGCGCACTCAGGTTGCCATATAAAACAATAATGAGATAGACTACATGGCCTGTTGCCCCTCCAGTCCTGGGGTTGGCCACCTTTCCCACCTCCGGGTGAGTCACACAAAACCTAGTAAGACTAATGTCCTGCAGTAGGGCCTGGGCCCGCCTCCCCTCCATCCCCGGCCTTACCATCAGTCAATGAAAGCTGACACCCAGGATGGAATTAACTTGCCACCTAGCCCATGACATCCTCGCTGAGGCCTGGAAAGAAGGCGTTTCAGGCGGAGGTAGTTAGAGCTGGCGGCACAAGCTAACACTTTGGGGTGGGAGGCACTGGGGCCCAGGGAGGTCTCCACAGGACCCTGGAGGGGGCTGTGCATGCTGGCGCACTGCTCTCGGATTGCTTGAGAAACGGCTTTGGGGAGAGGCCTGCTCTGGGGCTTAGCCACCAACACTGTGCCCCTTGGACACTCAAGTTACTTTCTTCAGGGACGCCATGCTACTCTGGCAACCTGCCAACTGCCAGTCCAGTGGGTCCCCTCCCTTGTTCCACTCCCTGCTTCCAACTCCCTCTTCTGTGACCCACAGAGGTACCAGAGGCAGCTGGGGCCCAGGTGCAGATCGAGAATGCCAGAGGAGCTCTCTGTCCCAGGACAAAGCCTGGCCAGGACAGGCCACCACTGGCATGGCTGGCCTTGGGAGACCCTTTCCAGGGCAGGGGGAAGAAGGTGAGGCCCAGTGGCCTGGAGTCACAGGCTGAGTTCTTATCTGCTTCCCTCCCCTTCCCAGGAAGGAGTCGGGCCCAGGGATGGGCCCCATACCCTAGCCTGGAATCAAAAATGGTCCCACCAGGAAAATTCCATTCTGGAAGAGGCTGGAGGATACGGGACTGGACTCAGGAGATGGGAAGGAGGGACAGGATGCTTTCCTTGCCCCTTCTCCAACCCCCCTGCAGGGCAGACTGGCTTATTTCCCTAGGGAACCAGGCGCCCTATTTCCACTAGCCAGTCCCCAGCACCCCAGTGTTTCCGGCTCCCATGACCCTAAAGAGCATGAAGGCAGGCTCTGGAAAAATTGTGGGAATGAGCTGCAGGGAGGCAGGAGACCACCAGGAGAGCTGTCTCTTCTTCCCACACTCCCCACTCCCCAGACAGCCCTGCTGCCCTCTCTGCAGGAAGCCCCGATCCTCATTCCTTCCGAGACATCAGTGCTGGGAAGTAGCCTCCCTCCCTCCCACCACAGGGGGAGAGAAGGGAGAGGGGGCCTCACCCACCATCACAGGGAGTCACAGAGTCCCCAGATGTCAGACCCAGAAGCACACGGGTCAGTCAATCCAATGGCTTCTTGTGCAGATAAGGGGACTATTTAAGAAGTTGTTTAAAGAACAAGGGAACACTCTCACAGTAAGGAGAAGGAAGGCAGTTATAAGACAAAAGCAGAAATAATGAAGTAGAAAATACATATACAACAGAAAGGATTAACAAAGCCAAAATTTCATTCTAAGAAATAATGAGTAACATTGACAAGCCTCTGTCTGATAAGACTGATTGTGACCAAGACAGTCAGTGCAGATAAATTACTTGAGGGCAAATGAGGGGCACAGAATATCGATACTACAGAGATGCTTTCTTCAGTAGAGAGCATATCACAAATGAACTATAAAAACACTGTAAACTCTAGGACAAACAGTGTGAAAACCTTCACAAGATGAACACTATCCTAGAGAAATATCTTACCAAAATTCTCTCAAGAACAAATAGAAAATTTAAGATGTATAACCATTAAAGAAACTTGAATATGTAATTAAAAACCTATCTACCAATGCTACACCCATCCCCACAAAGAACACACATACCACTAGGCCAGATGATTTTACAAAATTCTACTAAGTATTAAAGGAACAGATAGTTCCAATTGCCTATTAACTCCTTAGATGAGAAAAAAAGAAAATTCCAAACTCCTTTCTGTTTAATGTAATCATGTAATGTAACCTTAAAAACAAAAACTAAGCCAGACCAGGCCAATACGACAAAGGGAAAACTATATGCCACATGACCAGATTAAAGGAGAAAAATAATATGACCATCTCCACCAAAGCACAGAAAGCAATCAGTGAAATTTAACACTTCTTTTTTGTATAATTTCCTTGAAAACTATAAAGGGCTACACAAATGTGCATTATTAGAGATAAATTTAGACCCTCTTGCTCCAAAGAAAAGGTCTGACAATCTAATTTGCACAAAAAGTCATGTTTCAATCACCTCTACAGGAAACAAAGGTCTTGCGACGTATTCTTGATTAAAAAAAAACAGCAACCTTGGAAGAGAAGAAAACTTCATAGCCTAATAAATGGTACCTATCAAAAGTCTGCATCAACTCCTATTCACAGGAGTGAAATGTTAGATTTCCTTTCAAAACTAGGAAGGAGGGGAAGGAGGGGAAGGACTGGGGGGAGGGGAGGAGGCCCACAAACACCTCTTGCAGTCACCAAGTGAAGGAAGACAAGAAATAACTGGAAGGAAGGAAATTGTCAGGATTTCCAGACAGCCTGATTATGTATGTAAAAAGCCCTCAAAATCAAGAGAAAAAAGTATTAGAGTGAACTAAGAAAGTGCCTGCAGCCGGACAGGCTATTCCACAGACTGCCCCGCTAGGTGCCCTGGCCGCTGTGTCCTGCTCCCACCCTTCTCCTGGGACCCACCCCTCTCAACAACAGAACCAGATGCCCTCTGCTCTTGCTGAAACTGACGTGGCCAGGGGCGAGGCCGCCCTCACTTGCCCACATGGGCTGCAGCCTGAGTGGAATCAGGGACTGAGTCTTGCTAGAGGGACTTGCCCGCTGCTATGAGTGGCATGTGATGAAGAACGGGGATCTGGGGGCTGTGGGGGACCTGCGGGTTCCACAGCAGGTGGGGAAGCATCAGGGAGGTGGTGTGGTTAGAGAAACTTCTGAATGTGAATGCATCAGGGGTCTGGTGAATTTTTGCTGCAGCAGTGGGGCTGGGTCCTGACCCTGGAGAGGGGCCCAGACCAGGGAGGGCTGGGCCTTGCAGGGCATAAGCTCTCCTCACTCTGAGGCTTCACCTACCAATGCTGCCTCCCCTGTCCAGCCTGTCACGCTCCAGAAGGACTCCTTAGACCACAGGAGCAAGTGACCTGACCATGCTGGTGGTGGCCAGCCTGGAAGCAGAGGGCACTGGAATGCAGGATGCCAAGGCCCAGGGCACTCACCTGCCTCAGTCCCACGTGATATGCCCTAGTCAGCCCTCTGCTGTCCTGGCCTCTCTGTATTGACAGGTGGCTAATAAGCTTTTCATCCCTGTCAGAGGCGACCAGCCCTTGTTATCCCCCTGAACAGCTGGATTTGCAGGGAAGCCAGGCACTGTTCGTCAGGGAGGGGCACGTGGGGACGGGGTGGCAGGCAGGCCTCACTGCCCCAGAGCAGGAGGGGGCAGGGCCCAGGGTCAGGGGAGGGCTTGGAGGGGGTTAGAATGGTGAGGATGTGGGAGAAAGGCACAGGGCGCAGACAGGACGGACCAGCAATCATCCTGCATGCCGAGGGCTGCCTGTGGAGAGAGGCCACACCTGACCTTCAAAGAGGGTGAGTCTTGTACTGGGGAAAGCCACGGGCTGTATTTATTGTCTACTACTGCTTAACAAATCTCCCCAAAGCTCAGTGACTTAATACAAATTCATTCTGTCTCACTGTGGGTCTAGAACTCAGTGGGTCCAAGGACTCTGCCCTGCTAGGTGCACCTGGTTGGGTGTTTCCTTCTCATAAGGCTGCCATCAGTGTCAGCCAGGCCTGCAGTTATCTGAAGGCTTGACTGCGGCTGGAGGATCCACTCCCAGTGGTTCATCCACCTGGCTGACAGGTTGGTGCTGGCTCCCAGCTGGAGGCCCTCACTCCCTCCAAGTGGGCCTCTCTACTGGGGTACTTGAGCGTCCACATGGCACAGAGACGGGCTTCCCCAAAGTGAGAAGCCACAGTGCTCTGTGACCTGGCTGCGAAGTCACTCACCCCCATTCCTCCACATGTGCTGAGGGTCAAGGGTGAAATTCAAGCAGGTAAGGAACACTGGGGGCCAGCCTTTCCAGGGAGCTGAGCTGTATGTACTCTGTGATTACAGTATTTGCCCACAAACCCCAGTCCTGTCTCCTTCCTCCCAAACCCCACACCTCTCTCCTCTAGGACGCCTCCTAGTCTGTGTCCCCCTGTCCTCCTATATGATTCTGTTCCTTCTCATGCCCCCAAAACCCTGTCACCTCAGCTCATCAGCTAATGGCTTACAAGGCTGACTGGACGGATGG
This sequence comes from Smutsia gigantea, assembly GCA_032199065.1. NCBI lineage: Eukaryota > Metazoa > Chordata > Mammalia > Pholidota > Manidae > Smutsia > Smutsia gigantea. The sequence goes on from JAVSCE010019915.1 coordinate 325,775, forward strand.
CTTATGCTCACTCTCTCCAACCATGGTGGGGACGTCCGACTGGAGTTGCTGAGAGCCTGCATTGCTGGGCAGTGCAGAGATAGATGGAAGGTCACTGCTGATGCTTCCTGCCCACAGGACAGCAAGACAAGAAACACTGAGGAGATTAAAGACAGTGCTGTGAGAGGTGAGACAGAGGCTTCCTCCTAAAACCACATATGCTATGAAAATTAATTAATACAACTAATCCTGAAAGAGCAACAGGAAAGAGGACTGCGCCAAACTGCATACACCTGGAGAAAAGAATAAACCTCATGGAACAGGGTAATGTACCAAAGCCGTGGCCCGGCGGGACCCAAGCCCTTCCCCCACCCCAGCTCACCAGTGGGAGGAAGAGAAATGGAGCGGGGAGGGAGTGGAGGCCTGGGACTGATGAATACCTAACTCCGGAGATCTGCTCTGGGAGCACAAACCTACATTTCATGGTACTTTTGTGATTAGGGGGTTGGAAAGCTAAGACAGGCAGAATACCTGGAGAGACTGAGATTCCAGCCTCTTGTGGAAAGCAGGGATCCATATCCAGCTGCTCTGGGACAAAAGAAAGGTGCGCAGTCTGAGAGACTTCCTAAAAGCAAGGGGCTGCTAAAGGGGCAAGGATTGCAGAGTTTACTGCTCAGGAGAAAGGACAGGTAGACAAAATTGTCCAGGTGCACTCTACCCAGCAGGTTAGGAGCTTTCAAGATCTTCAGGAGCCCCAGCTTCCTGGCTGCCTACACAGCTCCAAGGACACCCCTCCATGATACACAGCCTCCTGTGCCTTTCTCCCTGCCAGCCCCACCTGGCTGGCAAACCAGCAAATTCTACCCTGGCATTAGGCCAGCCAGAGGGAAGATCTGTCTACAGCAACTACAAACGCAAAGCATAGAGGCTTATACCTGTGTGCTCGGCCCACTGGTTCTGGCAGGGGACACAGGCATAGCAGCCGGGAAGCAAGAAACAGCTCTTTCCTCCCCCAAGGTACCAATACCGCTCCCCTGCGACCCCCGACATTACTTCAGGGGCTGAGCAGCTCCAGAGAGTAGAGGTTCTGGGCACTAGAGGGCGCCATATACAAATATGAAACACCAAAGGAACCTGGTACAAAGTAAAATTATTAATACAACTTCTGAGAAAAATTCAAATGAAATCGACCTCATGAATCTGCCTGAAAGGGATTTCAAAATAAAAATCATTAGCATGCTCATGGAGGCACAGAAAAATATTCAAGAACACAGAGATGAATTCCAGTCGGAGCTTCAATCATCATGGAACACAGTATCAGAAATGAAACATACAATGTAAAGTTTTAAAAGCAGATTAGATACAGTGGAGGAGACAATAAATGAAATAGAAATTAGAGAAGAGGAATAAAAAGAAGCTGAGGCACAGAGAGAAAAAAAGATCTCTAAGAATAAAAGAATATTGAGAGAACTGTGACCAATCCAAATGGAACAATATTCACATTATAGGGGCACCAGAAGAAGAGACAGAAAAAGGGATAGAAAGTGTCTTTGAGGAGGTAATTGCGGAAAACTTCCCCAGTCTGGGGGAGGAGATAGTCTCTCAGGCCATGGAGATGCACAGATCTCCCAACACAAGGGACCCAAGGAAGACAACATCAAGACATATAATAATTAAAATGGCAAAGATCAAGGATAAAGACAGACTTTTAAAAGCAGCTAGAGAGAGGAAAAAGATCACATACAAAGGAAAACCCATCAGGCTATCATCAGATTTCTCAATAGAAACCTTACAGGCCAGAAGGGAATGGCATGACGTATTTAAAGCAATGAAGCAGAAGGACCTTGAACCAAGAATACTTTATCCAGCAAGGTTATCACTTAAATTTGAAGGAGGGATTAAATAATTTCCAGATAAGCAAAAGCTGAGAGAATTTACCTCCCACAAACTGTCTCTACAGTGTATTTTGGAGGGACTGCTATAGATGGAACTGTTCCTAAGGTTTAATAGCTGTCACCAGAGGTAATAAAACCACAGTAAAGAAGATAGAACAGTTAATTACTAAGCAAATGCAAAATTAAATCAACCATCCTCAAACTCAATCAAGAGATAGACAAACAGTACAGAATATGATACCTAATATATAAAGAATGGAGGAGGAAGAAAAAGGAGAAAAAAAAGAACCTTTAGACTATGTTTGTAATAGCATATTAAGTGAGTTAAGTAAGACTCTTAGATAGTAAGGAAGTTAACCTTGAACCTTTGGTAAACATGAATCTAAAGCCTGCAATAGCAATAAGTACATACCTATCGATAATCAGCCTAAATGTAAATGGTCTGAATGCACCAATCAAAAGACATAGAGTCACTGAATGGATAAAAAATCAAGACCCATCTATATGCTGCCTACAAGAGATTCACTTTAAACCCAAAGACATACACAGACTAAAAGTGAAGGGATGGAAAAAGATATTTCATGCAACTAATAGTGAGAAAAAAGCAGGAGTTGCAGTACTTGTATCAGACAAAATAGACTTCAAAACAAAGAAAGTCACAAGAGACAAAGAAGGACATTGCATAATAATAAAGGGGTCAATCCAACAAGAAGATATAACCATTATAAATATCTATGCGCCCAACACAGGAGCACCTATATATGTGAAACAAACACTAACAGAATTAAAGGGGAAATAGAACGAATGCATTCATTCTAGGAGACTTCAACACGCCACTCACTCCAAAGGACAGATCAACTAGACAGAAAATAAGTAAGGAGACAGAAGCACTGAACAACACATTAGAACAGATGGACCTAACAGACATCTACAGAACTCTACACCCCAAAGCAGCACATACACATTCTTCTCAAGTGCACATGGAACATTTTGAAGAATAAATCATATCCTAGACCACAAAAAGAGCCTTGGTAAGTTTAAAAAGATTGAAATGGTACCAACCTGTTTCCCAGACCACAAAGGTATGAAACTAGAAATAAATTATGCAAAGAAAATGAAAATCCCACAAACACATGGAGGCTTCACAACATGCTCCTAAATAACCAATGGATCAATGACCAAATAAAAACAGATATCAAGCAATATATGGAGACAAATTACAACAATAATTCAACAATGCAAAATCTATGGGATGCAGCAAAGGCAGGGCTAAGAGGAAAGTATATTGCAATACAGGCCTACCTCAGGAAAGAAGAACAATCCCATATGAACAGTCTAAACTCACAATTAATGAAACTAGAAAAAGATGAACAAATGAGGCCCAAAGTGAGTAGAAGGAGGGAAATAATAAAGATTAGAGCATAAATAAATAAAATCGAGAAGAATAAAACAATAGAAAGAAACAATGAAAGCAGGAGCTGGTTCTTAAAGAAAATAAACAAAATAGATAAACCCCCAGCCAGACATATCAAGAAAAAAAGAGAGTCTACCCACATAAACAGAATCAGAAATGAAAAAGGAAAAATCACTACTGACACCACAGAAATACAAAGAATTATGAGAGAATGCTATGAAAAAGTATATGCTAACAAACTGTATAACCTAGCAGAAAAGGAAAACTTTCTAGAAAAATACAACCATTCTAGGCTGACCCAGAAAGAAACAGAAAATCTGAACAGAACAATTACCAGCAACAAAATTGAATTGGTAATAAAAAAAAAACTACCTAAGAACAAAACCCCTGGACCAGATGGCTTTACCGCTGAATTTTACCATTTAGTGAAGACCTAATACCCATCCTCCTTAAAGTTTTCCAAAGAGTAGAAGAAGAGGGAATACTTCCAAACTCATCCTATGAGGCCAGCATCACCATTCTAATACCAAAACGAGGAAAAGACAACACAAAAAAAGAAAATTACAGACCAATATCCCTGATGAACATAGATGCAAAATACTCAACAAAATATTAGCAAACCGAATTCAAAAATACATCAAAAAGATCATCCATCATGATCAAGTAGGATTTATTCCAGGGATGCAAGGATGGTACAACATTCAAAAATCCATCAACATCATCCACCACATTAACAAAAAGAAGGAAAAAAAACACATGATCATCTCCATAGATGCTGAAAAAGCATTCAACAAAATTCAACACTGATTCATCATAAAAAATCTCAACAAAATGGGTATAGAGGGCAAGTACCTCGACATAATAAAGGCCATATACAACAAACCCACAGCCAACATTACACTTAACAGTGAGACATTGAAAGCTTTTCCTTTAAGATTGGGAACAAGACAAGGATGCCCACTCTCCCCACTTCTATTCAACATAGTACTGGAGGTCCTAGCCACAGCAATCAGACAACACAAAGAAATAAAAGGCATCCAGATTGGCAAGGAAGAAGTTAAACTGTCCCTGTTTGCAGATGACATAATATTATACATAAAAAACCCTAAAGAATCCACTCCAAAACTACTAGATCTAATATCTGAATTCAGCAAAGTGGCGGGACACAAAATTAATACGCAGAAATCTGTGGCATTCCTATATACTAACAATGAACTAGCAGAAAGAGAAATCAGGAAAACAATTACATTCACAATTGCATCAAAAAGAATAAAATACCTAGGAATAAACCTAACCAAGGAAGTGAAAGACCTATACGCTGAAAACTACAAGACACTCATGAGAGAAATTAAAGAAGATATCAATAAATGTAAACACATCCCATGCTCATGGATAGGAAGAATTAATATTGTCAAAATGACCATCCTGCCTAAAGCAATCTACAGATTTAATGCAATTCTTATCAAAATACCAACAGCATTCTTCAACGAACTAGAGGAAATCGTTCTAAATTCATATGGAATCACAAAGACCCTGAATAGCCAAAGCAATCCTGAGAAGGAAGAATAAAGCTGGGGGGATTACGCTCCCCAACTTCAAGCTCTACTACAAAGCCACAGTAATAAGACAATTTGGTACTGGCACAAAAACAGATCCATAGACCAATGGAACAGACTAGAGAGCCCTGATATAAACCCAACCATATATGGGCAATTAATATATGATAAAAGAGCCATGGACATACAATGGGGAAATGACAGCCTCTTCAACAGCTGGTGTTGGCAAAACTAGACAGCTATATGCAAGAGAATGAAACTGGATTATTGTTTAAGCCCATACACAAAAGTAAACTCGAAATGGATCAAAGACCTGAATGTAAGTCATGAAACCATAAAACTCAGAAGACAACATAGGCAAAAATCTCATGAATATAAGCATGAACAACTTCTTCCTAAACACATCTCTTCAAGTAAGGGAAACAAAAGCAAAAATGAACACATGGGACTACATCAAACTAAAAACCTTCTGTATGGCAAAGGACACCGTCAACAGAATAAAAAGGCATCCTACAGTATGGGAGAATATATTTGTAAATGACATATCCGACAAGGGCTTAACATCCAAAATATATAAAGAACTTACATGCCTCAACACCTAAAAAGCAAATAACCTGATTAAAAAATGGGTAGAGGATGAAGAGACAATTCTCCAAAGAAGAAATTCAGATGGCCAACAGACACATGAAAAGATGTTCCACATCATAATCATCAGGGAAATGCAAATTAAAACCACAGTGAGATATCACCTCACACCAGTAAGGATGGCCAGCATCCAAAAAGACCAAGAACAGCAAATGCTGGTGAGGATGTGGAGAAAGGGCAACCCTCCTACACTGCTGGTGGGAATGTAAGCTAGTTTAATCATTGTGGAAAGCAATATGGAGGTTCCTCAAAAAACTAAAAATACAGATACTATTTGACCCGGGAATCCCACTCCTTTGAATTTACCCAAAGAATACAACTTCTCAGATTCAAAAAGACATGTGCACCCCCATGTTTATTGCAGCACTATTTACAATAGCCAAGATATGGAAGCAACCTAAGTGTCCATCAGTAGATGAATGGATAAAGAATATGTGGTACATATACACAATGGAATACTATTCAGCCATGAGAAAGAAACAAATCCTACCATTTGCAGCAACATGGATGGAGCTGAAGGATATTATGATCAGTGAAATAAGCCAGGCGGAGAAAGACAAGTGCCAAATGATTTCCCTCATTTGTGGAGTATAACAACGAAGCAAAATTGAAGGAACAAAATAGCAGCAGACTCAGAGACTCCAAGAAGGAACTAGTGGTTAGCAAAGGGGAGGGGTGGGGGAGGGCTGGTGGGGAGGGAGAGAGAAGGGGATTGAGGGGTATTATGTTTAGCATACATGGTGTGGGGGGGGCATCAAGGGGAAAACAGTGTTGCACAGAGAAGACAAATAGTCTGTGTCATCTTACTACACTGATGGACAGTGACTGCATTGGGGTGTGGGTGGGGACTTGATAATATGGGTAAATATGGGTAAACCACATCGTTTTTTTATATGAAACCCTCATAAGAGTGTATATCAATAACACTTTAATAAAAATTTAAAAAAAAAGAAAGAAACCCTGACCTGAAGTTGAGGGTCTGCCACAAGGTTGTCTGGACCAGAGGGTGGGCTTGGGACGTGAGCTGGAGGCAGAACCCAGGCAATTCCTGGGGGCCCAAAGCCAGAGCCAGGCCCTCTCTCAGGTCACTCTGAATGGTGGGAGTAGGGAGCTGTAAGAGTAGGACAGCAGGCTGGACGGGGGCAGGTTCCCCGGGTCAGGTGCCCTCCAGCCTAGTGCACAGACCTCCGTCTTGCAGTGGGAGGTCCATTCACCAGTCTCCGCAGAGCTCAAGGACCCCCTCAGCTCCCAGAGCTCTCCCAGCCCCAGGCAGGGGCGGAGGGCACCGAACCTACCCAAGCCCACTCCTCTGCTGCGCAGGGCAACCACAGCCTGGCCAGGGAGCAGCTCTCAGGTGAGACGCAAGCGGATAGTCCGTGCCGAGACCAGAGCCAAGGCACGGCCTTGGCAAGGGGAGAGAAGGAGGACAAGGTGAGCAGTGGGGTGTGGCAACCCCAAGAGAGCAGCAGCCTTGGGGTCTGGATGCACAGGAAGCCCAGCCTGGGGGGACGGGGTCCCAGGAGGAGCTGGATGCCGAGAAAGCAGGGACTGGCCTCACAGAGTTGGGGAAGTGCCAGTCAGATGAGCATGCTCTTCCCAAAATAAGGGGAAAGGGCCGGGGACCCAACACACAGCTGGCGGGGCTGGAGGCAGAAGTGACCCAAGCATGAGAAACTCCGACGATATTCCTTTGCTTTGGAGCCCACTGTGCTGTGGGGTGCCATGGGCTGCCACTTTAGATCTAGCTTTGAAATGGAACTTAGCCACCACCCTTCAATGGGGAATGAAAGAGCCTGGGTGGCAGGGGGAACTGACCCAGGATTAACAATAGCATCAGAGGGTTCGCAGAGGTCCTGGAGATGCCTAAGGGCGTTCACCTAAAATTATTATTTTTTAAATATCAGAGTAGTCAAACAAATCATAGCTCCCAGATCAGGACACCAGCTTGAAATTCAGTCTAGGAGATGAGATGAAAACAGACTGCAAGTTATAACACCACACCTGCTCTTCATGCATACATGTTCATGTACACACACGTGCACACACACGTGCACACACACACACCTGAATCAGTGCTCTGGGCACTTTAAAGAGTCAGACTGTTCTCCTTGCCCATGATGTAGACCTAGTATGAGTGGGTACCCATGAGCTATGAATTTGGCTTAAAGTCCCTTTCCCTGATGCTCTGTTCCCTCCAGCCCTAGCCTGCCCCAGCCAGATCCCTTAGGACTCAGGGGCCACAGAGGCTCTGTACTGGGAGCCAAGGCTGGAAGAGGCAGTCAGAGGAGCAGTTGTAGACAGCTGCCACCAGAAATCCCTGAGTTGGAGCAGACACCTTCCAGACAGGCTGAGCTTAAAGACAGGGCATCTGGAGCCCCTGAGAGCTCTGGGGAATGTATGTGGGGCCAGGGAGGATGGGGACAGCGATGGACGTCTGTGAACAGTGCACAGGGACAGGGAGACTGTGGGACTTGGTGCCCAGTGATCTGGAGAGAGCCAGAACCCCGCCAGTGTTCAGACCCGTGCAACTACATATATTCCAGGCTGAAAGCACCAAGGCTATAAATGTGACACATGCTGGGTGGGGGGTGGCAGGTGGCTGAGAACCCTGGAGGGCCTCATAGCCAGGTCCTCTGCAGCTGGGCTGCCCCAAAGCAAGCTGGTTCTCTTTGGGAGCATGGGGAGGAGGATGTAGGAAATATTGAGTTTCCAGAGGGTGAGAGCTCACACAGAGAAAGGGAAATGCGCAGCCTGTCCCACTATCCAGCGAGGACTAGGATGCTTGCTTTCTTGCTGCCTGCAAAAGGTGCTCAAGAGGTCTGCGGCATTTCTACCACGTGGCACCAGGTGGCAGCAGAGAGCACCATGCAGGCTCACAGGTCCCCGACTCTCCTAAAGAACAACCTGGCTGAAGCAGTTTCTCTCCATCCCTTTCTCCCTAACCTCCTTCTTTGCCCACGAATCAATCTAATAACGCTGAGCACAGAGGCACAGACCAGTCTATATGGAGGCATAAGGGCGCTGCCAGAACCAGGAGTCCAGACATTTGCTATGCCCAGTGGGTTCGGGTACTTGTTCTCACAAGCTGATCCCCTAATGCTGGTGCGGGACGGTGGATGCCACAGAGGCTCTCAGGGAAGGAGCTCCCCCAGCCAGACCGCAGATTTCCTCTCCAGCCCCTGGGAGTGTCTCTGGGTGACATCCATCTCTGCATCACTGCAGATGGCTTCCCTTCCTCCAGCTCCCAGGCGTGCCCAGGAAACTGTCCTGAAGTGGCCCACCCCTCTCCTTCCTTCTCTTTGGAACACAGGGACACAGTACTTACCCAAGCCCTGCCTTCCTCCTCCAGGAAGCCTTCCCCAGCCAGGGAGGGACCTGCTGTGACTTGGCAGGGACATGGGGCCAGGAGCAGCCATATGCACACCTCTTCCTCTGTGGGGGACCAGGGAGCTCTCACAGACTCCAGGGGACCCACTGTGGGAGGGGAGGTGAACGGTGGTAAGAACTAAAGGATCCAGAGAGGAAATCTGGTCAGATGAGTGTGGGCTGGCAAAGAAAATGCCAAGGTGGGGATGTCCATCTGGGGAGAGCTGCTCACCCCTCCACAGAGGGGAGCCCTCTCCCTTCCACCCTAAATAGCACACTTGACCACAAATGGGGTGAGGTAAAGAAGGCTAGCACACAGTGGTAGGCAATCCATACATGCTTGTTGACTAAGGCAGGAGGGTATAATGGGAAGAACACTGGCCTCAGAACAAGAAGACCAGGTTTTAGTCTTATCTCTGGCCCTGAGGAGCTGTGTGAACTTGAGTCACTTTTTCTCTTTGGTTCTCAGTTTTCTCATTCATGAAGTGAGGCGTTCAGACAAAAGCAGATGGCAGACAGAGCTGCCTGGAGGAACTGTGAGGGGGAGAGAATCTGTGATCAATTGGCAATGTCTGTCGTGGACAGAGGAACAAGGAGAACTAAATGCCATGTATTGTGAAGTCTAGGGATCATCTCTAGGTCTTTTCATTCCAACACTCTGTGAGTTGAAGACAACACTGCAAGAAGCATGTGGAACTAGGGCTAGAGCTAGGGACACAGGAGACTTCCTCCGGGAAAACTCAAGACAATGATGGCAACATGAAGGCTTCCCTCCCAGCTGTTTCTCTAGTTCCTTCCCCATGGACTCCAGAATGCTAAGCCCAGTGAAGGACCCTCTAATGGAATGTCAGGATGCAGTTTGGTGTGTTCCATTGTCCCGTCCGACACAGCATGCTCTGTTGGGCTGTCTGAATCCAAGCATGGGGTGTATTTGAATTGGTGCTGCCCTCCCAATGCACAAATACAGTCAGCTCTCACAGGGACATCCCCCTGGTGGGAGCTCCTGTACCGTGTAATGCATCATAATCAGACAGAGGGCTCCAAAAGACCACCTTCCTTGGTGAGTAAAATGGTGTGTTCCAATAGGGAGCTGCCTTACAGCATGGCTTGTCCCAGGGGACCATCTTTAGTCTGCCAGGAGGAGCCGCTTCAGTTGAAAGGAGAGGAGTCTGGCTTCTTGCTGAGGTGCTCATGGACATCACAGAGATTCCCAGCAGGACGTGGTATGGCACAGAGGTGAAGGCTGTCCACTGGGGAGAGGGAGACCGTGGCTGAGGTTCCTGGCATGTGGCATTGGGTCACATCCTACAAGTGGGTCTCCTTGTCCACAGCTATCAGTCCCTCCTTCACTGGGGAGGGCCCGCAGTCCTGGCCAGTGCCACCATCCGGACCCAGGTGCTGCTTGGGCTGTGGCAGGCTGGGGTCAGGGGTGACGAGCTGTTGCAGGCGCTGTGGAGAGAAGAGGAGGGGAGTGGGTGCTGTTGGGGAGATAGGCAAAGATGCTCTCTACTGTCTCTTCCCCCAGGGCCCAGCACAGAGCCAGGTGCATGGGGGCAGCTCAGTGCAAAACGAGAAAATAAATGAATAAATATTTGGGGAAGAAGGAAGAGGCAATAGCATGGTGACTGAGAATGTAAACTCCCTGGGTTTCAGTCTTGGTTCTATTCCTGGCTATCTGTGTAATCTTAGGGAACTCATTTAGCTCTTCTGTGCCTCATCTACAAAATGAGGATAATAATAGAATAGTGCCTGGCACAGGCTAAGTGATAAATAAGTGTCTAATTTTGTTATTATTACTATCTTATTATTGCTATTATTTTATATGTTCAATAAGTATCCATTGTTTTTCTTATTAGCAGTAGTACTACTACTATTAATATTGTTATTGGTGCCATCTCCCCCTCCTTCTTGCTTTGAATACAGATGTGATGACTGGAATCATGACAACCTTTTTGTGACCATGAGGTGATAAACATAATGATGAAAAGACAACATGCTCAGGAAGAAAAGTACAGAAATACAGGAAGAATCTGGTCTCTAGGTGCTTTAAGCAGCTGAATTAAATTCCAGCATACCCTGTCTCTGGTCTTCTTGATATGTAAGAAGAAAATAAGCCTATTTGCTTACTGTAAGTTGGTTTTTTGTTACTTGAAGGCCAGATAGAGTTCTATAAATGTAATGTCTCTGTGGGACACTGGCTGTATATTCCCTTCCAGGAAGGCATGTCATAAACTCTAATCAAGAAGCCTTTTGCATGTGGCTCCCCAGGCAATGTTAAGATAAGAAAAGAAGCCAGGAGACAGTCTGTGGAGTGAACCATGAGAGCTGGTTATCGGTCTCCCAAGCAAAAAGAATCTGCACTATAAACCTCTGTGCCTGGGCACATTTATGTTCTTGTTTGTTACTTAGTCTTGCTTTAAGATTTCAACAGTTTACCCTTGGTTAACTTGCCCAGATGATCTTGCAGAGGTCAGATTCTGAAGGTCTAGGACTCTAGGACTTTTGAACCTTTCTGAAAATGAAGCCATTGGACTGGTCTTCAAAGACCCTTCTCTTTAAGATTCCATCAGACCAAAGAGCTCTCCACACTCAGAACTGGGCTCCAGCCACGAGATCCTACCTGAAATCTAACCTCTCCCAGTATCCTCATTCAGGGTGTCCCTTCCCCAGCCCCTACCTTCTTGAAGGAACCCTGGGTCTTGAGGAGGGTGATGATGGTGAAGAGCGGGACACAGACCATGGATGAGAGCGCCAGGAACCAGCCGATGGAATATCCCCAGGGAGGGTACACGTAGATGTTGTTGTACTTGAGAGGTGTGTACTTGCTCAAGGAGAAGAGGAAGGTGGCCTGGGCAGGGGGGAGGGGATACAAATGGGATAAACGGCCCTTGAATCCCTCTCCTCAGCTACTTAAATATCCAGAAGACCAGGGACAAGGTAGTTATACTGCAGTGCATCTACGAGGTGGGAGAGTAAAAGCCACTGCGAGGCCTGGGCCATGTGTAAGTCAGGGAGAACTGAGACAGGAGGGGATATAAAGGAAGTGGGGAGGGGGCTGAGCAGGGACTGGGGAGGAGATGAAGATCCGAGCAGACAGACAGACAGGCACCAGTGGATGGAGGTGCTGTGGGGAAGGATGGAGCCAGAGCTGGAATCAGGGATGGTGGCGGTGAGGCCAATGGAAGGATGAGACGGCCCCAGACAGGACGGGCAGGGGGGTCAATGCTGGGCCCAAGGCGGCTGGGAGGCAGAAAAAGAGCCAGAGCTCAGGCACTCTGTTCCCCAACCCCTGGGGTCTTCTGGAGGCAGGGGGCGTGAGGGGTCATTGAGTGGGCACATACCAGGCAAAGCCCAGGGGTCAGGAAGAGCCAGGAGATCTTTACTAGGGGCCATGGCCGGTAGCCGATCATGTCCTCGACGTTGTCGTAGAATCGGTCTGCCCCTGCCCAGCGGGGGGGAAGGGGTGTGAAAACGGGAGCAGGGTGGCCGTCATGGGGGCCTGGGTAGGACCCACCTGCTGAGGGGGAACTGGGTGAGGATGAGACGGGCCCCTGGCACCCCAGCCACAGGGCAGGCACTGAGGATGGAGAAGGGGCTGCCGCCAAAAAGCCAGGTGCTCTCGAGAGAGTCATCTGACCACAGTGCAGTCTCTTGTCCCTCTCTCCAGATTTGGAGACCCTACTGTGCTAACAGAGGAGGGGGTTCGGAGTGGAGCTCAGTGGGCATACACATCTTGTTTGTGCAGAGAGGGATTCAGTTTCAAGTCAGAAATGGCAATATAGCAATGGTCCCAGCGCTCAAGCATAGCAGGCTAGACTCATACGGGGCTGGAAAGCTGCTGAAGGTTCTCTGGCAGCTTGTGCATCAATGCGCTGGGCACTGATCTTTACCACTGCTCTCACTCTTCAAGGGAACTGTCTTTGTCCTCATGTCAGCTCTACCTTCCAAATGAGACACGAGTGGGTTCCCAGCAACAGAGAAACTGCCCAGTAAAAAGAACCAGGACGGCCCTACAGAGACCTATAGAAACCGGAGGGTCATCCCGGGCAGACCCAGAGGCCCTTGCCTACCCCGCTGCACGTACCATACACCCAGCTGATGCAGACGACCTCAAACACCGCCAGGAAGAGCAGGCACATGCCGCTGGAAGCATAGTGATCAAACAGCTGGAAGATATACATCCCGCCCTGCGGAAGAGGGGCGGAGCGGAGGCCTCCGTGTGGGCTGGGCCGCCGGAGCCTCCCTTGCATCTAACAGGAATTCACCCTGCGTGCCCTGCCTCCAGGCCTAACATCAGGACAACCATCTCTGGCATCTGCAAGGACGTCGGGACTGTGGTGACAGCCCAGCGTCCCGTTATCCCGGAGTCCGACCACCTCGCCCTCCGCGTGCTCCTCTCCCTGCCCCAGCCTGAGGAAGACCGTGGCCGGACACTTGCCACGCCCTCAGGAAAAGGGTGCCCCCTTTCCTCTGGGGTCAGCTGGGTGGCAGAAGGCAAGCCTGAAGCTGCCAGCCTTCTGACATCCAGAGGGACAGCCGGCTAAGGACGAAGCGCCCGAGGAAAGGGAGCCGGGAAAGAGAGGAGCGCGGAGTCCTTGGAGTGCACCGGATCCGGCCAGACCGGCAGACCGTCCGCAGCCGGCTCAGTGTCCCGGCCCCAGAACTTCCCCTTCCCGCTCAGCCGGCTGGCTCGGGCACCCGCCGCGCGGCCCTGCGGCCTCCGGGTGAGGAGGAGGGCAGGCGAGGCGTGCGGCTCACCTCGGTGACCAGGAAGAGCCCTACCAGGTAGCACACGACCGCGATGGCGAGGATGAGGAGCTCGCGCCGCCCGCCCTCCCGCAGCTGCCTGGGGAACGTGTCCGCAGAGGCGGTCGCCAGGCACTCCACGCACACAAACTGCGGGGGAGGGGGCTGGCATGAGAGGCTGCAGTGCCCGTGGGCTTGGCCGGCGCCGCCCCACCCCGGCCGCCCTCACCATGCCCACCCAGGCGGACGCCCAGGAGCGCGGCCCTGCCCTCGGCCACATCTCCACAACAGAGGGCCCCGCAGTGGGGGCTGCAGGGGGACATAGGTTCTGTCCCCGAAGCTGGCGGCCGTGTTGGGCAGCCTGGGCCGAACGGCTGGGAGGAGGCTGGAGGGACAGCAGGAGAGCAGGGCTCAGGCCTGGGGAACTAAGCCAGTGGGCCCTCCCAGAAGAGGACCTCGAGGGCCGGGCTCTCCCCTGGATGAGCCCTGGATGATTGGGCAAAAGGGAGCTGGGGGATGCTTGGGAAGGTGGGAGCCGGCCAGGGGGGCCCCTGGAGCGGGGAGAGGAGGGGCTGGGGCAACACACCTGGCTGTCCAGCCCGAGGAATATGAGCATGATGAAGAACAGGCAGGACCACAGCTGCGACAAGGGCATCATCGTCACAGCCTTAGGGAACGCGATGAACGCCAGACCAGGGCCTGCCAGGCACACACATGGTGAACGGGGCGCTCACCACCCTTGGGGAGAAGCCCCCTTGGAGACACTGTGCGTGGGAGTGTGTGAGTGTGGGGAGCAGGTGGGTGAGAGTGCATATGCACATGTGTGTGCTGCGTAAAAAAGCATGTGAGTCATGTATTGAGTGTGTGCGGGTGTGGTGGGTGTGAGTGTGCAAGTTGAGTGTGTGTGTGAGTGTGTAGCAACAGCAGCTTGGGAGGGTGGGGGGTTGTACCCATTACCCTGCTCTGCATTCACTCATCCACTGGTCCGTGCTGCACGCGGCTGTGGCCCTGTGCCCACGTTCCTCTCCCCAGCCTGCCTCCCCAAAGCACCCCGATGTCCCCATCACCCAGCTTCAGGACCCTGCCTTTCTATAGACGGGATCTGTGTGCTCTGACCCCCACTTCCCCTCGGGTCCCAGACAGCAGAGTGGCACCCACCTGACTCGGCCACCTCGGAGATGGGCACGCCCTGCTCCTGAGACATGAAGCCCAGGATGGAGAAGACCACAAAGCCCGCCATGAAGCTGGTGGCGCTGTTCAGGAAGCAGAGGGCGATGCAGTCCCTGCGGGCAGCGAACGCAGGCGAAACAGGAAGGAAGAGAGAAAGAATTCCACCATTGGGGGACCCAAAGAAAGTAAGCAGGTAGAGGGCAAAGGAAGCTTCAAGGAGAAGTGGGAGGAGAGAAGTGGAGCAAGAAAGCAAAGAAAAGGAGCAGGCATGCAAATCAAGGAGCGGAAGGAAATCCAGTCTGGGAAATGAACCCATCGAGTCAGTGTGACACAGTACAGCCCCCTGATGATAAAAGGAGAAGGCCTGGGCCCCTGACAATCTGCACCCCAGGGTCCCCCCTCCAATGTAGGCAGGCTCCCCAGGCCCCACACACCCGACATAGCAGGCAGGCTCCCCAGGGCCGCCCACCTTCCACCTGGGCAGGCTCCCCAGGCCCCCATCACCTGTAGCAGTTGTTGTGGTACTTGTTGTAGCTGCCCAAGGCAGTCAGGCACCCCTGGCAGATGGCAAAGGAGAAGAAGATCTGGGTGCCCGCGTCCATCCACACCTACGTGAGAACCCCAGAAAGTAGTAGGGAGATCGGGAGGGAGCTTGCCTGGGCTTGGAGCAGAGCCTGCCAGACTGACCCATCCCTGCAGGACTGGCTGGACCCAGTGGGCCCCACCATTCCTTACATCCAGCTCTCCACCCACACGGCTCCTCTTCTCACCAGCAGGTCCATTTTTAATTTGGCTCTGTGGGCACTTTGGAGGCGCCAGGTGAGTGCGCGTCACTCCAGTCTTAGGTGGAGTCACGGCCTGCGGCTATACCCCCGAGAAGGCCAGGCCTTTCTGCAGGGCAGAGCTGAGAGGCTCTTGCATTCATTCCAATACAGAAGACAAAGGGCCACTTCATTAAAATATAAAGAAAAAACACCGGGGAGGGGGGTTGGGCAAGGGGAAAGGCAAAGAATATACTCAGACAAGTCTTAGGACAAATGACCAATAAATTCATATGAAAATATCCAACCTTAGAGTGATTAAAAAATTCAGTTAGAACAAGAAAATGATATCATTTTGATCTATCAAATTATCAAAGATTAAAATAAATTATTATCGAATCTCTCAGGGACCCTGCAGAAAGAAAGGTACCTTTTAACACTGACAGTGAAAGTCTATATATTTCTAAAGACAGTACATTTCAGGTACCTTAAAATGTGCACACCCTTTCACTTAGGAGATTCATATCTAACTACGGTCAGGAAATAATCAGAGATGTAGCCAAAGACTTAAATACAGGCGTCCATTTCAGCTATATATACAAGTGTTAAAAATACTACATGACCTAAATAACCAAGAAGTGGGGAGAGTTGGGCAGATGAGGACACCTGCCCTGGGGGAGTGCTCAGAGGGGCCTGTGTGTTTTACTCCCTCTCCTCAAGGATCATGCAAACACTACAGACACTCAGCGGGTCCTCAGTACATCTTGGCCGAATGCCTGAATGGATGGATGACACACAGAGAACATATTATGTAAGTGCATGAGCAAGTAACAACATGAAAAACGCTTACAGTGTGATTTAAGTGAAAAAGATATGTCTCTATATGTAATTGTCTCAACTGTGTTAAAACACGCACACACACCACCTAGAAAAAAAGTTGGAAGGAAATGTACTAAAATGCTAAGAGGGATTATAGCTGAGTGGTGGGATTACAAGAGATTTTTAGTTCCTTTTCCATAATTTTCTTCCTTATTATCTAATTTTTTTCCAGTGGGCAACATTGCCTTTAAACAAAGAGCAAAGCAATCAAAGATTTTCACAAGTACAGAACTGGTTTGGGGCGGGAGTCATCTTGGGAAATGGTCCCCGGCACAGTACCTACCTGGGGGTCCTTGAGACGGAGCAAATCTGGCTTCAGGTAGTAGATGATGCCTGCATAGGCTCCGGGAAGGGTGATGCCTCGGATCAGCAGGATGATCAGCATTAGGTAGGGAAAGGTGGCCGTGAAATAGACAACCTGGGTGGGAAGCAGGTGGAGGTCACTCTTGGTGGGGGCAACCAGGAGGTGACAGGGAGTGTGCCGTGGTCCTGCTGTCACCTCTTCCCAGGCAGCAGGGCCACGCCGAGCTGTGTCCAACACCTTCTTAGAGACATCTGAGAGGTGAGCCCATGCATGTCCACACCTCCCTTCACACAGTCCAGCAGTGTGTGTGATTCACATCAGCAGGGCAGCGGAGGAGGGAGGACGGGGTGGGGGCACAGGTGTCCAGCTGCATTTCAAAGATGGTTTTCGCATCCAGAATCTGGTCGCCTGTAATCCCTCATCCTGGCTGTTCCCCCCATGCCGCCCAGTGAGTGTAGGACTCCCCTCACTAGGCAGAGGGTGGCAGATTTGTACAGCGATCCGTGGGGACACTTTTCTAGGCTCAAGTTTGGGGATCAGCAGCAGCCTGAGCTCTGGGATCCTGGAGACACTCTGAGGGGCTGCACTCTGCCTGCACCAGGCTCAGCTCCTCACCTGAGCCTGCAGCACTGCGTATTGTTACTATGGCTGGTTTTACCATTACTGTTGCTATTGCTGTTATTAATATTAGAGCAACCCAGGGAAGGGGGAGGCTGCTGGCAGAACAGGCTCCAGAGAAGTGGGTATGCTATCTACGCATGAAGCATCAATCTCAGATGCTCTGGGTTGGAAATAATGCTCAATCTGAGCCCTACACATACAACAAACCCTGCTGTCCACTCTTGGCTTGAACCCCTTCAATGATGGAAACACCAATCAAATCACCCCTTCAATGAGGGAGCACCTCAAAGGCAATTCTGTTTGCTCATTCATACTAAACTTTGGATGTGTTGTTAAATGCGAAAGGCATGTCATAGGAGTGTATGATCCTCTCTACATAGTACACATGCATAATAGGTGCAGATACACACATACATACACATAAAGGAAACTGGAAAGCAAAAGCATGTTTACAAGAATCAGGAGATCCCACCTGCATGATGCTGATGGCTTGTACAGAGATCAACTCTGACAGTGGGACTTTTACGTTTCTTAGTTTGCTCTGTATATTACTGACGTAAACAGGTCTTTTAAAGTCACAATGAAAAAGAAAGTCTTTCCTTGCATTGAGCTAAATTCTGCCCTTTATGACTTCCCCTGTGATCATCCTTATACTGTTCTCTCTTTTAGCTCTCCAGGGCACCCTGTGGATTACCCCATAGACCCTGGAGGCCACAGAGAGCTTACCAGGAACCAGACGCCTTACCTTGCCCGTGGACTTGACCCCCTTCCAGATGCAGAAGTAGCAGATGACCCAGGCGAGCAGGAGGCACAGTGCCAGCTCCCAGCGCAGGGCCCCCAGGTCATGGATGCCTGAGGTGATGCCCAAAACACGTCTCCTGAAGGATTGGAAAAAATAAACCACCAGGTGAAAGGCTGATGGAGACAGCTTGCCTCTGTCATCAAGCTTCTTGATTCTTAGAGCTGACCCCACAGATCTCCTATTGCAGGCACCCGTGACTCCTGTTCCACACCACCCCTCCATGACCACGCCATGTCCCACCTGTGGTCTGCATGCCCCTGGCTGTTGGGAGACTAAAGCATGTGATCTCATAGGTATCTCTGTCTTTCTAACTCATTCAGCAGCCGTCTCTGTCACGCAGAGACAGAGAGAAGGAGGGAGGGGGAGGAGAGAGGAGGGAGAGTGATAGGGAATGTATGAAAGACCATACAGGGAGTGGATATTTACATATGCAGGCTGACAGCTGAGTTTGTGGGATCAAATGGAGGCAACGAATGTGTGTTAGCATCTAAAGAGGTGTATGGGGGAAGTTGAAGTGCATGTGTCAGAATGAGGTGGGCACATGTGGGCATGGGTGGGTGTGTGGGTGTGAGCAATCCTGTGGGAAGGTGGGCATGGAGTGTAGGGTTTGCCACCTTCCGTGATGTAAACACTCCCACCTTGGCCAGTCTCAAGCTACCACACGGCAGCGCTGAGTAGGGCACTGGGAGAGAGTGCGATCAGCTCTCCTCAGCCACTAAAGAGAGTTTGTCGTCCACCACTGGACATGGGTGGGAGATGCGGGAAGGGAGGTGGATGTGTGGGGTGTGGGTGGGTGTGAGGCTGTGGGCAGGCATGGAGGGATGCAAGCTGATGTGGATAAATGTGTGACACTGGTGGACATGGTGTACCATAAGAGTGAAAGTGGACAGGTGAGGGTAGATGTGTGGGTATTCCCTCATCTCTCAACGCTGTGTGGGTCTTGGGGGGGTGGGTAAGTGCTAGAAAGCATGCACAGAGAGGCTTAAATTTGCACCCCAAGTCCCAGGCCTCAGATATCCAAATCTCCTCTGCTCAAGGGACCCACACGCTTGGCATCCAGGCCCAGCACCTACTCCCAGAATTCCATGACAGGCGAGGTGAAGTTCTCAGAGGGGGTCACCGTCCTGGCTCCCGAGTGGTTCAGAAAGTCCATGCAATGCTCTGTTGGTTACAAGGGGGTGGGGGGCAGGGGGAGCAGGGGTATGCATCAGCTGGCCAGATGGGAGAGACCCCCTCACACCCTAGTCCCCCGACCCTCTGGCACCGCAGCCTGGTGGTCCCCATCATTCCCAGGCCCAAGCACTTCCTTTGCAGCCTGCACTTTCCAGAGGGTCCAGAGCTGGCCGCTCAGGTGTTCACGGGACCCCTACCCCATGGGCTTAGTACCGCTCTTGTTCCAGTGAGCTGGCTGCTCTTCTGGCCTCCCCCACCTACCAGTGATCCAAGTCTGCCCCTGCGGATGGACAGCACTGCCCTCACTTGCCCCTTCTCCCCATCCCACCCTCCGCTTCCCCCCACCCTCCGCAGCCTGCATGGGCACATGGATGGAGTCCTCTGACCTGCACCTCTCCTGGCGAAATGCTGTTCCAACACCGGGCCCTTTCTTGTCCCTCAGCCCCCAGCTCAGGCCTCCCCTCCTGTCGCCTTTGTAACTGTTCTGTGGACTTGTCTCCTACCACTAGACCGTAGCCTGTAAAGGCTAGTGCTCTCCCTTGGACATCCAGCGCCTGGCAGAGCTCAGCACGTCGTAAGCACAAAGGACACACTTCTTAAGTGAGTGGATGGGTGAGTGGTGATAACATGCAGTCATAGAAGACATGCCCAGTCCCACTGGGTTTTCAGTCCTACTGCCTGGTCTATGAACCACAGAGGGGTCAGCCAGGTCTAAGTCCCACAGAAGGGTCAGCCTGCACAACTGCCATCAGAGCCCTTGCATCATGGCTTCGAGGCAAATTCCACCATGCGCTCCATGACTGTTCGCCCATCACCAGCCCCTAGGGAGAGGCCCCATACTAGGGCCAAAACAGGGCATACCTGTGTTCCAGGTGTTGGTACAGGTCGTCCAGGGCAGTTCAGAGGCAAAGGAGCTGAACAGGTAGAAAAGGGCCCAGGCGAGGATGATGATGTAGTACACGTTCAGGTAGGACTCGATGACCATGGACGCCAAGCCAATGCCTTCAGGAGCACCGAGGGGTGGGGGCAACAAGAGAACCCAGAGGTCAGCGTCAGCCCAGAGCCCCATGGAAGGTGCCAGCTGCGGCTAGAGAGGCGATGCCATGCAAAGAGCCCGCAGGGCTCATTCCCTGGCACGAGAAGCGACGTACAGCACATTTTTCTAACCTGAGAAGACGTCACCCAACACTGTTCCTGTCTTTCCCCCATTTTTATAGCACATACTTGGATGCATGTCTTTTTCTTTAATGAGAAAACTCTGGAAGGATTGTCATCTAAAAGTTAACGAGTGGTTCACCAGGGGATGGGATTTCAGTTCACTTTTTCGTTCTTTGTTTTGTTCTTTTTTGTCTATCTTCATTTTCTCGTTTTCTGTGACAGGCCTTACTTGTAAAATGAAAAGGGGCAGGAAGAACGAAGGAGTAAGAAGAGAAATCGTGGTAAGAATCGGCCTCAAGACAGGGGCAGAGCCCAGAAGAAAACCGCCAGGAAAGAGAAGTGGCCGCTCTCAAGAGCTGTGCGGCCTGAGTCAGTCCAAAGTGCCCGCCCTCCCGGAGCGGGGCGGGGACGAGGGTGGCCGGGCTGACCGCGCCCGCGGGGCCCCCTCCGGGGCGGACCTGCCGGGCGGGCGCCACCCCCCGCCCCGCCTGCAGGGCGCGGCTCTTCCCTGCGGCTCTCGGCGCGCTGCGGGGCGGCCAGGGGTCCGCGGAGAGAGCAGCGGGGAGGAGCGGGGGCTGGGGGTAGGGGGTGGGGTGGGGGCGAGCGTCCGCTGGTTTGTCCTGCGTCCCGGGAAGTCGCGGCTCAAGTGGTGTTTAATGAAAGACTGTTGGGGAAAACAACCCATCAGCCCGGGGCAGGTCGAAAAATCGATGCAGACTGTCCACAAAACCACCGCTTGGTTAGGTGAGCCCGCCCCCGATGTCTGACCCCACTGGCCTGGCAAACTTGCCCGTAGGCTGGAGGGTGTCCCTGCTTTGGGGTCCCTGAGAAGCTTCCAGGCCGCTGGGGGACAAAAGCTGCAAAGTGTCTGGCCAAGGCGGGCAGGGACCCCGGACAGCCTCAGGCTGGGCCTCGGGAGGGGAGGTGGCTGGAGCCGCTGGTGGCGAGGCGGTCCCTGGGGAGCTGGGGAGGTTTAGAGCGCACACAGGCGTGCACTCACGCGGACAAGCGGCCACTGTGAGCCGCCCGGTCGTGCTGCCCCTCAGCCTCCTGCCTGTCCCACCACCTAGAAACGCGGGGCAGAAGGAGGCAGGGTGCCAGTCTGGGAGGGGCGGGCGGCCCCAGCTCTGAGGGCAGGGAGCTGGTGTCCTGGTGTAAATCGAGGAGGGAGGATGTGGGTGAGCACGGGGTGTGCCTCCTCTGTGCGCCACTGTGCACAGCCTGGCTGGGAGAGCAGGCAGTAAGCAGCCTGGCCGGCCCACCAACACAGGTGCGCACACCATGGGTGGGCCTCTTCCTGAGACCCCAGGCCTTGGGGTCTCTTCAGCTTGGAAAAGAAGTTAGGAGCAGCAACCTCCCCAGCCCCGATCCAGTGCCCGTGTTGCTCACTCTGTCAGTTGTGCGCCTGGGAGACTAAATGCATCTGCCAGGGAGGCTACCCCCTCTTTGTGCTACCATGAGCCCAGTGGGTGGGTTACTGTTGGGGTCCAGAGCAGAACACCAGAAACTGTGTGCCCTGGCTGAGGCCACAGCCCTCCTGCAGCACCCAGAACTCAGTGCAAACCGTAGGTGGGCCAAGCCTCACTTGCCCCATCCCCTCATTGCTGCCCCTGCAGGGGTCCCACAGATGCCCCAGGAGGAATCAGTACCAGACTAGCCTTGCCTCCCCCTACATACCCAGCCACTGGTCAGCGTTTCCCCCACCATGTCCACCTCTGTGCACTCTCAGATGGCCTGGTCCCTGGGGCTTACCTTAGGGACTGACAGGAGGGGAGGAGTCCTCTCTCCATTTCAAATATACAAGGAACCTCTCAGGGACAGCGGGCCTCCAGGGTTCTGGCCTAATCAACTAAACATGGGGTGACAGGAGGACACCCCAGCTGCTCACATTAGTGCTGACAGATCCCAGAAAGAGGGGCAGGAGCTGCCCCTAAGTGTACCCCTTAAGGTCAGAAAGAGCGTGCCCTTTCCGCTCAGGTAGACCTGGGCTCAAATCCTTAGCCGATGATCTCATTTGTCTCATGTACAAATAACTAAGAGTTATTTTCATCTAACAAATAGTTATTACTGAAGGATTAGCTAAGGAAATGTATGTAAAGTTTTTGCATGAGCCCTAGCACCTAATAGGGCTGCACAGACGTGAGGCATCACCACCATACTAATTACACGCTCCGGAGGCGCATCCGGGGCCCCACCACATGCACGGAAACACACTTCCATGAGGCTGATGAAGATTAAGCTTCAGGGCTCCTCCCTCGCAAGGGCCCCTTCCGAGTCGGCACCTAGCTGTGCACTAGTAACCTTGTATTTGCTTTCCTGAGGAGGGCCTTCCCACAAAGGCTGGTGACCCCACGGCACTGGACACAGGATGAGAGAGGAGGAACAAAGAAGGTGGGGACGGGGGTCACAGAGGGCCTGCTGGGGCTGGGGGAGGAGGGCGAGGGGGCACTCACCCTGGAGGAGGGGGCAGATCTTCCTCCAGGCCGTCACACTCCCTTGGCTGGTGTACTGGCCCAGTGCCACCTCCAGGAAGAATACCGGGATGCCACAGGTGAAGAAGAAGATGAAGTAGGGGATGAAGAAGGCTCCTGGGAGGAGGGGGAGGCAGGGCCTGAGCTTGGCCAAGGCCCCCTGAGACCTGTGCTCTAGCAGCCCCCCTCGGCCCCGCCCCCCGCCGCACCCTCCCAGGGCCCAGGTCAGCTGCCTCCTGTCTACTGGCAGGGACAGGCGCACAATTTTATCTGAGCCCCTTTCTGGATGGGAAAGACCTGGAAGGGAAATGAATGGAAATTTAAGCAGAAATCCTAACATAGGCACTATATTTTCTCACTGTGCTTCACAAATCTATGCAGTCAATTCAGTATTTTTGGAAGAAAAACATACTCTGTATAATTTGATACACTAATTAAGTTATCGAGTTTGTTATATTTTAAAGAAAAAGAAACAGAAACACCTTGGAAAAGTTATTTTCCTTCTAATGATTTTCAGAGGTTTTCTTCCCTCCACCAGACTCTCATTTAACTGGGCTCCCAGCAGAGGGGGCCGTTCCTCTGCTCGGGCAGATTTTCGGAGACGGGGGTTTCAGCAGCCCTGTGGTCAGGCCAGGCTGACAGACATCCAGCAAATTGCAGGCGCAGACTCTGAACCAACCCTAAGCCCGCACACGCTGCCCCCGCAGCAACTAAGACTGCACCTCGCCTCAGCGGTGAATCCGCGGCGAGTGTAATGCTCCCTGTGCAATGATGACATGCAGCGCTAATTTGGCGCTTACTGTGTGTAAGCCCCTCTAGGGCTTCACTGACACTGAAATCCTCACAGAACAACTCCCACAGGGTGGATACTATTGTGACTTCCATTTTAGAGAAGGGAGACTGAAGCCAGTTTAAAGATTCAAACCCTGAGACATAGATGAGGACACGGAGGCACAGACCCAAGTGGTCTGCCTGCTCCAGAGTCCGTGTGCGTAGTCACTGCATCACAACGCCTCTCAAGTCATCCGTATCGCTGCACAGGAAAAACAGGAAGTGCAAAGGGAAAGAAAGGCAAAGGTGGTGCGTGTCCTTCCAATTTTCTTATAAACATACATATGTAGTTCCTTTTTTGCCCAAATGGGAACCTACGACATACTACTTGGTAACCATTTAAATATATCCCGTTCATCATTTCAGCGAGCATACATTACACCGTTGTTTCGGTGGCTGGAGAGGACTCCTCACGCCTCTATCCTAGTTCATGTCATCGGTGCCTCTACTGGCCTTTATGATAGTTTCATTAGAAACCCTGCTGTGATGAAGACTACTGCGAACTTGTCTAATCTGCTTCTTGGTACAAATTTCAAATAGAGGAACTGGTTGGTCAGAGGGGATGCACAATTTGGTTTTATAGTGAAATACACATAACATGAATTTTAATACCGTTTAACCATTCTTAAGCATTTTACCACTTCAGTCCAGCGGCATTAAGCACATGAACATGGTCGCACAGCCATTGCCACCATCCATCTCCAGAATTGTCTCCTGGTCACAGACTCAAACTCTGTGCCCGCTGACCACTAACGCCCATGCTCCACTCTCCCGGCCCCTGGCAACCACCATTCAACTTTCTCCCTGTGAATTTGCCTACTCTAGGATCTCACATAAAAGGAACCATATAGTACTTATTCTTTTGTGTCTGGCTTATTTCACTTAGCATGATGTCCTCAAGATTCATCCACACTGTTCATGTGTCAGCATTTCCTCCCTTTGTGAGCACACTTTGTTTGCCCAGTCATCCACTGACGGACGTTTGGGTCGTTCCCACCTTTTGGGCATGAACATTTTAAGGTCTTAAACATGCATTTCCAAATTCCCCTCCCAAACTCTTGTTCCAGCCTGCACCCCCCATACGATGTGAGTGTAAAGGAGAAGGACGTGTGAACTTTCTGGGCCCTTGGGAGCCACAGCCAGCCAGTAGCTCCCCACCAAGTCCTGATGTCCTCTTAGACCCACGTTTGCCTTTTCATGCTGAGCGATGCCAGAACAGGAGTACACACAGTGCAGTACCACCACCAACTCCAGTTTATGTGGCTTAGATAGTTGCAGGGGCTAGGCTGAGGGGCAGAGTTCAGAAGGGATGTGGCTGGGGCTCTCCCAGAGAGCCCCTTGCAGGAAGTCTGTGGGGCACATGGCCCACGAGCTGCCTCCCATTGGCTGTGTGGAGGTTCCTGCCACTTATAAAGGAGATGGCTTCAGTTCTGTCCTTGGAATGCAGACTTCTGCCCCGCAGAAAACGAGATGGCCTCAGTAGGCTGGGAGTGGGGCCTCTCTCAGGCTGAGTCCATCCTTTAAGGGCAGCACTATGCCTGGACCTTTGGGGGCAGTGTAGCGAGTGGTTCTGGATCGAGTACAGGGGCATCCCACCTCCCTGGGGGTCTCTCCCTCTGATGAGCTGCTCCGGACCCTCCTCTGGGCGGGTGGCCTGGCCCCACCCTGCTACTGGGCGTCTGCCCACACGCACAGGCAGCTTGGTGATGCCCCAAAGGGATCTGATTCAAGGCTTGTTGAAAACCTCCCTGCCTATGCCTTATTATCTCTGTCACTGACGATCTAGAAACTTAGCATGTCATAAAATTCTCATTTCTTGAAGATAATGTAGCTTAATGACTCCCTGCTTTTTCATAACCAAAACATTATTAGATCAATAACTATTATTTTTCACCCTTTTTGAAAGATTTTCTTTACAGAACTGTTTATCACCTAATAATTATTGCTAATTAATCATTTGCTTATTAGTCATCAATTGATAACCAATTAACCAATTATTAACCAATAATCAATTGATATAGTACAATTGACCCTTGAACAACACAGGCTGAATGGCACAGGTCCGCTTATATGCAGATTTTTTTTTCAATAAATATATGGCAAAATTTTCTGGAGATCGGTGACAAATTGAAAAAAACTTTTTCTTTTCTCTAGCTTACTTTACTGGAAGAACACGGTATATAATACATCTAACATGTGAAATATGAGTTAATCGGCTGTTTATGTTATGGGTAAGGCTTCCAGTCAACAGTAGGCTATTTGTAGGTAAGGGTTTAAGGGAGTCCAAAATTACATGCAGATTTTCAACTGGGCGGTCAGTGCCTCTCTAACCTGGGGTTGTTCAATACTACAGTAAAAACTACGGAAAAACTTATTTCACTGACACCCAGGGCTTATGGTCAGCATGAGATAAGCCTACTACCTCACTGAGTTAGTACTAAAGTCAAAAGTTGCCATTGAGTTAGTCCGAGCGGTGTGGTGCCACATGGATCCATTAAGTTGTCTGAAATAAGGACACTAATTCCTGGACCTTTGATACTACTTTCCTAGACCCCAAAGACCAGTAACTCCAGATTGGGACCCCTGACCTTCCTCAGCCCCTTGCATGAAAGTGAAGGAAGCAGGATGCAGGATGGCAGTGTGTCCACATAGTTAGGGGCACAGAGCCAAAGTGAGAGGGCAGGGACAGAGCTGGACACAGCCTATACTGCACATGCCTCCCAGTCCTGCCGCTCCACAGATGACCCAGCTTGGCCCAGGGTCCCTGCAGGCTCCTACTGTCCTCCTACCCCACCCCCACATGCGCAGACCACATCCACTTGGCGGGACAGAGGCAGGGCGGCGAGAACCCAAAGGTCTGTGTCCTGGGCCCTCATTCCCCCTCAAATGGCAGAGCGACATGCACGCAATGGTGTGGGGGCCAGCACACCTGCCACCACCCAGCTCTGTGGTCTGCAGCAAGTCGCCGAGCCCTCTGGGCCTCTGTGTCCTCCTGAAGGAAATGAGGGGACAGCCTAGATCACCTGTAGCTCTCTCTCTAACGTCCTATCTATCCATGAAACTGTAGCCTGAAGCAAAGAAATAAGTCTCCGCCTCTACCCCCTCTTCCTGCCCCATCTAATGTCTGGCCCAGCATCAGGCCCCCGAGTCCAGTCTTGGTGCCATAGCCCTGACCTGCCCAGGAAATCCCATTTCTATTTCTTTGAGTCATTGGCTCAAACAAGTTCGTAATAATAACTGTAAGTCTGCAAATGTAGAACAAGTTACGTAGTAGATGCTCAGTAAATATTTGTCAAATTAAATATAGCATTTAAAAGGATTTTCTAAACAGTGGCTATCTTTAAGTGGGAATGTTTCTTCTTTTTATCTTTCTGGAATGTTGACAAAATTCTCAACAAACATGTATAATTTCCACAAAAAGAATAAGGCAAAAATGAACTGGCCAGTGACAAGTTCATATAAATGAATCATTCCATTTACTTGAAATATCCCAAAAGGGTAAATCCATAGCCACGGAAAGTGGGCTGGTGGTTGCCAAGGGTTGGTGGGGGGAAGAGATGGGGAGGGTGGGGGGCTTCTTTTTGGGGATGATGAGAATGTTCTCGAATTAATTGTGGTGATAGTTGCACAGTTCTGTGAATATACTAAAACCACAGAATTGCACACTTTGAAAGATTAATCTGGCCCCTCCCCACAAGGCCCCTGCTCATTTTTACTACCAGTGCTGAAACATGATAAACACAAAATCAGGTTTCTTTAATTAAAAAAAATCATACGCAAGATAACATCATTGCTCTGATCAAAATTCTTCCATGTTTCCCACCCCCTCAGAGCGGAGTCTACAGCACGGAACTGCGAGCGCTCTGTCCTCGCCTCCTACTATTCTCCCCATCTGCCACTCCCCTTCTCGCTGCTCCTAGAACAGGCCTGCTGAGCGTGCACCCCGGGGCCTGTGCGCTGGGTGCGCCCTCTGTTTGGGATGTTCTTCACCTGAGATCTATCCATAAGATTCGTTCCTTACCTCCTTGAAATCTGTGCTCAAATGTCACCTCCTCGAGGAAAGCTTTCCTGGTGAGCTTATTTCACGTTTCAGCTCCTCTCCCCCACCCGCGTCCCAGCACTTCTATGCCTCCTCCCTGCTTTGCCCCTTGCATTCCACTCATCACTGTGTGACATACCACATTCTCCTTATTTATCTGTAGTCTGCCACCCTTCACTGGAATACAACACAGAATATGTTCTGTTTTGTATCTAGAACAGTGCCTGGCACATGCGAGGCCCAGAGTAATACTAGCTGAAAGAATGAATGACTCTACGAACAACTGACATTTGTACAGAGTAATGAAGGGGCCCATTCAAAACTGAGACTCCTAGGTCTTGCCCCTCGCTCATTTAATCTTCATCGCCGCCCTGTGAGGGATTATCCCCATTTCACGGGGAGGCACACTGAGGCCAGTGGCGGAGCTGGCACTCAAACTCAAGTCTTCCACGTGCGTGCCAGACTCCTTCCACTTCACCGCACTGCCCAGGCAGGAGGTGCCCAGATAGGCTGCCTGGCTAGCAGCCACAGCTCTCCCCCACCACGCCTACCTCAAAATGAACTCACCACCTCCATTTTTGTAGCAGAGATAGGGGAACCTCCAGACGTTGCCCAGCCCAATGATCTCCCCGGCCACGGACAGCACGAACTCCGTCTTGTTGGTCCACTGGCCCCGATCCTTCACCTGGTCCTCTCCTTCCTGGTCCGACTTCTCTCCCTCCTCAGCAGCCCAGCAGACGGCAGGAGGCCCCTCCCCGTGGACCACCGCTTTCCTGTCCGTAGCCATGGGAGGCCGCAGAGCTGGGAGCCCGGCAGGATGGCGAGGGAGGCGCCCCCTGGTGGGAGGAGAGGGAATGACTGTACAATCCCACACATGCCCACCACCCGTTTTCACCACCCTAGTCTTTTACTATTGTTGGACTTCTGCTTTAATATTTAGTATTGTTGGAATGTTGTTTCCTGTCACTGGACTACTGGTTCTCTCCCCAGACTCTCAGTGACATTTACACCTAGTCACACTTTGTTCTCCTGACTCGGAGAACAAATAGGGAACAAATCTTAGTTTGCACATTTTGCAGATGGGAAAATCCAGGCCTTGGTGGGTGAAGTGACTTGCCTGAGACCCTTCAGGATACATTGGTATTAAAATCCTGGCTTGGATCCCTTTCATTCCAAGGACCCTTTGATCTTTACAGCCAGCCACCATCCCTGCTGGCCTGTCTGCCCCAGGCCTCCGTGTCCAGCGAGTGGCACCAGTCCAGCCTCCTTTCTCCAGGCCAGAAGGGATCAAAGGCTTCCAGGGGTGACGAGAGGTCAAAGGCAGGTGTGGCCAAGGTGACTGCATGGTCTTCCCCTGGTCAGTTGTGTGCTCACCCCTGGGCCAGGGAGATTGATTGCTCAGGGTAAACATGGGGGCCAGCTAGCTCTCGGCATCTGATTGGGAGGGACCGGGAAGGTGGGGCCTCTGAGCCCGGCCAGATGGGGACTGGGGTTGGTGCCAGGGCCAAGCACAGGCCTTCGAGGGAACCCTGGTTCTTTTTCTTTCAGTTGCCCCTCTCTCTGAGATTGGACAGGGATCCTGGTGGTGGAAGAGGTCGCCAGAGGGATTCCCACTTGGGTCATGGCCATCTCCAGATCAGAGAGGCCCCTCAAGGGAGGCCCAGGCGGGCTACCAGTGGCACCGGGCCACAGCCCTTCCTGGCTCCCAGAGAGCCCGAGCTCCCGGACTTCCAGGAAGACGGCGTGGCCACTCTGCTTTACTGTCCCTCCCATTCTTGCAGCACCGTGGCACTGTGTCTGGAATCCTTGTTTGCCTTCCTCTCTCTACCCGCCACGCACAGTCACTGAGGCCACCTCCACCTCTGCTTCCAGAGACCTGCAAGGAGGGGGTGCCCAGGCTGCACAGGGAGACACCCAGCCACTGCCCCTCGCTCCCAAGGGGCACTGGGGGAATCAAAGTAACCAGGAGCTGACAAGGGCTCCATGTTCCTCCAGGCTCTAGAGACACACAAGGGATTCTTTTTATTAAAAGAAGAGGCTGTGTTTACTTGTTGGTCCTTTTAACCCAGGCAACGGCCCAAGGCCCAGTCAGCTAGAAAGGCGTGGCAGGAGCCTCTGAGGTTCTGGAAATTTTTGAAGGTGACTCGGAGGGTGCAGGTTATCCCAGGAATGGGAAAGCACGTCAGAGGGGAATGCTGGTGTTAGGACCTGCTCAGAGGCGATCATTGTAAGCTCAGCCCAGGAGGGAAGATGAAGAGAGGCACGCAGTGGAAATCAAAGGTCATCAGCCTCCGATGTAAGAGAGGAGGAGGGGAGGAAGGGAAGAGAGCTCCAGGTTCCCCGTAAGTGGCCAGGTTGCGGTGGGGGGTGGGGGGTGGGGGGGGTGGGTGGGCTTTGAGAACCAGAGCCTCAGGTTGAAAGAACAGGGCCACTTGGCCCCAGGGAAAAGTTAGTGATTCCTGAAGCAGCTGTGGGGGTTGCCACAGAAGGAAGCTGGGCACCCCAAGGTATGGCCCCTGAATCGTTATCAAACAAGTGGGTGGATGCAGGAATGGATGGTTGGATGGATGAATGAGCTCAAAAACACTGACGAAAAGAGCACTAGACAGAAAACCCTAGTTCTAGTCCAGTCCTAGCGAATAATAATAATAATAATAAAAGGTGACATTTGACTAAGCACTATGCTAAAAACATACACATCTTTATGTAAGTTATTACATTTTATCCTCATAAAAATCTTTCAAGTAGGCATTACTATTGATTCTATTTTATAAAAGAAGAAAGGAAGCTCACAGAGATTAAGGAACAGGACTTGATACCCCACAGGTGCTCAGTGAAACTGTTTTGAGTGGTTTGAATATACTTACCAATACAATCAAAAGGGCTAGAGCTGAGTCGCTAACTTTCTGTGTGGCCTCAGGCAAATTACACCTCCTCTCTGGACTTGGAGTCTTCCTGGAAGACAGAATGGCCCATGTTCAGGGAGGTGCTGGGGAGGAAGGGAATAAAATGAGGCCTATAAAAAAGGAGAGATAGCTCAGCTCAGGGCAAACCCCAGCACAAGGGTCCCCAAAGGGCTGGTCAGGTGCCCAGCCCAAGGCAGCTGTTTCAGGGCCAAGCTGTCCTCAACAGTCGGAGGGGAGACCTGCTGGGGAAAAGAATAAAAGAAGGGAAACCAGAGGAGAGGGAGGGAGGGGGAAGCAAAGCTCAGAGCCCAGACTGGACACAGGATTTGGGCTGTATCAGGGATGGGGGAAGAGAGAGGGGGGCATGAACTGAAGAGACAACACTGATAGGACATGTTAAAAAAAAAAGAGTTAAAAAGGGCTATCGGTAGGAGCATGATTTATGGGTAAGAACGAAAAACTGGAATGACAGAGTGAAAGCAAGAGCATGTGACAAGGGCAGCTGGCCCAGCGCCATGGCAAGTCAAGGGGAACCAGGCTTAAACTGAAGCAAGAGGGATTCAGGTTAGACTCGGGGAAGACATGTCCTGGGATTTTAGACATAAAACAAGTTGTACAGAGATCTCTTTTTAGGAGTCACTTTTAGAAGTCTAAAGGACAGCACACACCACCCTCCTGCCCCCTCCCCCAGCCCATTTGCGAGGAATCACCAGCAGTGTTATCCACAGTCAAGATGACTTCTGGAGATCCTCCCCTTCCCAAGGGCCGCCCAGCTCTGTCTCCTCTCCAGCCTCTAGCGTCACCCCCAGGCTGCCTGCCTGCTTTGCAAAGCCTGGGCAGGGCACAAGGGTGTGAAATGGGCCTCGCTGTACATCAGCGCCCTCCAGAAACAAAGCACCGATACCTACAATGGGCTCGTGTTGCCCATCGAGGAAATCTTCAAGAGGCTATCAAGGCCCAAATTCCTTCTGTTTTCAGGAGGTGGGCATGTAGACCCCAGACCTGGCCGGAGTCTAGCAGACGAGCAGCCAAGTGTAGAAATGCTGCCCCCTCGTGCTTCTGGGACCCAGCGTAGTCCCACGCACACCCACATTCAGCCTGGGAGCGCCCAGCCCCCGGCGCCCCACCGGGCTTCAGCCCACACCCACATACCAGTTCCCATTTCCGCGCGCACACTGGTGCCATTCCGTCACGTCCCTTTGCACACACATACCTGTGTGCATGGCACCAAAACCTGGCTCCCGTCTAGTCCTCCACAACCCGTGGGCTGCTGGGCTCGGTGGGTGGCCGCCTGCACCCCCATCGGTGCAGCACACCCATGCCTCCCCCTGCACCTCCCCGGCACCGCTGAGCTGGGAAGCTTCCACCTGGGAGACGCGGGCTCCTGGCTCTCCCTTCCCTGCCTGACCAGCGGGGAGGGCAGGAGCCCCTCACCTGTGCTGGTTGAACCACGGGCCTCCAGGAAAGCCCCCAGATTCCTCCTGTCTGCTCTTCCCACCTTGCTGGGCACTCTCTGCTTCCCACTCCCTCTCAGCCAGGTGCTCACCCCCTCTCCCACCCACTCCCTGTGGCCAGCCCCCCACTGATGGACTTCCCGAGGTTTGTCCCTGAGCCAAGCAGATGCTATAGATGGTGAGGGGACACCACTTGTCCTAGGATTCCCAGACATCAGACTTCCCTCTGACCCCAGTTTACTGCACGCACGCGCACACACACACACACACACACACACACACCTCCCCCATCTTGCCTCCCAGGTCTCCTCCAGCCCCTCCGAGGCTGTGAAGACAGGTGCCACCCTGGACCCCCCGCTCACCTCAGCTCCGATCCGCTCCTGTGGTCAGCTCAGCTCCATGCCCAGGTCCCAGGTCAGTCCCTGGAAAGCTGTTAGCAGAAGGCCAAAAGAGATGGGCCTGAAAGGAAAACTGTCCTCCACCTGGACTTCTCCTGTCCTCCAGCTTAAAATCCCATCCTAGTCACCATCCTGGAACTCCCAGACGGAGCGCCTCTGTACGTGAGTATGAACGTGTGAGTGAGTGTGCACCAGCGTGTTGGGAAGTGAGGGGGCAGAGAAACACCACAGGCAGCAGGAGGGACTGAGGCCAAGAGTTTGTGAACTAGGATTACAACATCCGACCTCAGGAAGTCAAGTCCTCTGTCCCCAGCCCCCACCTCCATCTCACTCCTGCCTCCCAGTGGGCACTGTCCCAAGACGACCCCTCCAGAGCCACTAGAGACTCAGACTGACCTCGTCTCCCCTCCTTTGTTCCTTGTCCCTTCCCCCACACCCTCCAATACCGGCTGCTTAGAGGAAAGAGGAGATGGGATGTATAGGGCAGGGGACAGCCCCCTCTTACCAGAGCCGTGGGGTGGGAGCCACCAACTCCCAGGCTGGAAACTGAGAACCTTGGGAGGGGAGTTGGCCTCACTGACGGGCATGGGGGGAGGGTGAATCACGCGCTGGAGTTTTCCACCCAGTACCTGCCCTCTGTGGTTTCAAGGCAAGGCTCTGGATCTTCACAACCAGTACTCTTTTCCCTGGGATTTTCCTAGAGAAAGTGCTCAGAGCTTACCTCAAGGAGCTTAATCTAGAAAGGACACAGGTTTGCAGTCAGAGAGACATGAGCTTGAACCACTCCTTCTGTCATTTACTGGATATATCAGCTCGTCAAGGATCTGAGACTCACTTTCCCAGTCTGTAAAAGGCAGACAGCACTACCCACTGTGCAGGTCGCTGTGAGGGTTAACAATAGAGCAAACGGCTTAGGCTGCTGGAAGTGCTTAGAGGAGTTGCTGGTGGGTCTTCTGGAAGCAGGCGCTGGGATGGTGGAGGTCTGGCCCCAGAAAGCAGTAACAATGCTCAGGTGAGCTCTTAGCTCTCAGGCACCGAGCTAGGACTCGTCTGATTGCCTGGCAGCATCGGGGGGAACTTGTATCAGTTGAATAAACGTATGTGTCCCCTGCTGTGTGCCAAGCGAGCTTATCCAGAATGGGGTCCCCATCATGTTCCGACAGTGCTCTCATGGATACGCGACTGTCCCATGGCCACTCATTCAGAACAGCCAGTGTCTCTTTCAACACAATGAAGATGCTTCTTCAGCCCTAGCTGGCGTGAAGAGAGGGGAAGTTGTGGGGAGAAAGGGAAATTTCCCTTTGCACGAGCCTCCCCTGCATCTTTTAGAACTTCCTGGCAAGGCTGGGGTGTGAAGTGAGAATCTCAGTCTGTAGTTTTCCATTTGCACCCCACTCAATGGCTGCCAGCCCCCTCTCAGATCTTCTGTAAGTTTTCCCATCAAGAGAAAGCCCCAGCGAGTCTCAGTCTCAGACCCTCTACCTCCGTGACACCAGAAGGCGGTGAGGGGTCAGCTCTGGCCAAGTGGGCATGGCCCCTTGCCAGAAGGCACAGTCCAGTCACCCCGTGCTCAGCTGGGACAGTGTGACCCACACTGCTGCATCCACACTGTCCCTGGATGTTGCCCACGCCCCGTATCAACCACAGAGCTTTCTGTAGAGGGGACACTGAGTCCACGAGGTTACTTAGCTGCAGCTATTCCATGAGAAAATACCCAGCCTCTCCACCAAGCAGGAGTGAGGAAGGACAGAGAAACAGACTAAGTGGAGGGTGACTTTCCCAGCTCATTCAATCATTCAAATTTTTATTTCATGCCTACAATGTGTCAGGCCTCCTTCCAGGTCCTGGGGACACACACGGACAGGCATGCTATCTCTCCTCCCCTGGTGGGACAGCTGCCTCGTCTGACCTGGCCTCCCTGTAACTCGCAGCCCTGCCTTACTCAGGCCCACCCCGATCCCCACAGCTCCCAACCCCCACTGGGTATTCACACTGGTTGGTAAACTCCTGGAGGCCAGAGACCACTATCTTTACAAAAGGTAGGCGTCCCTAAGTTACCTGGAAAGCCCGCCTAAGACTGGGCTGTTTCCATGCTGGGAAGGGTGTCCAGAGACAAGATGAAATATGGGCAAATGAATCAATTATCTTGCTGCAGTGAGAACTGTGACGCCCACAGACTGTTCCCCTTACCACTCTCATCTTCCAACCCATGTATGCTTCCAGTGGGCCCGGCGTGGAACCCACTTCCTGAGCATCTGACTCAGACTTGATGCTTTACATGTTAAGCCATTTTATCCCCACAAGAATAATGAAATGTAGGGATTATTAACCCCATTTTACAGATGAGAAAGTTGGAGCAAATAGAAACCAAGTGATGTACCCTAATGCCATACACTAGTAAGTGATGGTGCTGAGATTTGAACCTGGGCCTCTTGGCTCCAAAGATCCAAGCTTGTTCTGCTGCAGCATACTGTTTCCCAGACCATGAACATCTAAAGGGTAGGGACACTTAAAAGCTTTTAACACAGTGCTGGCTCACAGTACTAGGATGGATGGATGGATGGATGGATGGATGGGTGGATGGATGGGTGGATGGATGGATGGATGGATGGATGGATGGATGGATGGGTGGATGGATGGGTGGGTGGGTGGGTGGTGGATGGATGGATGGATGGATGGATGGATGGATGGGTGGGTGGGTGGTGGATGGATGGATGGATGGATGGATGGATGGATGGATGGGTGGATGGATGGGTGGGTAGGTGGGTGAATGAAAGCAACCCGAGGGGAAAAATGATCCCAGTTCTCCCTTTTCTGGAGGGCATTGCTCCCTCAGAACAAGGGGATAGACCAGGGCTTGGACGACTAAGGACCTGTTTCCTTGGACAGTACTGCTGGTACTGAGCAGGACCCCAGCAAAATGCTCTTCCTTGCTTCTTAGCAAAAATGCTTAGCTCAATAAATGAGTACCTTTCTTTCTGAGTCCAAATACAACCTAATGCCTGTGGCCAGGGAACCCAGAGTATAGCAAGGATGTCTCTGTACTTTTCTGTTTTGCTGACAGTGTGGCTGGAGCCTTTGGAAATGGGTTGCATTTGCTTAATGTCCCCAGGGCAGCTCTCCCCACACCCTCCACTGGACTCCAACAAGGCAATGATGTATTATCATTTCCATTTTATGGAGAAGAAAACAAAGGATCTGGGAGGTTAATTTGCCCAAAGTCACATAGCTAGTAAGAGGCTAGGACCCAGGCCAAGACTGCAAGCCTCTACAAAGGAGTGTGCTTGGCAACTGTGGTGTGTGGGGGTTTGTGCACATTTATCCAAGGATAATGAAGGACTGTGTGTCTGTGTGCACATACGTGGATCTGAAACATGTGTGCAAGGTCAGAGGCCCGGGATCTGAGCCCCCAGGGCATCCTGAAGGGTTCAGTGCAAGAGTCACACACGTCCCTATCTCCAGGGAGGGCCGCTTGTGCCTTTCCACTTACCCTGGCTTCATTCGACGAGTGCCCCAAGGCTCTCTCTGCCTGCCTTTCTTCTCAACAGGTGTGGCCTCTAAACAAGAGAGACCTCTCCTCCCTTTTGTGTCTTCTTCTTCTGAGAACTACACAGTCCCTACCCGCCCTTCCCAAGTGGAGACAGCAAATGGGATTGATAGCGGCCCCCATTCCACCCCACCGCTCCACCCCCGCTGGCTGAAGCCCCACCGGTATTCCTGCCCCCCTTCCTGACCCTGACCCGGGCGGGTGCCTCTGCTGTCACACCTCCGCCTGCCAACCCCTGGGCTGCTAGAGCAGACCCCTCGCAGCCATCTTCTCCTGGTTTAATAACCTCACACAACTGGCACCCAGTGTCTGAAAGGGCCCTTGCACCTATTACCTCATCTGGGATGTACAACAAACCTGTGTGGGGGCGAGGTGCACAGTCTGATCTCCATCTGAAAAACCCCTGAATTCCAAGGCCCTCCCACAAAGACCCACAGCAAGGCAGAGGCAGGTTGGGACTAGAACCCACATCTCCTGATTCTCATGCTAGCAGATTATTTTCACCCCATATTCCACCATTAATGAATCTCCACAATCGGACTCGAATCACTATTACTGAAATGCCTGCCACCGTTCCTGGTCCAGCAGATTCCTGCAACTTTGCTCGGATAGATGGGCAGAGACACAGACATCAGAGCGACCTCCACAGACCACTCACCTTAATAAACCAGCAGGGTCCTTCCCCCACCTGTTCTTTCTCGCGCACTTTGCTTTTGTTTCATGGCATTTGTTGCAATTTGTCATGTAAGAAGTTCTGTCTGGTTTTGCTCCTCAAGTGTCATGAGCATAGCACTGTGCTACATAGTCGGCGTCCTGGAAATACGGTCAGACAGGCGGAGACGCCAGGTGTGTGGTGAGGACCGCGGGCAGGCCGCCCCAGCAGGTGAGGTTGTGCCACGCAGATCATTTCAGGGTTGAGAACAATCAAGGCCCAAAAGACTCAGAAAGGAACTTTGACCTCCCTCCCCACAACTGCATAAAAATAATTTAGTTGGAGGACCTGCTTCTGGGGAAGAGCTACCACCTTAGATAATTATAGTATAACGTAAACTCGGTGTGTTGGGGCGGGATGTGGCCAAGTCTGCTAGAATTCCTCTGTCCCATGTGTCCATGTGGCCCAGAAAACATTTACTCTCTTCATATTCCTGTGAATTACTTCCCTTTCCCTTTGAAGTCTCAGGCCCCTGCCCCCTCGTCCTCCTTCAGGATCACATATATACCTCATTCTCCCGACTGCCTTTGGAACCCACATCTATGGCTTCCCTGAATATACGCAATTACACTTTTTTTTTCTCCTGTTACTCTGCCTCCTGTCAGTTTGATTCTTAGAGCAGCTAGGGGCACCTTGACAGGCAGAGGAAACTGCTTCCCCCCGGCAGTGGGGTGTTGAGTTTCACTGTGATTCTCCCTCTCAGGAGCGGGGCTGAGCCTGGTACACTTGGGGGATGCCCAACAGACAGGAGGGCTGCTGTCACTAATGTTTATAAGCTCTGCCAACCAGAAGGAGTCAAGACCTTGTTGGCAGAAGATTTCAGGGCACTTTCCCACTAATTGACTTGTAAAAACTAAGAAAATCACCCAGGGAACGCTGTGCGTCCCTAGTCACAGCTCTAATAATCACTGGATGTTCGCCCAGAATAGGGCCCGAATAACCAACCATCCGACCGCAGTGGGGACGCAGGCAGATGCCAAAGCCATCACATGTCCAGGGAGAGATGCAGCCTCTCCCACCACCCCACCCCTTCCACACCCAGAGGAAGGGGCCCCAGCCCCACACCCGCTTAGAGGTGAGGTTGCAGGGACCCTCTGCGGGACCCTCTGCGGCCAAGGCCACGCCCACAGGCCCGGAGGTAGGACAGGCTTCTCCTCCCACCTGGATCCTTGCAGCCTAACCCTGGGAGCGTGCAGTCAGGGGCTGTGGTCGGGCAGGGCCCCCCTGTGGCCACGTCTGACATTGCTGCCTGGACATCTACCTCTTGTGAGCAGAGTGGGGTGGTCCTGGAGGAGCGAGGTCCCTCTGCTGGCTGAGCCGGCGGAGTGCCCTGCTGCCTGGGCGTACTGGCCAGCTCAGCTTTGTCACAGCTGCCCCTCCCCTAGGCCCCTAGCGCCAGGCCCTGGGTGGGCATACACAGGCAGTTTTCCCAGGTGGGGTCAGGCCAGGACAAGGCCAGGGGAATGTGGGTGGGAAGAAATCCAGCTGCCCTGCCCTCTTCCTTCCTCTCCCTATGGCTCAGGCCCCCTTCCCCCTCCACTGTCTTTCCTACTCCACAGATGGGAGGAGAAGGGGACTCTTGGGGAAGCGCGAGTATGACAGATGCTCAGTCTAGCGTCTCATGTGCCCTCCTCCCCACCAGTCCCCTGTGCTCGCGGTCCACATGGTCCACGGGGAGAACTCTGAGGGAAGGACGGACGGGGGAGGCCACAACTTTAAATCTGGGAGGTAGTCCAGACAGCAAGCAGAGGGGTAGAAGCCAGGCAGAACTGTGGGCGGGCATTGGGAGGAACAGGGATTTAATGGAATGAAGGGGAACACCCAAACAGAGCTGTCCCCCCACCCACCAGTCCTCCCTGAGCTTCCCAGCCCAGCTCCAAGGGGATACTCCTGATGTGGCATTTCACACCTGCTAGGCCACCCCTGGAGCAGAAGTTGGGATGGGAGGTGGGTTGCAGAAAAACCCCTTTTTGTCTTATCTACTCCAGTCGGTGCAGAGGAGCTCAGGGGGGCTGCCCCACCCTCTCCTGCAGCTGCCCCACAGCCAGGCTCACAGGCACCAGCCACCTAGCAGTGCGACTCTAGTTCTGCGAGCATGAGGAGTGATGTCCTGGGTGTGGCAGGAGCACGGGGTTCTCTGTTCCACTGGGGCAGGTCCTCAGCCGGCCTCACGAGCTGGCGGATTCTCTGCAAGGGGAGTGTGGGCATCTGGTGGGAGCTGGTGTTGGGGCAAGTCCACCAGCTCCCTCATCTCCAACGTCTGCCTGTCTCCCCAAACGCAAACATGCTCTCCAGGGGCCAACCTACAGTCACAGCCTGTGCCCTGGAGGCCTCCAGTCCCTTTCTGAGGCTTCTAAGTGTCACCCTCCCTGATGCCCACACCACTCTCCTTGGCCCCCTGTGGACCCACTCCCACCCTGGCCAGCAGCCACCTAGCATCACAGGGACCCTACTGCCCCCACTAGGGCCCCTACCCCCTCTGACGCTCCCCTTCCTCCCTCTAGCTCCCTACCTCTCTGAAGGAGCCCTTGAGGGTGCTGAGCTTGTAGAAGCTCCAGGCAGGGACACAGACCATAGAGGACAGAGCCAGGAGCCAGCCCAGGGCATCCCCCCACCACGGGTACGTGTAGTTCTTGTTGTAGGTCAGCGGCGTGTACTTGATCAGGGAGGAGAGGAAGGTGGCCTGAGGATGAGAGCAGGACAGGCAGGGGCTGGGGGACCAGGGCTCGGCTCTGCGCCTTCAGCACCCGGGGAAGGGCTGGCGGAGATCAATCACATTCCAAGCCTGCCTGGCCTCCAGCCTCATCTGGACCCGTCAACCTCCAGTCTCCATCTATATTCTGCTCAAAATCCACAGCCCTCAGGAGGTGTTTCTAGGATGCCTAAGCTGTCACCGGGGCCCCGTGCTCCAGGGCACCTGGCTGGCCGCTGGTGCTCTCAGGCAGTTCAGTCTGCTGCACCGTGGGGGGGCTGTGTGTGCCGCAAGGGCAGGGGCATGCCTCCTTCCTCTGGGCCCGTGCACACCCTGAACGCAGTGGGGTGCTCAGGGGAAACGCTGAAGCAACGGAAAGCCAGAGGAAGCAGCACAGAGGGCCGAGTGGCCGGGCCCTAAGTCCTAGTCTCTGCCACATCCTAGTTTGGGAAAATGGCTTAACTTCCTTGGCTTCAGTTTTCCTCTGTAAAATGAATATGATAGTAATTCTTACTTCATAGGGTTCTTGTGAGGATTAAATGGGTTAAAATGCGTAAGGCACTTTACGGCTGGCACGAAATGCATGCTCTGTAATGGTTGCTGGTGTCACTGCTGTGGTTATCAGTATGATCATGAATGGCCCCGAGCGTTTGGGTCTCAGCCCGGCTTGCGGCATTAGACTCACACTGTGGTGGTGGTCAGACCATCTGACAGCTCTGGGCCTCAGTTTATCCTTCTGTGAAATGGAAAGGAAGACTCTATCTTGCTGTCACTTTCTAGAATCCAGCAGGAGGGTGAATGAAAGTCTGAAATGATTTTCAGTCCCCATGGAGAAGTCCCTTGCAGGACTAAAAGCCTGCCTACCCTCCTGCCACCACCATCTCTCGCCCTTGTGTCTAGCTTTGCCTCCCGGAGGTCATCTTACTGTGCACACAGCTGGGGTGAGGAAGAGCCAGCAATATTTGATAAGAGGCCCCGGTCTGTACCCGATCATGTCTTCAATGTTGTCATAGAAGCGCCCAGCTCCTACCATGAAGAGAAGGAAGGAAGGGAGAGAGAGGACATCCTTTAGCATCCAAAGCACAGGATGGGAAGCACCCGGCCCAGGGCGGGCAAGGACCAGTGAGCAGTAGATATCACGACCGCCTTCAGATCACTGCTGGGAGAGATCTTCCCTGGAACTCACAGGCATGAAGGGCAGTGGGCAGAACTTGGCTCAGACGAGGGCAACAACTTTCTGATTATTGTTAAAGGCCTGGCTAGAAGAGGATATGGGCCCTCCTGGCGTGGTCTGGGTGTGGCCGTAACCAGGAGGGTAGACAAGCCATCTCTGGAGGGCCCTTCCACTGGTAGCAATTTAGGATTCTCAAGGTTTTTGCGGCTGTGCTGGGGAGGAGTCCCAGCAAAGGGTATGAGAAGCAGATATCTCTCTTTTGTCTAAATGTGGAGGTGAGTACTGGTGTTAAGGGGAGGGAAAAGTCACTCACCGTAGACCCAGGCCACACACAGGGACTCAAAGATGGCCACGAACAGGAGGCACATGCCGCTGGCTGCATAGTAGTCAAAGAGCTGAAACACGTACATACCACCCTTCCCCAGGGGGAGATAAAGACAGAACTTTATTCAGAGGAAGCAGATTTACCCCCAGGCCCTCCAGCCTTACCCCTCGGAGCACAGAGAGAGCTGGTGAGGGTCGCAGGAGACAGATATTAAAATAGAATGCAATTTGTAAGCCGTAAGGCACGAGGCAGATGTAAAACAATAATTCTTTTGTTTTTGTTTTTGGAAGGAAGATAGATGAAATAGACAACTGTTGTTGGCCTATTCTTGAGACATTTAGGGATTGACCCAGAAGTTCAAGGCGAGTGTGTACTTCGGGCTCAGGGTCGGGATGGAGGCTGTCATTGGTATTATCAGGCTGATGAGTTCCGTGTCCTTCCTTCTCCCTGGAGACATCACACAGAATAGCACCATCCCCAGGGCTCCTTTCTCGCTTTGAAGTTTGTCCCTGAAACTCAGTTCAGCTGCCTGAGAAATTTTGCGGGATATCTTGCGGGAGAGGCAGTTTTTCCTAATCTGAGACTTCCTGACCACGTTTCCATACTTGCACCTTAGTTTGGGGCTGCACCATCCCTCACCCATCCCCACAGAGAGGGGTCAGTGCCTGAGGCCAGAGGAAGGCCTGTCTCCTTGCGGTGTCCCGTGTGCTTGGGGAAGGAGGGAATCTCGGTGCCCTGATGCCCGAAGGCCTGTCCTGCGACCCAAACCCACAGCTGCCCGTCCGCTCCTCCTCACCTGGCCCCCACCTGCAAGCCGCCCAGAGCCTCACCTCTGTGAGCATGACCAGCCCAAGAAGGAAGGAGATGGCCGACACTCCGAGGATGAGGCCCTCCCTCCGGTTCTTCTTGCGGAACACGCGGGGGTACATGTCCACCAGTGCCGTCACCAGGCTCTCTACGCACACAAACTGATGAGAGGGCACAGATTGGAGGGACAGAGAGCTCCCCAGTGAGCCCCATCAGCCGGCTCTGCTTCTTGCTCCCAGGACAGCCCTGTAGCCTCCCCTGTCCTGCATGGCTGGGTCGGGGCCCGCCCTCAAACTTCCTCTGGGGCCCAGGAGGGCATCCGCTTCTCACTTCGCCCTGTCCCAGCTGTTCTAAGGTCCCTCCGGCGTCAAGCTCAGACTCGTGCCCGCTGCCCTGCTCCCGAGCCCCACACCCGCTCGCCTCTCAGGCCCTGAGCGGCCTCCTCTCGGTACCTGGCTGTCCAGTCCCAGGAGGACCACCATGAGGAAGAAGCAGCAGGCCCAGAGGGGAGAGAAGGGCAGCATCGCCACGGCCCGCGGGTAGGCGATGAAAGCCAGGCCGGGGCCTGCAGCAAGGAGCAGACAGCACAGCCCAGTGCCCGGGCTGCCCCCAGCCGCCCGTGCCCCGCTTCCCAGGGCGGGGCTGCCGAGCCACACCAGCCACAGGCCGTGTCGCCCCAAAGTCGCCCTCGCCACCACCGTCCTCTGGCGGGAGAAGCCACCCGAAGCTCTACCAGGGCCCCAAATTCCCAGGAGCGGAACCTGGAAGCTGTGGGTGTAAAGGGCTTGGGAACTAGAAAGGGGGTGTCTCACCTGCATTTATGTGAGCTCTACCCCAAATCCTCAGGGCTTACTCTCTGGATCTTGCCCCAAACCAGAGGTTTCAAACTTAAAAAGAGGTCAAGCCAGGCAGCCATGTATGTGTGTAAAGCAGATCCAGTGAGAAAGGAGGTGGGGCCTGATGAGACCGGCCACCGCCATATGCCCCTGGTAAGTCCGTTCCTGCATTGTGTCTACTGTCTGGCAGCTCTTTTCTTTTCCAAAGAAAATCCCTCCAAGATGAGACTGGGCCAGGGGCCCTCAGTGTGCCACCCCTGCACCCACAGCCTTTTCCGTCACCCTACAGTGGGTGAGCTGGCATTAATTTCAGGATGCCATTGACATACATCCTCTCAAATAAATTAATAATCCTCTCAGCAGCTCAACTGGCGGGGACATATTCCCAGGCCAGCACCTGGATTCGTCCACAGGGCGCTTCCTTTGGAAAAAAAGGGAATACCTGCATGACCTTGTTGGGCATTTATCTCTTCGTGCCCCACCCCCTGCACAGGAGAGATGGGAGGGCACTGCCCCCGCCTCACAGCCCGATGCGTGTGTAACAGGGGTGGGCTTGTGAATGCTATGGGGGAATATTGTCTTGTTACAGAGAGTGCAAGTGGGTAGTCAGCAAGAATAGCGGAGGACCAAGAGAAGCAATTACACTTACCCGGATGGGGTCCCACCCATGAATTTATTTAAAACCAATAATAATACTACATGGTGGAAAGGCAGTCACTTAAAACTGGAGAAAACTCTATGTGCTGATATGAACTTATGGCTGAGATACATTTTAAAGTGAAGTAGACAAAGCAAGGTGTAGAACAGTATATATAGTATGTTATCTGTTGGATCCTTAAAATGGGGTAAGAAAGAGAAATAGTAATATGTACATTTTACTATTGTATTTATATACATACATGTGGTGTGTTTGTCATATATGCTTTCTGGAAGGATAAACAGGAACCTGATCAGATTGGTTGGAGGCCAGTGGGAAACATTCACCGTCACCCTCTGAAGCTGGAATTCCTGCTCAGTCCTCCCCAGGGCTCCCCTGACAGGCGCCCACGGCCCTCCCGTAGCACAGGGGACAGGAGAAGTGCGTCTGGATCCCAGGAAGTGAAGGTTTGAAAGAAACTCCCAGAACCCAGAGCCGGGGCCCTCCCCTGCCACCCTCACCTGACTCGGCCACCTCGGAGATGGGCACGCCCTGCTCCCGAGACATGAAGCCCAGGATGGAGAAGATGGCAAAGCCCGCCAAGAAGCTGGTGCCACTGTTGAGGAAGCAGAGGGCGATGCAGTCCCTGCGGGGAGGGTGGGGCAGGTGGAGGCAGGCAGGGTCAGAGAGGGGTGGCCAGGGTCTCAGCC
The DNA here is from genome assembly GCA_032199065.1 of Smutsia gigantea. Lineage (NCBI taxonomy): Eukaryota > Metazoa > Chordata > Mammalia > Pholidota > Manidae > Smutsia > Smutsia gigantea. Next base: position 369,783 of record JAVSCE010019915.1, read on the forward strand.
CCCTGTCCAGAGCCCACAGAACCCCAGGGGAGCACTGCCCTGTCCCAGCCCTTCGCAGAAGCCAGAGGGGCTGCCCGGCAGAATTAAGATGAGCATCCCCGGGCTTGATTCTGCTCCCCTCAACTCCATTGCTTGGAATACACCAAGGTACCCTGAAAGAATACGGCTCTAAAGAAGTACAATATTCATCTGAAAAATGCCACACAGCCTCCCCTCCCCACTGAACCCACCACACCGCCTGGGACACTATTACCCTGACACAATACAGTTGGCATCCCATGTGCCAGAGAATTCTTAGTTACCAGAATTTGATTCAAAATTCATGATATGCTTTGTTTTAACTAATGATGAAATTGGCTTAAATTCTCTGATATGAACCAGGTAGGCCGGAGGGAACCACCAGAAGGGCAGAATGTAAGTGGGCAACGATTCAGTGCTTGTTGGGGAGATGGGCGCAGCAGGCCAGACCGAGGCTCCTGCACATGACACCCTCAGTGACTCCTTGGGCTTGCTGGACCCGCGAGCCCTCTCCCCCTGAACTCGGCAGCGGGCTGGGCCCCTGCTCTGGCTTCCCAGCCAACCACGGTCTGCTGTGCCAGGGAAGCAATGCCCACCCACCCCCGCCCCCGCACATGCTGCAGTGGTTCCTTCTAGCACCTGGTAGCCCGGGGGCACCGGGAAGTGGGGTGAAGGTGGGTGGGGACAGGCAGACCCATGAGCCGGACACCCTCCACAGCACCCCTGATCTAGCCAGCCAGGGGGCGGCAGGGATGCGAGTCCGTGCCTGGCTACCCGCCCGGCCCCCATCACCTGTAGCAGTTGTTGTGGTACTCATTGTAGCTGCCCAGGGCGGTCAGGCACCCTAGACAGATGGCGAAGGAGAAGAAGGTCTGGGTGCCCGCGTCCATCCACACCTACACAGGGAAAAGGTGAGAGAGCTGCCGCCCAAGCTAGCAGGCCCGCTGGGCCCGCTGGGGGCACGCAGCCCATGGCTGGGCCAGGCACAGGCCAAGGGTGGCGGAGCCCTGCTCTCAGTCTGCGCAGGACCCCCTGCACCTGTATCCCAGTGGGCTCTACTTCCTGGGCCCCTGGGTGGGCTTCTCAGGCACTATCTGGATGGCGTAGGTGTTAGACATTCACAGAGGACTGCAGGGCCCATGGTGGAGGAGGGTGGGGTGAGAGGCGCTCCAGCACCAAGTTCTCACAGTGGAGACATACCCTGGGTCCTGCCTCCACTTTCTCCCATCCTGGGCTCTGCTGGCCGTGCGACCAGCTGGGAAGGAATTCAGGGGTAGGGTCTCTAGGCTAGGGTCCTTAATGTCAGTGCCATCAAGAGTGTGGCTTGGCCCCTTGTGTCTCAGAGCCCTCTGTCTGAAAAACAGAGAGAGCATGCCCCAGCGGGTGAACAGAATGCATTTGAAAAGAGCTTTGTACTCCTTGGGGGGAAAACAGCTCTCCAGCTAAACAGAGGGCATGGTTGTTAATGTTATTATCTCAGCTGGCTGGCCCAGCCTGTGTGTGCTGTGGTTTAGATTTCACAGCTGGAATGACATCCCAGAGAGAAAGAACATGAAGGCAAACAGGCCTAGGCGACCCTGAAGATCGGCAGGAGGTGGGGTCATGGGGCTCCAGACCATTCCCCGCACCTCCTGCCTTCAGAGGATGTGAGCACAAGGGAGCACCAGCTACAGATGAGGACAGCCCCAGTCGGCGTCCTAACATTGCTGGGTTCCCCACTTCTTGTCTTTTGCCTACTCTGCCCCACATGCCCCCCAAACAGGCCCCTGCTTTCCTTCCATAATATTGAGCTCCCAGGGCCCACACATCAAAGATGCAGCTTCTTTCTGTCCAGAACCCCTAAGCCCCTTGCCTTCTCTCCCTGCCTCCTTAACTGTCGCCTCCCTCAGCCTCCCTTCTCTCTCTCCCATCACCCCCACCCCCACCAAAGCTCCCATTTTCTGAGCATTGTAGTCGGTCCAAGAGACCCACTGGCAAGCTGGCAAAATCAGAGTCGCCGTGATTTCTCAGCCAGTGTCCTCAGCTGGGACACTGCATCTCAGAGCCTGAAGGAGAACCCAGAAATCTGTATGGCTTTCACAGCTCCCTGAGCGGTCCTACCGAGCAGGCAGGACCCACTGCCCTGGAGCCTCTGAAAACGGGCATCGGGACCCTCTAAGATGCTCACGCCTCTCGTGCTATTTGCATGTCTACAAGAATGGGAACAGAGCGGGGAATGACGGTGCAGAAGAGGCAGAGCCCCTTCTGCTCACGGTGAATCACATCCGCAGGGTGCTCTGCGAGGCCGGAGCCGCCACCAGGGGAAAGGGGTCACAGCCGGAAGCACAGGGGCTGTTGGGGAAGGGCCGGGCCAGCAAGGGAACAGCACGCAGGGATGGAGACGCTCGGGACAAGTGTTTGACTGGAGGGGAAATTACAGCGGGGAAGGGAGAGGGGCTTTCAGGATTTATTTCATAAGCTAGAGAAGGAAAGGGGCGTAATGGAAGCGAGAACTGAGGACTCGAAGGGGTGCTCCCACACTGCAGTGAGACGCCTCGGCTGTTTGAGGAGATGCTCCTTCAACACATCTCAGATCCTTTAAAAACCCTGCCCCCCAGATACTGTGAGGATAGTCATCTCAGGAAAACTCAGCCCCTCCCGGTCTGCAGGTCCTTCCTGCCTTGCTCAGTCGGTTCTGAGCAGCTGAAGCAGGGCGTTGCAGCAAGAAGGTCTGAGCTGGGACAGAAAGGGTTACCCAGGTTCGGAGACGCCAAAGCTGCGAAGAGATGCTCATCTGCCTGAGGGCTGGGGTACTTCTCAGTCTTGAGATCAGGTGATCCTGCCCAAACAGATCGCCTCGGGCCTGGGATGTTTGCTCCCTGTGCCTGGCAGTGCAGGTGTCCAGGGACACCCTCTAGTGCCCTCACAGACCTTCAGCACCTGCCCACACGCAGGCAGGGGGGCAAATCCCGCGGTCGGGCAGTTCTCCGAACTGGGGCTTGGGAATTAAAAATAAGAAAAACTGTGACTTGGCAGTTACCTCGCCCTGAGGGGGAGAGATTAAGACTGAGTTGGAAGGAGAAGTTAATGAGAACAGAGGAGAGCGCAGCAGGAGGGCAGTGAGTGCGGAGTACAAGGGTCAGCTGGGGACCTCGGAGCAAAGCCCTCTCGCTGGGAGCGTGGCAAACTCCTGCGCAGCTGCTGCGTGACAAGCCTGCTGGGCTGGGGCGGGAACGGGTCTGAAGACGCCGCGGAGCAAGCCGTTCCGCTCTGTTTCCGGCGCTGGCGCGCCCTCCCTGCCCGTGCAGGGACCCTGGCGTCTGTGGCTGGGGCAGAGGACCGATCAAGAAGAAAACGTGTGTGAAATGCACTTGGAGTGTGAGCGAAAAAAGAGGTTTTGGCGGGGGACAGAGGAAGAGAGAGACCTCTAAAGATCCAGGAAAGATGAGTCCAACCCCAAGGATTATTATATTTACTATTTTTAGGAGGGCAATAGTGTGTAATGGAAAAAGCCTGGATTTTAGAGCCAAACTGAACTGGGTTCAATTCCTAACTCCTTTATACTAGCTGTGTGACCTTAGGCAAGCCACTTAAACTCTCGGAACCTCACTTTTCTTAAAAGGAAAATGGGTATAGTAACAAGTAAAATAATGTATGTACAATGCCTAATGTGAAAAATACTAGTTCCCTATCCTACCTTCTGGAATGATAAAAGGCAGCCCTTCAAACTCCCAAATAACTCATATTCTTTGGAAAGTGTGTATCATGCTGATTAAGACTTCAGAAGACTATGTGGGATGAAACCCGAGCTCCCCCCACATGCTTGGTTTGCGATTTAGGGCCAATTTCTTAAGTTTTCTAAGCTTCAGTTTCTTCATCTGTCAATTGGGGCTAACACTTAACTCATGGGGTTGGTGTGAAAGCTAAATGTGTCGGGCCCTCTGTGAAGGGCCTGGCGGGAAAACAGTGGACAGCAAACATGGTGGCTCTCCCTGCTCTTGGTTGCTGCTATGATTTTTAAAAAGCAGCTCACCTTTCAGAGAGAAGGAGGTCTCACAGATTTCAATGCACCGTTTCTATATAAAAAGGCTCAGTCTAATCAATGGTTCCATCTTCCTCCCTAAACAAATCCTTCATTAGAATAGTTTAACAGAGAGATTGAAGGGTTCAACAAGAGCTCCTTGGACACCCTACCCCCAGGCCCCTGCCCTTATCAATCCACCGAAGAGGAGCAGAACAGACGAAAGGTCAGGGCAAGGGAAGGAAGCCAGTGCCCAAGTGTGACCCAGGGCACCAGCGCAGTCCTGGGCCTCCAGGGGCGCGCCCCGGGGAAGGCCAGGAGGGGCAGCAAGCCAGCAAGAGAGGAGAGACAGATAGACCCACACTGTCCCCGCCTGACTCCCCGCTCCCAGACACAGTGCTTGGCAGAGAGAGATGTCTTGGGGTTTGTATTGCTTAGCAGGAATTCTGCCCATTTCTCAAGTGCCAGGCAAATGCCAGCTGGAATTACCAGTTCCTGGGGAATGCCAACGACATTCAAAGAGGGCTCTGGCAGAGGCACCCCCCCAGCTGGTGCTGCCCTGTTCACTGACGACAAAGGCCTGGCTTCTGCAGGAGACCAGGACCAGGCAGCTAATAAGTCCGCTTGGAAACTTTTGGAAACAGCTCCCTCCCACAGCCTTGGAAGGAACAGGCCCCCTGCACAGCCTGCAGCTGGCTAGGATGGGAAGCATGGTCTCCTGGGGAGCAGATTAAAAGAGGTTTTATTCCCTGCAGTCATGCAGACACAGAATGATTACTTTCTTTACTCTCAGAGCTGAAGGCTCCCTGATCCACCTTCTTCACAGTGGCTGGAACCATTATTACATAACAAGCACTACACCTAGAATAGGCCAGGCACAAAACAGGTGCTCAGCCAATCTTGCTGACTGAATGGGTTGTGAACAAAGATAAGCAGAGAGGGACTTTGCCTTGAAGAGATCATAAAGTATGAGGGATTTATCACCATTCAGACCTGGATTCCAGCTGCAGGGCTGAGGATGGATTCTTTAAGGTCTCTAGGCCTTAATTTTCAGTCTATAAAATGGAGATACTCATTGATCTGCTATGAGGACTGGCTAAAACAATGCATGTGAACCTCTTCACAATGCCAGGGACACAATAAGTACTCAACAGTTATCAGCAATAAATAGTAGATAAGGCCTTGATCACAGAAGCCATGAATCAATTCCAGAAATACAGACCCCTCTTTCCTTTTTCTCTTTCAACTTACCTGCCTGTCTCCCTGCCTGGACATGTCCCCTCCTACCCAGCCTGACCTCCACACCGAGAGGCGGGCTTTGGAGCCCAGCCACTGGGTCGCACCTCTGCTACTCCAGAACACAAAGGCTCCCTCTTGCCCAGGGGATCCAAGCCAAGCTCGAGATCTGGCCTTCAAAGCGTTCCCTCGACTCTGCTGCCCCCACAGCCTCCTGCTTGCTACCTGCTCTTCATCACAACCCATCGATGCCAGAGTAGTCAAAGGCTGTGATTCACAACATCAAACACACTTAGCTCGGCTCACCAGCAAGTGCTGTGTGACTCTGGGTCCCTTTGCTCATCTGCGCAACGACAGGTTTGCACTGGATGACATTTGGGGCCCTTTTAGCTTCAGCAACTATGGTTCTACAGTTTGGCTCCAAAACCCGACTGCAGCCCTTGTGCCCCACATGGGGCAGCAGCGATTTGTATTTCCAGTATGGCTACCAAATGGGAGGGGTGACGATAGGCTCTGTCCCCCCAGAGGATCACTGAGAACTACCAAGGATGTAAGGCTACATGACTCAAGGGGGTTGTTTCTGCGTCCAGCTGCCTGGCCACCTCTGGAGCCTCAGCAGCCCCGGCAGAGCTCAGGATGGAGAGCTCCCAGCTCTGTCAGGGTGGCGGGAGCTTTGGGAACAGTTCAGCTGGTGGATCACCCCCAACTCTGCACAAGGGGGAGCTACTGCCTCTGTGTACCGAGGCCGGCCGAGGGACCTGAGGGACTGTGTGCGCGCCCGTTTCTCCGCTCCACTCAGCAGTTTCAGGAAATGTGGGGATGCCTCCCATGTACAATGTTGAAGAGCCATCCAGTGTGTCCTCAGTGCTGGGGGTCCCCTGCCCTACGTCTCCACAGGGCCCCTCGCAGACATAGAGCCTTGGGCGTGCATGGGGGGGCGGTCTGCCTGGAGCTCTGAGGAGGCGGCCTCCAGGCTGGCAGTGGCATTGCAGGCCCTGGGCGGTGCTGCCCGGCTCCCCTTGGCCCTCTGGGGCCTGCTCTGCCAGCTTTCAGAATGGTGGCCAAGCAGAAGATGAGGGCCCATCAGAGTCTGTGGCTTCTTGTCCAGGACCTACTCACACGCCCCCCAAACCCCAGAGGCTGAGGGGGTGAGGTCCAGAGGGGAGGGCCGGGCGGTAGGAGGCCAGGCCTCTAGACAACAATGGGGACACAACAACAGCTCAGCTCAAGCCCAAGGGGCTGGGCCAGGATTGGCCTGTGGCTCAGGGAGTGAAGCTGAGTCAGTCGGTAGAGGGTCAGGAAGCAGAGAAGAAGCCCAGTGTGAAGACACCATCAAGAGAAATCATGCCAAAGGCATCAGATTGGCAGGGAAGAAGTTAAACTGTCCGTTTGCAGATTACATGATATTGTACATAAAAAACCCTAAAGAATCCACTCCAAAACTACTAGATCTAATATCTGAATTCAGCAAAGTTGTGGGATACAAAATTAATACACAGACATCTATGGCATTCCTATACACTAACAATGACCTAGCAGAGAGAGAAATCAGGAAAATAATTCCATTCAAAGTTGCATCAAAAAGAATAAAATACCTAGGAGTAAACCTAACCAAGGAAGTGAAAGACCTATACTCTGAGAACTACAAGACACTCATGAGAGAAATTAAAGAAGATACCAATAAATGGAAACACATCCCATGCTCACGGATAGGAAGAATTAATATTGTGAAAATGGTCATCCTGCCTAAAGCAACCTATGGATTCAATGCAATTCCTATCAAAATACCAACACCATTTTTCAACGAACTAGAGAAAATCATTCTAAAATTCATATGGAACCACAAAAGACCCCGAATAGCCAAAGCAATCCTGAGAAGGAAGAATAAAGCTGGGGGGATTCTGCTCCCCAGCTTCAAGCTTTACTACAAAGCCACAGTCCTCAAGACAATTTGGTACTGGCACAAGAAGAGACCCATAGACCAATGGAACAGACTAGAGAGCCCTGATATCAACCCAACCATATATGGTCAATTAATATATGATAAAGGAGCCATGGACATACAATGGGGAAATGACAGCCTCTTCAACAGCTGGTGTTGGCAAAACTGGACAGCTACATGCAAGAGAATGAAACTGGATTATTGTTTAAGCCCATACACAAAAGTAAACTTGAAATGGATCAAGGACCTGAATGTAAGTCATGAAGCCATAAAACTCCTAGAAGACAACATAGGCAAAAATCTCCTCAATATTAGCATGAATGACTTCTTCCTGAACGCATCTCCTCAAGCAAGGGAAACAAAAGCAAAAATGAACTCATGGGACTACATCAAACTAAAAAGTTTCTGTACAGCCAAGGACACCATCAACAGAATGAAAAGGCATCCAACAGTATGGGAGAATATATTTGTAAATGACATATCCGACAAGGGCTTAACATCCAAAATATATAAAGAACTTACATGCCTCAACACCCAAAAAGCAAATAACCCGATTAAAAAATGGGCAGAGGATATGAAGAGAGAGTTCTCCAAAGAAGAAATTCAGATTGCCAACAGACACATGAAAAGATGCTCCACATCACTGATCATCAGGGAAATGCAAATTAAAACCACAATTGGATATCACCTCATACCAGTAAGGATGGCCACCATCCAAAAGACTAAGAACAGCAAATGCTGGCGAGGATGTGGAGAAAGGGAAACCTTCCTGCACTGCTGGTGGGAATGTAAGCTAGTTCAACCATTGTGGAAAGCAATATGGAGGTTCCTCAAAAAACGAAAAATACAAATACCATTTGACCCGGGAATTCCACTCCTTTGAATTTACCCAAAGAATACAACTTCTCAGATTCAAAAAGACATATGCACCCCTATGTTTATTGCAGCACTTTTTACAATAGCCAAGATATGGAAGCAACATAAGTGTCCTTCAGTAGAGGAATGGATAAAGAATATGTGGTACATATACACAATGGAATACTATTCAGCCATAAGAAGGAAACAAATCCTACCATTTGCAACAACATGGATGGAGCTGGAGGATATTATGCTCAGTGAAATAAGCCAGGCAGAGAAAGACCAAGTGCCAAATGATTTCCCTCATTTGTGGAGTATAACAATGAAGCAAAACTGAAGGAACAAAATAGTAGCAGACTCAGAGACTCCAAGAAGGAACTAGTAGTTACCAAAGGGGAGGGGTGTGGGAGGGCGGGTGGGGAGGATGGAAGACGGGGATTGTGGGGTATTATGTTTAGTACACATGGTGTGGGGAACCACGGAGAAAACAGTGTAGCACAGAGAAGGCAAACAGTGAATCTGTGTCATCTTACTACACTGGACAGTGACTGAATTGGGGTATGAGTGAGGACTTGATAATATGGGTAAATGTAGTAACCACATTTTTTTTCATGTGAAACCTTCATAAGAGTGTATATCAATAATACCTTAATAAAAAAATGGCAAAAAAAAAAGAGAAATCATGCTAAGGGGGATGGGTTGATGAGGGGGGAAGGGTACCTACCGCCTGTGAGCAAGGGCTCTTAGGGACGTATTTGCAGCCCGTAAGAAGTATTACTAGGGCCTCAGGGCCCCTGGGCCGCCTGGAGCTGTGAACCGAGGAGGGGCACCACAGACTGCTGCTAACAGATGCCTGGAGACCCCCACCCCACCAGGGGTGCATAAGGTCGGGCCAGGAACAGGATTCCAGACCACAGCACAGGGAGGCCAGTGGCCAGAACGCCTCTGGAGCCACGTGATGGCCCTTGTCTGTCACTGCTTACCTGGGGATCCCACAGACGGGTGAGGTTTGGGTACAGGTAAAACTGAATTCCTTGGGCTGCCCCTGGTAGTGTCACCCCTCGAATTAACAAGACCACCAGCATGAGGTACGGGAACGTGGCTGTGAAGTACACCACCTGGCCAAAGGGCAGACGAGAGACAGGAGAGTTAGGAAGGAGGGGCTGGAGATCCAGCCCAGGCAGGAGACAGGAGTGCCCCAAGGCAGAGGAGGCCCAGGGAGCCTCTCTTCTGCCCCTCCCTCCCACCATCTGCCCTCTACCTTGAGCCCTAACAGGCCTCTCCCTTCCCCACCCCCCGCCCCGCCCACTTAAAGCACTCTCTGTCCCCCAGCACATACCCAGTAAATGTTTGTTGAATGACTGAATGAACTCAGGCATTCTCCCAGTGAGTGTATAGGAATCAGGGCAAGTGTTGTATGAAAAGATCTGTAACACATGATCCCTGTCCTCCCAGTTTACAAGCTTAGCATAACCAGATTCGGAAGGAAGCCTTGTCAGAGGCCTCTGGCAAGGGTCCAGAAGACCTCAGTATGCCCTCCAACACCCCATACACTCTAGAGCAAAGAGCCCCTCAAGTTCTCAGGTTGGTTGAGAATCACTTTGAGATTAATAGTCTCAGTGGAATCCAAAAGAACTCTGTATGAACTAGAGAGCCAGGAACATGCTCAGTTTGCAGTGGGAATACATGGGGTATAGTCGAAGATCAAACTCCTCTGGAAGTGTCTTTCCTGCCTTTCTCTCTCCCTCTCTCCCATTTCATTTCCCCAAATACTGGAAGGGCATGGGACTGAATCAGGGGGATACACAGAACCAAGGAAGGGAGCCGCAGAAAGTCTTGGTGGGGTCATTCCCTCCCAGCCCTGATTAGGCTACAATTCCGGGGACTCCTGAGTGACTGAGCTGGGGGCACAGGCAGGGAATGCCAGGATGGGAGGGGCCAGGAGCTCTCCCACACACACCTTGCCCGTGGACTTGACCCCCTTCCAGATGCAGAAGTAGCAGATGACCCAGGCGAGCAGGAGGCACAGGGCCAGCTCCCAGCGCAGCGCCCCCAGGTGCTGGATGCCGGCGGAGAGCTTCAAGACCCGCCTCCTGCGGAGAGAAGGCTGAGCTGGGCAGACCCCACTTTTGCCACCATTTCAGTTTGCAGCCTGCGTGTGAGGCAGTGGAGCCATGCTTTTGTTTAAAGGATTGTCAGCCCTTTTCACTTGGATCCATGAGGCTCTACTTTGCCCAGAGATGGGGGTAGATATAAAGGGAGGCAAATATAAACTATTCCCAGGGAAGTGTGCTCTGGGAGGCTGAGTACCAACTTAAGAGGCAGATGCAAACATGTATCTGCTCACGAGAGTTTTAGGTTATTTTGATATTAGGAGTCGTGTCCTGGGTGAATATCAATATTAGAGGGAGGGGCAGGTGAGAGGCAATGCAGCTGAAGAAGAGGGAAGTTAGGGGTGTGGACGTGTGCTTGTGCATCATCCAGTAACGGGGGGCTGCGGCTGGGCATGTGGGGAGGCAGGCACATCCCAGGCCACTGGCAAACTTCTCAGCTGAGACCAGTTCTGCATGAACCACAAATACAGGCACAACAGAAAAAAGCCACTTAGGTGACAGGGCCACCAAAGGAGGAAATGGAAATTCTGCCCTTGCTGTACACTGAGCATCCCTACTGGATGACCCTGTCCCCATGGCCTTCTTTCGGGGCCCGCAGCCCACACTGGGGTGGGGGAAGGCCTCGCTTACTCCCAGAACTCGATGACAGGAGAGGTGGCGTTCTCAGAGGTCACGTTCAGGGAGCCGTTGGTCCTCTGGAACTCCACACAGTGTTCTACCCGTGGCCCCAGGGAAGGAAGCGAGAGAAGATCATTAACCAATATTTGGCATGACTGGAGAGAGTGGGGTGAAATTTTAGGAGCATTAGCCCCCTGCTATCACGTGGCTTACTCCCCTCCTTCTTGAAAGCATCGTGAGTCGTCTTCTCAGTAAAGCCTCCTGATTGGCTCTCTTTAGAATCGCACTCCCACCCCAAAACTCCCAGGCCCTCCTCCCTGTTTTATTTTCCCCCACAGCACTTCTAAAACAACATATATAGCTCTTTTTTTTTTTATGGTCTGTCTCCCACCACTAGAATGAAAACTCATGATGGCAAGATTTCACTTTGGTACATTACCATATCCCCCTGCTTTGAACAGAGCCTGGCATATCAGAGAGCCCGGTAGATTATCTGCTGAGGGATCAAATGCCCATCGAGGGCTCTGGCCAGGGATCCTGTCACCTCCCTTGGAGTTTGAGCACACCCCGAAAAGCACTGTTTCATCTTGACAGGACAAGATGTCCTATACTCCTCAAGGTGCTCTGAGTAAAACCAGACTCACTAGGAGAAATGTCAAAAATGTCATTTTTTTGGTACAAAAAGCACAAAAGCCTTGGGTGTTGACTTTGCCTTGGAATCATCTCAGAGGCCCCTCAGTCAGCCCAAAGGTAGGCAGGCCTAATAATGCCTTGAAGCAAAAGCCCTAGGCTACCAAAAATTTTTATAAGAGAAACTCCACTGAGAACTGGATAAACTTACCATCTGAGGAAGAAAACGAAGAAGGGAGTGAGGGAAGAAAGAAAAGACATATAATAACAATGTTAGAATACCACAGATTCAGGAAAACTTGACTCATTCAACAGATATCTTTCTGAGTGCTCAGGGCGTGGCCAAGCTCTGCGGGGCCCAAAGGCTAGAGAAATAGACCCCTTTTCTGCCCTCACAGCCTGCGGCTCCGTGGGAAAGCTGTCCCAACCACTGAAGGTGAAGTGAGCACTGCAGTAGGCTCCGGGGTCAGCCCAGGTACCACCAGACATTTGAGACAAACCTAGTGAATCTTGGGGTGTCAGGGGAGGTACCTCCAAGATTTGACTTATCACTTGAAGAGTGGTGGAATGGAGGTGGTGGCAGAGATCGGCAAGGGAATGCTGAAAAGGGACCCAAAGTTTGCAGGAAGGGGGGCCTTGAATACCATGCTAGCTACGGCAAAAACATGCTTCCTTGGCAAGCAAGGATCGAAACTCCAGTTCAGAACTGAGTAACTCCTCTGAACAAGAAAACTTAATCACGGCACAGGTGGGGCCTCACTGCCAGGCCCTGGGAAATGGGACAAGGAGAGCAAGAGGCAGTGCTGAGGGTCCAAGCAGGACATTGTCCAATACTCTCTCCACCTGCCCCATCTGACAGGGCAGCCACTAGCCATATGTGGCTATTTGCATTTAAATTAATTAAAAATGAAATAAAAACTTAAAAATTCACTTCTTTATATGCATAGAATATGTGCATATATATACTCATTTCAAGTACTCAAGAGCCACATACAGCTAGTGGCTACCATATCAGAGAGCACAGAGAACATTTTAAGTGTCATAGAATGTTCTTATGGACCACACTACCCCAGGTATGTTTTTATTTTTTGCCACTTTCAATTCATCAGACTCAGTTCTATTGCCACGTGGTTTCTTACAAGAAAGTCACACATAGTCTTACAAGAACAGGAGAAAATTAATTGTTATTAAAAATTATATTGACGACACATAAAACAGTTTATTCTCTAAGTTGAGATGAATTATGAGTTGAAAGGACCTAAACAGTATGAGAAAGAGGACATGAAAAACAAATAAATGAGCAAATGCTATATACATATATCAAAATAACTATATTTCAAATTGAAATAAATAGATGGCTTAACTACACAAAGAGAAGTCAGTTCTATTTGCATAATACATGAATTCATAATACCTGAATTGAATACACTAAATTTTCTTAAGTCTGTGACATTTTGCCTATGTTGCTGGTGAATTTTCGCTCTGATCTTTGATATAAGATCTCCATGATCTACTTGGCAGATTTCTAGTGTGTCCCAAGTTTAGGTTGGGGATTGGGTGCCCAGGCTATAGGAACCATCCGGCTTGCGATGAATGGCGGCAGAGCAGCGGGAGGAAACAGTCAACTTTACCTGTGTTCCACTCATGGCGGCAGCTTCCCCAGGGAAGCTCGATGCTGAAGCTGCTGAAGAGGTAGAAGAGGGCCCAGGCCAGGACGATGATGTAGTAGATGTTGAGGAGGATGACAATCGTCTGGGAGGCATAGCCGATGCCTGGTAGGAGGAACTGCAGAATTGGGCCAGGGACAGTGGACAGATTCTCATACACCACCCACCCCTGCTTAGGAGACGGTTTGGCTCCAAATGCCTGGCTCTCTCCTCTCCGTCCCTAGCAGGCCGAAGGCAACCCTTCCCAGGGCAGCAGGAGATGTCTCTCCCTGCCTTAGCCCACTAACCCAGCTTCCTGTGCACTTTCACCCTGATCGGTTCTGAAAGTTCACTGATTCAAAGTTACTCTTAAAATGTGTACAACTAACGCCAATCTTCCAGGGGTTAATGTTCCCTGGAATTAGTCCAAAATAGTTCTGAAATATAAAAACACATGTTAAGAGCAGGAACAGACAATTCACGTAGGAGAAAATACAAATAGATCCTCCCTAAGAATTGCAGGTGTGCAAAATCAAACAATAATGAGGTACCATTCTGCATCTACAGCCCTAGTGACATTTTTTAACAAATGATATAACTGATTTCCAAACTTATCCACATATTACAATTACCTGGAATATTAAAAAAAATTCCCAGACCAATTAAATCACAATCTCTGGAGTGGGGTACAGGCTTCAGGATGCTTTGAAGGTTCCTGGGTGATTCCAATGTGCAGACAAATTTGGGAACCACCGACAACTCAGAGTTGTTAAAGATATGGAGGAAAGCAGCTTCCTCCTGCCTAGTGACATGGGAAATCAGAATAACACTTCCACAGGGAAATGTAATGAGCTGGGTCAGGAGGCTTCAACACGATTGCTCATTTGATCCAATGATCCTAACCCTGGGAATTTATGCCAAAGAAATACTTCCAGAGAAGCTGGGGGGGAGCCATCTCAACAAATGTACAGGATAGCAGCATACAATTGTGTGAGTCATTGAACAGAAGCGAAAAGCCCAAAACAGAAAGCTGTTAAGTAAATTATGACATATCCATTCAATGGAAGTTTATGCAATCATTAAATTACTATTGTATAGAATGTGGGAAATAAAACTACCTGAAAAAAGAGACATAAACTGTGCATACTTCATATTAATAGAAGTATGTAAATTCTATATATAGAGAAAGAAAGGATGAAATAAAATTGCCAACACTGGAAACACCACATAGTCTTCAATGGGAGTGGCTAACGAACTGTAGTACATCCGAACTGTGGAATACTACTCAGCAATAAAAAGGAGTGAGCAATTGGTACGAGAACAACCCGGATGGATCTCAGGGGCATCACACTGAGCGAAAAGGTCAGTCTCAAAAGATTATGTACCGTAGGAGTCCATTTACACAACATTCTCAAAACAACAAAATTTTAGAGATAGAGAACAAAGTGGTGGTCACCTGTGATTGGGGGTTAGGTGGCAGGGATGAGTGTGACTATAGTGGGGTGGCATGATGGGCATCTCTGTGGTAACAGAGCAGTTCTATATTCTTGATTGTGGTGGTTACACAAATCCACACATGTGATAAAATTACACAGAATTAAACACACACATAGACACACCCACACTAAAGTGCGTGGTAAACTGGTGGAATCTGAAAATAAGGTCTGTGGACAGTTACCAGTGTCAATTTCCAGGTTTTGATATTGTTCTGTAGTTACACAGGATGTTAGCATTGAGGTGAAGGGTACATGTGATCTCTCTGTACTATTTTTGCAATGTGCTGTGAATATGTAATTACTTCAAAGTAGAAACTTAAAAAAAATCCTACAGAGAGAAATATTGAAATAAAATACCCTAAATTTTGAGCAGCTTTTGGGTCAAGATGGTACAATTATTAATAATATTTTTTCTCATTTAAAATTCTCTTGTAAAATGTTTTATAATTAATTAGATACATCTTGAAAAATACAGAATCATTGCTATATATTTTTAAAATACAGCTAAAGTATCTCTGCCCTCTACTTAGGTAGCTTAAAGCCTTCTCCTGCATGCTGTGATGGACTGGGTGATTAGTTGGTACCAGGCCCACAACTGGAGGGTTTAACATAAAGACACAGAGCCATACCTCAATCAGCACTGTTGCCAGACTACCCGGTCATTTCAAATAAGGTTTACACCACTAGTGCAGGCACCCTGGAATTAGGCACAAAGCAACTCACCCTCAAAAATGGGGCAGATCTTCCTCCAGGCTGTGACGCCTCCCTGGCTGGTGTACTGGCCCAGTGCTGTCTCCAAGAGGAAGACAGGAATGCCACAAGTAAACAGAAAGATGAGGTAGGGGATGAAAAAGGCACCTGTGGATGGGAAACAGGTTGTCCATTACCTGGCACTAACCTCCTCATGTCCCACATTCATCTCTCATTGCCACCCCATACTGGCAGTCAGAATCTCAGGGGTGGAGGACATGCAAAACTGCGGGGCACATCTGTCCACATGTCTGGAACCATAGCAGAGATCAAGAATCACCAAGCTGGCTAACTAATCCCTTTTTTCACTCTGATTTTCAATCTATACTTACTAAAGTTTGCTCCCCATCAAACATCAATTACTGCGTAAACAGCACATGACTTGTGTCAACAGCAAGAAGCTCGTTGAATAATGGATATCTGGGAGCATTAACACAACCCAAAGACTACAATTTTTTTCAGGGAGATGATTGCTTTTAATGTTAGATAGGGACTTTAAGCAGGCTAAAATCAGATTTCCCTTTACTAATCCTTTCTGCCTCTGTGTTCAAGATCGTTGGCTGAGATGTTTACTGATGCCAGAAATGCTGGCATTTTCTCCACCATGGACCTCTATTCTGCTGGCAAAGTGAAACAGGGGAGTTCACAGAATACCAGAGAGGAGAGAACTGCACAGAGAGGGAGGTCCAAATACCTGCAGAGAGATCCAGCCACCCCAGCCACCAGCAGAGTGCGGGTCATCACACAGGTGCGAGGAAACTACCCAAGGGAAGGGGATGAACCATTCCAAATGACTGAGAATAATGGTATTTACACAGGGATGGGAAGAGTGCCTGTCCCCACCAGCTAGCCTGGAAAATCTCAGGATTCACAGGGCATTGGGAAGAGAAGGCTTTTCCTCAGAAGTAGAGAATAATTAGCCCTAGGTTGAGCACAATTTTTGTTCTGCCTGACAAATCTTAAAAGGAAAACCTAAAAGGATCAAATAACTTCATAGGTCCCAGAAAAAAAGCTCAAGAATATTTATAGAAATAAAAATACTAAACCACCAATAAGGCAAAAATCATCAGGTCTAGCATCCTATCAAAAATTGCCAGGAAAAAAAAGCAGGAAAATTTGCCTATCATGTGTAGATAAATCAATCAATCAAACTCAATCCATAACTTTACAGATGTTAGAATAAGCAGATGGGGACATTAAAATGGTCATTATAACTCTATTCCATATGTTCAAAAAGTTAGAGAGATGAAAGATATTGAAAAACATCCAAATCAAACTTTTAGAGATGAAAAGTACAATGTGTGAGATGAAAAATACACTGGATGACATTAAGGTCAGATTAATAGAAGAAAAGATTAGTGAACTTGAACCATAGAAGTAGAAACTATCCCAAATCAAAAACAGAGAGAAAACAGATTAAACAAAACAAAACAGGTGTCAGTGAGCTATGGTACAATTTCAAACAGCCTAATATACTTGTAAGTGGAGTCCCTGAAAGAAATAAAAGAGGGAGAGGGGTCAGAAATTTTTTGAAGAAATAATGGCTGAAATTTTTCCAAATTTGATGAAAACTATAAATCCATATATCCAAGAAGCTCAGTGAGTCCCCAAAATAAGAAACATAGAGACACCAGAACAAGCCTCATCATAATTAAACTATTTAAACCAGTGATTAAGAGTTTTTAAAGAGGAAATCTTAACAGCAGACAGAGGGGTAAAAAGATACATATAAACAGAGGAACAAAGATTGGACATCAAACTTCTCACTGGAAACAATGCAAGTGAGACAGTGATAGGGGAGCACATTTGTTAAAGTACTAAAGGAAAAAAACTGTCAAACTAGAAATCTATACCAGTAAAAATAGTGTTCAGAAATGAACGTGAAATAAATGTTTCTTAAGACACGGAAAACCTGAAAGAATCCATCACCAGCAGATCTTCACAAGATCTGTTAAAGAACTACAAGAAATGTTAAAGGAAGTCCTTCAGGCAGAGGGAAATGACGATACCAGAGAGGAATATGCATGTACACAAAAGAATGAAAAATGTTTGAAATGGCAAGTACATACATAGGTAAACATATAAGCATTTTTTTAATTCAAATCTCTTTGAAAGATAACTGACTGGTTACACAATGTAATACGGGGTTTATAACATGTGAAAAAGTAAAATGTATAACAAGAGCCATAAGGTTGGGGGGAGAGAAATAGAAATGTATTATTGTAGGTTCTTATATGTGAAGTGCAGGTAAATTGTGATAAGTTAAAGATGTATGTGAATGGATAAAGTTGGCAGCGTGAGAGGTGAGACAGAGGCTTCCTCCTAAAACTGTATATAATACGAAAATATAATTAATACAACTACTCCTGAAAGAGCAACAGGAAAGGGGACTGCGCCAGACTACATACACCTGGAGAAAAGAGCAGACCTCACGGAACACGGTAATTTACCAATGCTGTGCCCGGTGGGACTCAAGCCCTTCCCCCACCCCAGCTCACCTGCGGGGAGGAAGAGAAATGAAGCGGGGAGGGAGTGGAGGCTTAGGACTGCTGAATACCTAACTCCGGAGATCTTCTCTTGGAGCACAAACCTACATTTCATGGTGCTTGCATGGTACTCTCATGAGGAGGGTTTGGAAAGCCAAGACAGGCAGAATTCCTAGAGAGACTGAGATTCCAGCTGCTTGTGGAAAGCAGGGATCCATATCCGGCTGCTCTGGGACAAGAGAAAGGCGGGTAGTCTGAGAGACTTCCTAACAAGGAAGCCCTTAGCAAGAGGGCTGCTAAAGGGGCAAGGATTTCACAGAGCTTACTGCTCAGGAGAAAGGACAGGTAGACAAAATTGTCCGGGTACACTTTGCCCAGCTTGTTGGAAGCTTCCATGATCTTCAGGAGCCCCAGCTCCCTGGCTGCCTACACAGCTCCAAGGATCCCCTCCATGATACACAGCCTACTGCGCCTTTCTCCCGGCCAGCCCCACCTGGCTCACAAACCGGCAAACCCTACCCTGGCATTAGGCCAGCCAGAGGGAAGATCTGTCTACAGCAACTACAAACACAAAGCATAGAGGCTTATACTCAGGAATGAATTATGGTCGGAGATCCAATCATTGAAGAGCACAATGGAGGGTACTAAAAGCAGATTAGACATGGTGGAGGCGATGATAAATGAAATAGAAACTAGAGAAGAGGAATACAATGAAACTGAGGCATGGAGAGAAAAAAAGATCTCTAAGAATGAATGAATATTGAGAGAACTGTGACCAATCCAAACGGAACAATATTTGCATTTTAGGGGTACCAGAAGAAGAGAGAGAAAAGGGATAAAGTGTCTTTGAGGAGGTAATTGCTGAAAACTTCCAGAATCTGGGGGAGGAGATAGTCTATCAGGCCATGGAGGCGCACAGATCTCCCAACACAAGGGACCCAAGGAAGACAACATCAAGGCATATAGTAATTCAAATGGCAAAGATCAAGAATAAAGACATACTATTAAAAACAGCCAGAGAGAGAAATAAAATCACATACAAAGGAAAGCCCATCAGGCTATCATCAGACTTCTCAGCAGAAACCTTACAGGCCAGAAGGGAGTGGCATAATGTATTTAATGCAATGAAGCAGAAGGGCCTTCAACCAAGATTACTTTATCCAGGCAAGATTATCATTTAAATTTGAAGGAGGGATTAAACAATTCCCAGATAAGCAAAACCCGAGAGAATTTACCTCCCACAAACCATCTCTACAGTGTATTTTGGAGGGACTGCTATAGATGGAAGTGTTCCTAGGGTTTGATAGCTGTCACCAGAGGTAATAAAACCACAGTAAAGAAGGTAGAACAGTTAATTACTAAGTAAATGCAAAATTAAATTAACTATCCCCAAAGTCAATCAAGGGATAGACAAAGAGTACAGAATATGATACCTAACATATAAAGAATGGAAGAGGAAGAAAAAGGAGGAGAAAAAAAAGAGAACATTTAGAATGTGTTTGTAATAGCATATTAAATGAGTTAAGTTAGACTCTTAGATAGTAAGGAAGTTAACCTTGAACCTTTGGTAACCATGAATCTAAAGCCTGCAATGGCAATAAGTACCTATCTATCAATAATCACCCTAAATGTAAATGGACTGAATGCACCAATCAAAAGACATAGAGTCACTGAATGGATAAAAAAGCAAGACCCATCTATATGCTGCGTACAAGAGACTCACTTTAAACCCAAAGACATCCACAGACTAAAAGTGAAGGGATGGAAAAAGACATTTCATGCAACTAATAAGAAAAAAAAGCAGGAGTTGCAGTACTTGTATCAGAGAAAATAGACTTCAAAACAAAGAAAGTCACAAGAGACAAAGAGGGACATTACATAATGATAAAAGGATCAATCCAACAAGAAGATATAACCATTATAAATATCTATGCACCCAACACAGGAGCACCTACATACGTGAAACAAATACTAATAGAATTAAAAAGGAAAATAGAATGCAATGCGTTCATTCTAGGAGACTTCAAAACTCCACTCACTCCAAAGGACAGATCAACCAGACAGAAAATAAGTAAGGAGACAGAGGCACTGAACAGCATATTAGAACAGATGGACCCAATGGACATCTACAGAACTCTACACCCAAAAGCAGCAGAATACACATTCTTCTCAAGTGCACATGGAACATTTTCAAGAATAGATCATATACTAGGCCACAAAAAGAGCCTCGGTAAATTTAAAAAGATTGAAATTGTACCAACCACTTTCTCAGACCACAAAGGTATGAAACTAGAAATAAATTATGCAAAGAAAATGAAAAATCCCACAAACACATGGAGGCTTCACAACATGCTCCTAAATAACCAATGGATCAATGACCAAATAAAAAGAGATATCAAGCAATATATGGAGACAAATGAGAATAATAATTCAACACCGCAAAATCTGTGGGATGCAGTGAAGGCCGTGCTAAGAGGAAAGTATATTGCAATACAGGCCTACCTCAGGAAAGAAGAACAATCCCATATGAGCAGTCTACACTCACCATAACAAAACTAGAAAAAGAAGAACAAATGATGCCCAAAGTGAGTAGAAGGAGGGACATAATAAAGATTAGAGCAAAAATAAATAAAATTTAGAAGAATAAAACAATAGAAAGAATCAATGAAAGCAAGAGCTGTTTCTTCAAGAAAATAAACAAAATAGATAATCCCTAGCCAGACTTATCAAGAAAAAAGAGAGTCTACCCACATAAACAGAATCAGAAATGAGAAAGGAAAAATCACTACAGACACCACAGAAATACAAAGAATTATGAGAGAATACTATGAAAAATTATATGCTAACAAACTGGATAACCTAGAAGAAATGGACAACTTTTTAGAAAAATACAACTTTCAAGGTGGACACAGAAAGAAACAGAAAAACTGAACAGACCAATTACCAGAAACAAAATTGAACTGGTAATCAAAAACCTACCTAAGAACAAACCTCCTGGACCAGATGGCTTCACCTCTGAATTTTATCAAACATTTGGTGAAGACCTGATACCCATCCTCCTTAAAGTTTTCCAAGGAGTAGAAGAAGAGTGAATACTTCCAAACTCATCCTATGAGGCCAGCATCACTCTAATACCAAAACCAGGCAAAGACACCACAAAAAAAGAAAATTACAGACCAATATCCCTGATGAACATAGATGCAAAAATACTCAGCAAAATATTAGCAAACCAAATTCAAAAATACATCAAAAGGATCATCCATCATGATCAAGTAGGATTTATTCCAGGGATGCAAGGATGGTACAACATTCAAAAATCCATCAACATCATCCACTACATCAACAAAAAGAAGGACAAAAACCACATGGTCATCTCCATAGATGCTGAAATAGCATTTGACAAAATTCAACATCTATTCATGATAAAAACTTTCAACAAAATGGGTATAAAGGACAAGTTCCTCAACATAATAAAGGCCATATATGACAAACCACAGCCAACATTATACTTAACAGCAAGAAGCTGGAAGCTTTTCCTTTAAGATTGGGAACAAGACAAGGATGCCCACTCTCCCCACTTCTATTCAACATAGTACTGGAGGTCCTAGCCACAGCAATCAGACAACACAAAGAAATAAAAAACATCCAGATTGGCAATGAAGAAGTTAAACTGTCCCTGTTTGCAGATGACATGATATTGCACAAAAAAACCCTAAAGTATCCACTCCAAAACTACTAGATCTAATATCTGAATTCAGCAAAGTTGCAGGATACAAAATTAATACACAGAAATCTGTGGCATTCCTATACACTAACAATGACCTAGCAGAGAGAGAAATCAGGAAAATAATTTCTTTCAAAGTTGCATCAAAAAGAATAAAATACCTAGGAGTAAACCTAACCAAGGAAGTGAAAGACCTATACTCTGAAAACTACAAGACACTCATGAGAGAAACTAGATACCAATAAATGGAAACACATCCCATGCTCATGGATAAGAAGAATTAATATTGTCAAAGTGGTCATCCTGCCTAAAGCAATCTACAGATTCAATGCAATTCCTATCAAAATGCCAACAGCATTTTTCAAAGAACTAGAGAAAATCATTCTAAAATTCATATGGAACCACAAAAGACCCCAAATAGCCAAAGCAATCCTGAGAAGGAAGAATAAAGCTGGGGGGATTATGCTCCCCAACTTCAAGCTTTACTACAAAGCCACAGTACTCAAGACAATTTGGTACTGGCACAAGAAGAGACTCATAGACCAATGGAACAAACTAGAGAGCCCTGATATAAACCCAACCATATATGGGCAATTAATATGTGATAAAGGAGCCATGGACATACAATGGGCAAATGACAGCCTCTTCAACAACTGGTGTTGGCAAAACTGGACAGCTACATGCAAGAGAATGAAACTGGATTATTGTTTAACCCCATACACAAAAGTAAACTCGAAATGGATCAAGGACCTGAATGTAAGTCATGAAACCATAAAACTCCTAGAAGACAACATAGGCAAAAATCTCCTGAATATAAGTACGAACAACTTCTTCCTGAACTCATCTCCTCAAGCAAGGGAAAGAAAAGAAAAGTGGGAAAAAAAACTCATGGGACTACATCAAACTAAAAAGTTTCTGTACAGCAAAGGACATCATCAACAGAACAAAAAGGCATCCTACAGTATGGGAGAATATATTTGTAAATGACATATCCAGCAAGGGGTTAACATCCAAAATATATAAAGAACGTACGTGCCTCTACACCCAAGAAACTAATAACCCAATTAAAAAATGGGCAGGGGATATGAAGAGACAGTTCTCCAAAGAAGGAATTCAGATGGCCAACAGATGCATGAAAAGATGCTCCACATCAGTAATCATCAGGGAAATGCAAATTAAAACCACACTGAGATATCACCTCACACCAGTAAGGATGGCAACCATCCAAAAGACTAAGAACAGCAAATGCTGGCGAGGATGTGGAGAAAGGGGAACCTCCTACACTACTGATGGGAATGTAAGCTAGTTTAACCATTGTGGAAAGCAATATGGAGATTCCTCAAAAAACTAAAAATACAAATACCATTTGACCCAAAAATTCCACTCCTTGGAATTTACCCAAAGAATACAACTTCTCAGATTCAAAAAGACATATGTACCCCTATGTTTATCAGAGCACTTTTTACAATAGCCAAGATATGGAAGCAACCTAAGTGTCCATCAGTAGATGAATGGATAAAGAAGATGTGGTATATATACACAATGGAATACTATTCGGCCATAAGAAAGAAACAAATCTTACCATTTGCAACAACATGGATGGAGCTGGAGGATATTATGCTCAGTGAAATAAGCCAGGCAGAGAAAGACCAAGTGCCAAATGATTTCCCTAATTTGTGGAATATAACAATGAAGCAAAAGTGAAGGAACAAAATAGCAGCAGACATAGAGACTCCAAGAAAGGACCAAAGGGGAGGGGTAGATGAGGGTGGGTGGGAAGGGATGGAGAAGGGGATTGCGGTGTATTATGTTTAGTAAAGATGGTGGTGTGCGGGATCACAGGGAAAACAGTGTAGCACAGAGAAGCAAATAGTGAATCTGTGGCATCTTGCTACACTGATGGACAGTGACTGCAATGGGGTATGGGTGAGGACTTGATAATATGGGTAAATGTAGTAACCATATTGTTTTTTCATGTGAAACCTTCAGAAGAGTGTATGTCAATAATACCTTAATAAAAACTAAAAAAAAAGATGTATGCTACAAAATCTAAAACAATCACTAAGCGAACACAGCAAAGACTCTTAACTAACAAGCCAACAAAGGAAGAAAGTCAACAATGGAATTATACAAAATATCCAAATAACCCAAAAGGAGGCTGAAGGAGAGGAAAAGCAGAACAAAAAACTGACAGGACAAATAGAAAACAAATAGTGAGATGATAGATTTAAACTTAACTGTATGGACAACTGCATTAAATGCAAACAGTCTAAACCCAAATAAAAGGCAGAGATCATCAGATTGGCTTTAAAAAAAAAGCTAGCAAGACTTAGCTATATGTGCTTAAGAGAAATGCATTTTAAATATAAAGATATGAATAGGTTAAAAATAAAAGCATGCAAAGTGATAACACTAATACTAATCAAAAGAAAGCTGGAGTGTTTATCTTAATATGACACAAAGTAGAATTCAAAGCCAAGAATATTAGTAGAGGTAAAGAAGTCATTTCATAATGATAAAGAGGCCAATTCATCAAGAAGACATAATAACCCTAAACGCATGTGTATCTAGGGCTTCAAGGTATCTGAAGCAAAAAAGATAGAACTGTGGGGAAAAATAGACAAATTCCTGATTAAAGTCAAAGATTTAAATATCTCTCTCAATAATTGATAAAAAATCAGTGAGGATATAAAATATTTGAAAACCACATCAACCAACTTGACTTACCTGACATTGATAGAGCACTCTATCCAACTACAGCAGAATTTATTTGATTCTCAAGTGCATACGGAATATTGACCATGATAGGCTGTAATCTGGGCCAAAAAATAAATCTCAGCAAGTTTAAAAGGACTCAAGTCATACAAAGTATGTTCTCTGACTAAATTAAGAATCAATAAGAAAAATGTATTTGGAAAATTCTCAGATATTTAGAAATTAAGTAACATACTTCTAAATAATCCATGTGTCAAAGAAGTAATCAAAAGGGAAATTAAGTAATATTTTGAACTAAATGAAATGAAAACACATGTCAAAATTTGTGGGATGCTGCTAAAGCAGTACTCGGGGAGATTTATAGCACCAAATACCTATTACTATAAAAGGAGAAAAGTCTCAGATCAATGTCTTTAGCTTCCACCTTAATTAAGAATGAGAAAAATAAGAACACATGAAGCCCAGAGTAAGTCAAAGGAAATAATAAAAACCAGAGTGGAAATCAATGAAATAGAAAACAGAAAAACAATAGAGAAAATCAATGAACCTAAAGTTGGTTCTTTGAGACAATCATTAAAATTGATAAACTTCTAGAAAACACAAATTACCTGCATGGCAAAAGAGAGAGGTTCTATAGCTATTAAAAGGATAATAGGAAAATATATATGGACAACTCTATATCAATAAATCAACAATTTAGGTAGAATGGACAAATTTCTTGAAAAATATGAACTACCAAACCTCACTTGAGAAGAAATGGATAATCTGAATGGCCTTATATCTACTAAAGAAATTATTTTTTTTGTTAAAACCTTCCCACAAAGAAAACTCCAGGCCCAAATGACTTCACTGGTGAATTCCCTAAGTGCTTAGGGAAGAAATAACACCAATTCCTTAGAAAATTGAAAAGGAAGGAATATATCTGAACTCATTCTGTGAAGTTAGCATTACCCTGATAAGGAAAGCAAAGACATTACAAGTAAAGAAAACCACAGAGTAATATCTTTTATGAATATAGATGTAAAAGTCTAAACAAATGTTTGCATATCAAGCCCAACAATACATAAAAAGGGTAATACATTATGTAGTGGGGTTTATCCCAGGAACACAGGCTTTTAACATTTAAAAAACCAATGCAATTCATCATATTAATAAATTAAAAAAGAATGACCATATGATCATCTCAATAAATGCAGAAAAAGCATTTGACCAAATCCAACAGCCATTCCTGATGAAAACTCAGCAAATGATGAATAGACAGGAACTTCCATAACTTGATAAAGGGCATCTACATAAAACCTACAGCTAATGTCGTACTTAATGGGGAAAGATTGCTTAACCCTTAAGAGCAAGAATAAGACAAGAGTGTCTATGTCTATTCATCATTGTACTGGAGATTCTAGCCAAGGCAATAAAGCAAAAAAAAAAGGAATTAAAAGTTATTCATTTTGGAAAAGAGAAAATTAAACTGCTTTATTCTTAGATCACATGGTCATCTATGCAGAAATCCTTTGGAATTAAAATAGTCAAACTCAGAGAAGCAGAGAGTAGAGTAGTAGTTACCAGGGGCTGGGGCAGGAAGAAATGAGGAGGTGTTGGTTAAACGATACGAAGTTTCAGTTACCGAAATGAATAAATCCTAGAGATCCACTTTACACCATAGTGCCCACAGTTAACAATACTGTATTGTTTACTTAAAAATTTGTCAAGACGGTAGAGCTATGTTGAGTGTTCTTAGCACAAAAAAAATAAAATTTAAAAAAGTGGGCAGAGGAAACTTTTGGAGGTAATGGATATGTTTATGGCATTGATTGTGGTGATGGTTTCACAGGTGTATATTTACCTTTCATCTCATCAAGCTGTATACATTAAATATGTACAGCTTCTTGTATGTAAATTATACCTCAATAAAATGACTTAAAGAAAGAAAAGAATATCCCTTGAAATGTACAAAAGAGCTACTAGAACGAATAAGTTTAGCAGGGTTGGAAGATACAGGATAAGCACACAAGAGTCAATTGTACTTTTATATATTAGCAACAAACAATCATAAAACTTAAGCAATAATATTATTCATAATAGCATCAAAAATATGAAATACTCAGAAATAAATATGGCAAAAGATGTGAAAGATATGTACACTCACAGCTACTAAACATTGCTAAGAGAAATTAAAGAAGACCTAAATAAATGGTGAGGCATACCACGTTCATGGGTCAGAAGAGTCAGTATGAAGATGTGAGTTCTTAATTATGGTTGCTCTATAGATTCACTGCAACCCCAATCAAAATCCCAACAGGATATTTTTGTAGAAATTGGCACAATGATTTTAAAATTCCTATGAAAATGCAAAGAACCTAAAATAGCCAAACAATTTTGAAAAAGAAGAGCTAAGTTTTAGGCTTAATTCCACCTGATTTTCATATTATTATAAAGCTACAGTAATTAAGACAGTGTGGATTGATATCAAAATAAACAAACAGATCAATGATACAGAATAGATTCCAGCAGGTGGCCCACATATACACGGAGAACTGATTTTCTACAAAGGTATAAAGGCAGCACATTGGAGAAAGGATAGTCTTTTCAATAAATGATGGTGTGACAAGTGATATTCATACACACACAAAAATGAACTTCAATTACCTTCATTACATACAAAAATGAACCCAAAAATGGATCATAGGCCTAAATGTAAAATCTAAAACTATGAAACTTCTAGAAGAAAATATACGAGATTAATTTATTATAGAAAGATTTATTTCATGTGACCCCAAAAGCATGTTTGAAGCTTGTTTCATAAAAGAATAAATATACAAACTGGAATTCATCAAACTTTAAAACTTCTGCTCTTCAAAGAAAAGAAAAATCAAGAAGAAAAGGAAAAATACAAGACAGAATGAGAAAAAATATTTGTGAAATGTAAATCTGATAGAGGACTTGTATCCAGAATATATAAAGAAGTATCAAAATTCAATAGTAAGAAAATAAACCCCATTTTATTTAAATAGTTAAAAGATTTGAAAAAACTTTTCACCAGAGAAAATATTTGGGTTGCAAACAAGCACAGGAAAATATGCTCGACATCATTACTCTTTAGGGAAATATAAATTTAAATGAAAATGAGATAATATTACACACCAATTAGAAAACTTAAAAAAGGCTAATCAAGTTGTTGACGATGTAGCAAAGCTGGTAAATACTGTCAGATCCTGCTAGCAGGAATGTAAAATGACATAAACATTTTGGAAAAGTGTTAAGTGGTTTCTTAGAAAGTCAAAAGTGCACCTCCTAGGTAATCTAGTCATTCCACTCATGTGTTTACTCAAGGGAATTGAATGCATAAGTTTATTCAAAGATTTGTACACAAATGTGCTTAGCAGTCTTATCTGTAATAGCAAGAACCTGGAAGCCACCCAAATGTCCATCAACAGGAGAATGAATAGACAAGTTGTAGTATATCCACACAATGGAGTACAGCTCAACAAGAACAAGTAATGAACTACTGACACATGAAAAATATGGATAAATGTCAAAATGATTGTGTGGGGTGAAAGAAGCCAGATAAAGAAAAGTACATACTGTATGATTCCACTTATATAAAATTCTAAGAACTGCAAATGAATGTATAGTGACAGAAAACAGATCTGGAGCATGGAAACAACCCAAGTGCGTATCGACAGACGAATGGATAAAGATGTGGAACTTATATACAATGGAATATTACTCAGCCATAAAAAGAATGGAACCTTGCCATTTGTGGGTGGACCCAGAGGGTGTTATGCTGAGTGAAATAAGCCAGACAAAGAAAGACAAATACCATATGATCTAACTTATATGTGGAATATAAAAAAAGCCAAATTCATGAAAATAGAGTAGAATAGCAGTTGTCAGAAACTGGGAGGTGGAGGAAATGGGAGATGTTGGTCAAATAGTACAACCTTCCAGCTATAAAATGAATAAGTTCTGGGGATTTAATGTACAGCAGGGTGACCATATGAACAATGCTGTATTATATACTTGCAAGTTGTTAAAAGAATAGATTTTAAATGTTACTACCTCTGCCCTCAAAAAAGATAATTATGTGAGGGAAAGGAGGTGTTAAATTACCTTATTGCTGTTACATTTCACAGTATATTTGTGTATCAAATCATCACATTGCATGCATTAAATCTACATATATATCAATAATATCTCAGTAAAGCTGGAAAAATATATTAAAAAAAATAGATCTGTGGTTGCATTGGCACCAGGCAGCAGAGGCCAGAGGAGGAAATTTGGGAGAGTCATGAATTTGTTCATTATCCTGGTTTTGGTAATGGTTTCAGGGGTGTACACATATGTCAGAACTTATCAAATGGTACACTTTAACTATGTATGATTTACTATAAGTCAATTACGCCTTAGTAAAACTGTTCTAAGAGCTCTCCAGTTCTTCGCCTTCCAGACCTCTGCTATTCCTTCAGGCACCGAGGGAAGCCCTTGATTATCACAAGGGCAAAGAGATAAAGATCATAAACAAATAATTCAGCCTAATAGGTCCATAAATTAATCCAGGACCTGTTGGGCAGGAGGGGGGAATCAGGGAAGGAACCTGCAGCTGATAAGTCACTGCTGAGTGTTGGAAACAAGGCAGAAAGAATGGACAGGGAAACAAACACAATTTCCACCCAAGCTCAAGCCCCACCTCCCCGTCTTTGCGTCACCTGCTCTCTCCCGATCAGCTAAGCCAATCTTTAACTGCGGAGAGTCCCTGGGCGGCCTGCTCCCCTCCCCCTCTGCCTCTCTGAGCGCCTGGGCAGCCTGCCACAGCGGACAAGGTCCACACTCAGCAGCAGAGCCACTGGTCCTGTAAGTGGGGAAAGGGTGGGGGGTGGGATGGAGCCCAGTGGAGACCCAGGTGCGCGGGGAGTCCTGTGGGGCGCTCCGCCTCTCTCACCGCCCAGGTCACCACCACTCGCGGAGAGGATCAGTCCTGGAGATGGAGGATCCGGCTCCCAGCTCCCAGCCCCACCCGCACCCCCATGTC
The DNA here is from genome assembly GCA_032199065.1 of Smutsia gigantea. Lineage (NCBI taxonomy): Eukaryota > Metazoa > Chordata > Mammalia > Pholidota > Manidae > Smutsia > Smutsia gigantea. The sequence goes on from JAVSCE010019915.1 coordinate 399,045, forward strand.
GGTCTCCTTCCCCTGAGTTCTAAAGCATCCTGGCGTTTTCCCTGTGAGATGGCAGAGAGCACGTGCCCATCCTGGAAAGGAATCATTCTGCCGGCCACCCTTCTCAAAAGGAACATACTCTTTGGTGGCCATCATAATGTTCCAACTAATATTTTAACACATAAACTGGCGAGCAGCAAGCAGTGCGCACACGTGAACCATTATACGCTGTAATAATGCCAACCAGGCCAATAGTGGACATTGATTGAGTCAGTAACTAAAAATGATAGCAAAGTTTCACATATTAGTAAAATAACTATTACTCTTACATGAAGGAAAGAGAAGTGCCTCCTCACCCCTCTTTTCTTTAGTATGTGCAAACAGCATCAAGGCAAAGCTTCCCTGACGCCGGACACGTTCGCTCCTGTCCACACTGGAGTCCCTACCCCACTCCCCACAGGCTGGGCTGAGGTCTGCGCTGCTGCCCTTTCCCCACAGCCCTCCCCCTCTAAGATGCCTGTTTCCGGAGGTCTGGCTGAAGTACAGCCTGTGTCGCCTCACGTGGGGTCTCCAGTCCCAGGTATTCTGGGCATTGAGAAAGTTAGTCCGCCAGAAGCCAGGGTCCAGGGAGCTGGAAGGCTTCAGACGGAGGCCACGTTCTGAAGCCCCCAGAATGCAGGCCTTCAGGGGCTGAAGAGCCCAAGGGAGGAGAGCTTGGAAAGGCCAGGGAAGAAGGAAGCAGCTGTCCTCACACGACTGGTCTCCAGCTGGTGTCCGGTGGCTGCAAAAGCCACAGATTCTTAGCACAGGTGGCCTCTGCCCTCGTTTTCAGCAACCTGGACTTAGAAGTTAAGTGTAACATGGTTGGCAGATGGTCTCTTTCTGTCTGGGCTAAGATTGGCAGGCAAGTAATTTAAATTCCCTCTTGGTGGAGTTGAGGCCTAATGCCATACCCTCTCCTACCACTTTCTGCCCAGGTCATGCCTCTTGAGTCTCCTCACCCCTTGGCCAGAGCCGAGCTGGACAGAGCCTGGTGGGGACTGTGGGGAGCCTGGGAGATGGTCCAAATGTGCAGCTTCTTCAGCAACTTCCCCAGTCACGGGACCCTCCCCACTACTGCTGACACCCGGGAGCCTGCTCTCACAAGGCCACCAGCACCCCCAGGGCTGCTGAAGCCAACACGCAGCTCTCATTCCCCATCTTTCTTAACCTATCTGAACCCCCCTCCTCCCTGATATCATGGCCTCACTGGCCTTCCCAAACACCTCATTCCCTCAGCTCTCACCTGCTTTACTGCTTTCTCCTTCTCTTGCTGGTTCCTCCTCTTCTCCCAGTCTTCTAAGGCCTTGCCTCTTTTCTTATGCCATCAAAATGCACCACTCTCAGATTTATTTCTCCAGTCCAGAGCTCCCTCCCAAACTTCAGACTCATGTGTTCTACTGTCTAGTTGACATCTCCATGGGGATACCCAATAGACATCTCAACTCAACATTCCCCAAACTCAACTCCTTAGTTTCCTCTTAAAAATCGGATCCTCTCCTGGCTGGTTAGCCAGAGATGGGTAAGATTCCTCACGGGAGGAACAACCTAAGACAGGCACAGTCGCAAGGGACCTCAGGTGAGCGACGTGGGGGCCAACTGAGGTGAGGCATAGAACCTCACCCCTCCAGACGAGAGAGACATTGCCTGTGACAAGCTAGGTCACAGGCCGAGCCCAGCTAATCATTATTCTGGTACCTCCCACAAATATATGCATATGCATTTGCATCAGTTAAAACGAAAAAGGGGGAAATGTGGGATTCACTTATAATTTAAGTATAAAAATCATATGAATAATCATAGTTGACTTGATTGATTATAGTAACTGAATTAGTTTCTCTGATATGACTGCCTCTGCATTGTTCACCTTGTGGGAGCTTGTTCACTGTATTGGAACTTGTTCGTTGCATGGTGAGCAATAATGTCTTGGGTATTGAAAAGTTGTTAAGAGAAAAAACCTCAAAAGTTCACATCGCAAGAAAAAAAAATTTGTACCTATGTATGCTGAAGGATGTTAACTAAACTTACTGTGATAATCATTTCACAAAAAAAACCGGATCCTCTCCTGGCCTTCTAATCTCAGTAGAGAGCAGCGCCTTCCTTCCAGTTGCTCAGGATTGCTAAGACCAGGTGGTAGCAGTGGAGGTGACAGGAAGCGTCAGGTTCTGCATATGTCACCTGGGATCTCCAGTCCCAGGTATTCTCGGTATTGAGGGACTCAGTCTTTGGGCAGCAAGGACCTGGCTGCTGGAGGGCTTGCAGCTGAAGACCCCTGCTCTGAAGCACCCAGGGGCTAGGGGGTTGGGTAGAGGCAGCAGTTCTGAGAAAAAGAAAGGAATCAAGGACAATTCCAGAAATGTTTGCCTTATAACTGCTCTGCCTCTGCCCTGACTCCCTGACAATCAGTTCTCAGCATAGCAGCCAGAGAGATTATTTTAAAATATAAGGTCATGTCAGTCCTGTTCAATGCCCTGCCATAACTCTCCATGTCACCAGAGTAAAAGCCAAAGGCTCACCACAGCTGGCAAGGACTGCGACCTGCCACCCCATCCTGTTACTTCTCTGTGCTCACCTTCCGTTCACTCCTCTCCCCGCAGCCCTTCCGCATGGCTGACTCACTCCCGCTAAGGCTTTGCTCACGTGTCCTCAGTGTGGCCACCTCCACGCACAGTCCTGATCTTGGTTCTCCACAGCACTGGTTAACTCGTGATGTGCTATGTAGGTTTCTTATTTACTATGTTTGTTGCTTATTGTCCATCTCTCTCCTCCAGATCGTGAGGTCCACAGGGACAGGGAATGGGTCTGTTTTGTTCACAGATGTGTCCCAGCAACTTGACCAGCAGGTGGTAGGTACCCAGTAAGTAACTGCAGTCGAATGACACAGTCAGAGCCAGGCCCTGGTGGGCCCTGGGCTGGGGGAACTGGCCGAGTGGGGGCTCCAGGGAGCCATCAGGATGAAGCCCGTACTCGCAGTGGATCGGCCGCAGGTCCCGGACACCAGGGAGGGGAGGGTGTTTACCGAGGAGGTGATGGAGGCCGGCCCCCTCCCACTCGTGGGCCCAAACAGCCTACCAGTTGCTTTCGAGCTAGGTGGCTTCTGTACACTACTTCCTCAGCTTCGCTGGGTTTCGGGCACAGTGTGTAACTGTCTGCCTATCCTTCCACCATATTCCTGCCTCAGTCCTTTCGCTGCTCTGGAACTCACTTCAAATTAGTTCTACCTAATGTCAAAGCTCGAAGGAACCAAAGAAGACATCAGCTATATTTTTAGTTTGTATCTAAAATTATGCTTTGTGGACTTTTTCATCACTGAACAAATCCTCTCCTGCCCCAGGCAGAGAAGTGGCTGCGTGACGCTGTGAAGTGGGAGAAAGGGCCAGAGGCAGGCCGGCGGTGCATCCCTGAGCACGGCGCCGCCCCAGAACACCCAGGATCCTTCTCCAGGACCTGCTCAGAACGTTCCTCTCATCCCTGGGAGTCCAAACCCCAAGCTGAGAGCCACAGGTCGAAATAAAACCACTAAACCAGGAGGAAGGGGGCCAAACCAGTCTAAATGGCCCGCAACCCCTCCCTCCCCCACCACAGGGGCAGCCAGGGGCCTGTCACAGAGGCGAGCATCTCCTTTGACGAGGAGACGAGGAGGTGACAAGGTGAAGGGTCAGGGCCCATTCTCTGTAGGAGCTCATTTTGCTTGGGTGTCAGGTGAGTTAAACGAGGAGTAAACTGCTGGGACACCAAAGCAGAGCAGCAGGCCTCTCCGGGTCCCCCCAGTGGCCATACATATCCTTGGTCAGGCCCCGCTGCCTTAGCAAAGGAGCCTTTTATTCATTCATCCGGTGGCCCTGGATGCCTCCAGCCCCTTGGGGCGAACCTGGGCTTCAGCCTCTGGCTCCAACGCCCCAGAACACTGCCCTCCATGGGGACTGGGCTGCACGTGCAGGAAGGCAGACCCTATGCAAGGGCCTCCTCCTCTCCCACCAGCACCTGTGTGGGAACCAAGGGTCCCAGGCACTCTCCTCCAGCCACTTTCTGCCGGACACAGCAGCCCATGCACACTGCAGGCCCCTGAGGCAGCTCAGCCCCCACCCCTGCCCAACAAGCTCAGCCCCGCAGGGCGAGCCCACCCTGTCGCTGCTCCCCGCATCCCCCTCCCCAGCCCAGTTCTGCCCTAGACCTGGAACTCACTCTCCACCTCTCCGTACCATTCCTGTTAATTCCTGGGCCAACCTTTCCGAATTCCACAGAGGCTTGGGGAAAGCTGCTTACCTCCTAATCTTTCTGCCGCTTGAGGAGCTAAGCTGGTTACTAGGTTCCAGATACAGGGTCCCAGGGCCCAGCTTAGCCCCCAGACCCCTCCTCCCCGCCGGACCAGCCCCATCCCTCCACCCAGCTCTCTGAAGGGAGCCCGCTCGGGCCTGAATCCCTGAACCAGCACGCGGAGTCCAGGACCAGGTCGGAAGGGGAAGACCTCCTCTTTCCCTCACAGTGCAGACTGAGCAAAGTCCTGTGATTTCAGGCTGCCGGCCAGAAATTCCTGAGAGAAAGGACATCTCGGCCCATTCCCACCCCTCTGGAAAAACACAAGTCAACTTCCAACCCCAGGGCCAATCCCCAGTCGCCACCGTCCTGAGCATCTCTGGGCTCCCCTGGGCCTCCCTCCTCCACTCCCCGTTGTGTGCTCTCCCTCCAAAACCACTGTGAGACTGAACTGGGTGAACATGGAGGCCTTACCTTAGGATACCTCCGGTCCTTGTGGCCCATGAAATCACCACCCGCCTCACCATCTCTGCCCCCCGTCCAGCCAGACTCCCACCTCACTGCACACTGGGAGCCCCACCCCTCCAAGCTTTTCCCATCAACGAGGAGATGCTCCTGGCACTCTGGCCAGAACCGGCGGGCCCTGGGAAGTCCCTCTGAGGCTTCCCACGGAGCTCTGGGCCTCCCTGAGAGGAGTTAGTGCTGTCGGGGTGGCAGAGTCACCCGGGGGCTGGCAGGAGGGGAGTGAGAAGCCAGGAAGACCTAGTTACTGCTTCCCCCACACAGTCTCAGTGGGCACTTTTTGAAGGAAAAGCCACTGGTTATGTGTCAAAGCGTGTGACGCCGGCAGGGTTAGGGTAACCCCATGGTGCTGGCAGAGTTGGGGAAAGACACAGAGACGCGGCTAAGGAGTCTCAAGACCAGAAGATGGTTCGGTCTCAATGTCATTTTCAGTAGAGCTACCATTTATTAAGCATTTTGCACACATTATCTCTAACCCTTACAACAACAGAACAGTCCATAGAGGCTCTGAAAGCTTAAGGAACTTGGCCAAGATTACACAGAGAACAAGTGGCAGAGACAGAGTCCAACTCTGACCCACTGGCTCCAAGGCTGCATTCACATTCCCGTGAAGCCACACCATCACCGGTGCCGCCCTGTCACGGCAGGTATAATGTATCGTAGGGCATATGGTGCCTTGCCGCCCTGGAAGGACCCCTGGGGAAGCCACGCGCTGCCGACCTCCGTCCCCCGCCATGCCCCTAAAGGCTTCCCAGGGCCCTCCCAGCTCCAGCAGCCTGTGCATCTCTGGGGCCGCCCACAGGGGCAGCAAGCGCAGGAGATGGAGACAGCTTCCTTCCAGGGAGGGGTGGGTGGCGCTCACCTCCCCCATTTTTGTAGCAGAGATAGGGGAACCTCCAGACGTTGCCCAGGCCGATGATCTCCCCGGCCACTGACAGCACGAACTCCATCTTGTTGTTCCAGTGTCCCCGTTCCAGGGTGCCATCTTCCTCCACCTTTTCTGTGACTGGGAACACTGGTTTCGTCTCTCCATTACTGGTTGTGCCAGAGACCCTGCTATCCATCTCGCCTGGAAAACAAGCAGGGTGCTGTGTTACCTGCCAGGAGGCCCAGGAGGAAAGCCTCTCCTTCCCCCACGAGCAAACCCCCAAGGGAAGGAGTGCGCTGGAGGCAGGGGAGTCTCTACTCCGTATCTGCAAAGACTGCTTCGCGTCCCTTCCTGGGAAAAGCCGGTGACACCTGCTGGGATACACATTCCGCTCCCTTTCAGGAAGGCAGCTCTGGTGCCGAAGGCGGGTGGGGCTTCTGCAGGTTCTCGCGGGTCGGGGCTGCGGGCACAGAACTCACAAGGCCCCCGGGCTGTCTGAATTCTCCCCACCCTCCTACAACCCAGTCTCCTCAGTATCAGCATCCTCTCCACTTTCCCTGTTCTGGGAACAGCTGAAAGGATGGGATTTTTACATATCCTCAAAGCCACCAATTTCCCTTGCAGGAATTGACTGAAGAAATCGTGACTGGGAGTAAAGATTTGGTATTGAAAATGTTCATTGTTTACAGCAGCAAAAAATGAAAGTCTATGAATGTTCAAAAATGGTATCTAGTTTAATAAATTTTGACCACATGTACAAGGGACTCCCGTATAATCACTAGATGTGTTGCAGAAGCATAATGAAATGAAAAGTTGTTCACAGTGTGTGAAATGAAAACAGAAATAGCACATACAACAGGGTCATACTGGAAAAAATATTTTATAAAAAATATATATGCATTGAAAGATTAGGATATCCACCAAATGTTTCTTCAGTGGTTGGATTACAGGGGTATTTTCCTTATCTATATTTTCTAGATTTTCATCAAAGAACACATTTTCTTTTGTAATGTGAAAATAAAAGCCAGTTTTTAAAATAATCCTTCCAAAGGAATGAGTGAAGTTGAGTGGGACCAGGAATTCTGAGTAACATGAGCTGCTCTTCCCGGCTGCTCTCTCCACCTCCCTGGAATCAGCATGAGAGAAGGATGAAAACTAGGGGCTCTTTCTCTTTATTGGTGATGACAAGTGTAGGAACCTCTGACAGTTGGAGAAGGCAACACAAAATGGATAAACCCTCCACTGCCTTATTTTAGAGGCTCATTGGGATTGAGGAAAGACTGGACATGGCTCACAATTAGCAGCAATCACTATCAACCCTGAGATGTAAGTGGGATCAGCTCCGCAGCTCAGCAAGGTTAAATAACGTGTCTGCTGCCACACAGCTAGTGAATTTCACAGCCAGGCTTTGACCCCCTCCATCCCTGCTCTTTCAATTACATCCCTTGATTATACTGGCTGCCTAGGTTTATCAGCATGTCTAATGTAAGCATCACCTAACGACTCTCCCCTGATTTTGTAGGGGCCCCTTTTCTGGAGAAGTAGGCAAATGGACTTTTTTCTACAGCTCAAGAAAAATCCGAATTAGCAGGCCTTTCTCAGCGGGAGCCACATCTGGCTACAGACTCTCCTGCGGCTCTGCTGCCCAGTGGGGCCAGCCAAGGGATTCAGAGTCAGAGAGGAAGCCAGGGAACAGTAGCATCTTTGCTCACTTGATAAATTCTGGAGTAGTCTGCAAAGGTGATGAGCGAAGAAGCGGAAAGCCGAGCAGCTGGTCCCAAGAAGGCTCCTCATCCTTTTGAGAAGGTTGGCTGACATCCTGTGCTGGCCCAGGCCTCCCTCTACCACTCGATGGATGCCTTCCAGTGATAGAACGACCTCCCTCCACTTCTTCATCCTCCCAGACCCTAGAAGAAACAGTAGCCCTCTCCTGGGCCCCTCAGCTCCTGAGGGTGCCACTTCCTGGAGGGGGCATGCTGCGGTGGGAAGGGCATGGGCCTGGAGCCAGGTGAGCCTGCCTTCTGGGTTCCTGTCTCAGCTTTGTGCTGTACCACTTGCCGCCTGACCTCGGGGAAGTTAACCAATCAATCTGAGCCCAGGCTTGCTCGTCTGCAAAAGTGAGAGCAATAGGCTATGCTTAGCTCTAAGGATCGAATGAGGAGATGTATGCACACATATGAACACCCTTCGTGGAATAACAGGCACTTGAAGTTTTATTTTACTACAGTCCCAGCAAAGGATTGTTCATTGTTTCATTTCACAGAGGAGAAAGCCTTCGTTTTCTTGGAATTAAATCTAAATGTCTTTCCTCTCAATCGAAGGTTCTCTTTTTCTAAATCACACTGTCCCTTAAGTCGACAACCACTGAAGTTTCAGAGAGTCAAGAACACAGCGTATGGTCTTTGCACACGCACGGATGAATGTTCGAAACGTATTTTCTAGGAAAGGATCAAAAACTCCTTTGGTTGTAAGTCCAGTGGTTCCCAACAACCTGTAGGGTGAGACTGAGGGGAAAAAAAAGAAAATGTTACCAACCTTGGTGCAGGGGTCACCAGGGCTCCAGTCGGGGAAGAAGGATCACCAAGGGGAAGGGGAAGGTGCTGGCTATTTAAGTGTGCTTCCAGCTCCCACCGCACTTGTAATTCTAAACTTGGCCCAGCCCACATTCCACCCTCGGCCTCCCCCTCCCACTTGCCCTCCCACTCACACTCGAGTGACTTCACAGCCTGGAGTGTGAGCTCCACCTGGAAGTCCGCCGGTTGCGTGTGTTCTGATCGGCAGCAGGCTGTCCTCCCTGGAGCTCACGGCTCCCCCCTCCGGGTGACCTCGGGGTCTCTGTCGAGGGATCCTGCCTTCCACCCCTTCTCCAACTCCCATGCTCCTCTGAATCCATCAAGAGCAGGTGTTTCTTTGGTCAGGTGCTGTGTACATTAATTTAAAAGTATATTTATCTTTTTTGCAGCTTACACTTGGATATGGGTGATGATTTAGAGTAAAGATACATAGATTACAGAACTCTGAGAAGTCAGAAAAACTTTGTAAACACATACACGCGCGTGCACACACACACACACACACACACAGAAGTCTGGAAAATTAGCCACTAAACAATTAATACCTTTATTTGAACAGTAATGCTGGAGTCAGGAGATGGAGTCAGGGATATTTTTCACTTCTGCTTTTTAAGCTTCAGTTTTCTTTGAATTCTTTAATAATGTGCTAGAATTGTGTTTTTAATATTTTTTAAACCAATAAGGTAAAGGAAGTGTCAAGGTTTAAAACTAAGCCAACCCCTAACCGCGTCCTAAGGGACAGATGTGACTGGGAAGAGGAGGCGGAGGTGGTCACGAGAACTTTGCTGGGAGGCAGGAACAGCCCACGGAGGCCGCTGTGGTGAGCAGAGGGTCGGTCCTCTGTTCAGCTGGGAGTGGGGTGGAGGCCCCGACGGCCAGGAGCTGAGCCCAGCCCTGCACCAGCTGAAGCACAGCCCAAAGCCACCTAGGCTTTGAAACCAGATGGTCCTGGGTCTGAGCCCTGCTTCCCTCACTTTCCAGTCTGTGGCCTTAAGCAAGGTATTCAACCTCAGAAAGTCTTGTTTTCTCATTTATAGAAAGAGCAAATATTCCTTACCTTGCAAGGTGTGAGGTTTCAGGAGATAATGAGCCTCATACAGAGCAAGTTCTCAAAAAGTAGCTATTATTTATCCTTAAGAAATTATTCACTGTGAGCAGGGACATTTTCTTGAAGGGGATGGGCTTGAAAGAGGTCCCTGAGCAAAGCGGGACTCCATCTATACGGTAAGAATGAGCGGGAGTGAGGGGTGGGCCTGTGGGAAGGGGTGGATGACAGAATGGGGTGGAGGCGATGGTAAATGAGAGATTCTAAGGGTTGCTATGCCTCTCATCCTCATCTGCCTGCAGGAGACGGAAGGAAGCAGGGGCAGGGAAGCACAGCAAGATGAGTGTTCCCATGTTTCAGTGGCCCCTTTGCTTCTCCCCCTACTAACCATCCACCCATCTGATTTAACTGTGTGAACCAATAGACCAAAACAGTCCTCTGAGAGTAGCTGCAAACTCATGCAAAAACCCCATATTCAAAAGCAGCATTAGTAACTTCCATTTTTACTTATCGTTGGGTGGCACTTGCTCATGACCTATTAACTGAGCTTGGTAAAGCACTGGCCACTCTAGCATTTGCCATCTACAATTACGAGGTAACTAGGGTGACTGAGGACTCGCACTCAGTATCGTTAGAGTGGGGACACTGTACAGCGTCCGGCAAGGTCGCGCAGCCCCTCCTGTGTCTTCACGCTTGCGCACCGGGGCGACTGCCCGTTTTCCGGAAAGCCTCTCCGTGATCCGGGCACCATCAGGGTCAGCCTGGGGCGGTTTTCAGTTACTGTTCTGGTGTTAAGGAGTGCTTCGTTTTACTTGTCAATCCTATTGTTCTTATATAACTGCGGCCGTATTACCATTTGGATTGACATTTTATTCCTTTTTCAAATCCTTACCCCAGTTTCTTTTTCTCTATAATGTAGGAATTGACACCATTAGATCTTTTGCCCTGCCTATGTTGATCCAAATTTTTAAAAAGCGTTGAGAACCACTGGTAGATGAATTTTCGTGACAGCTCTGCCCTACTCCGTCTGGGGTTCAGCACAGATCAGTAGGACTGGCCTGCCATTTACCTCAATGGCATCATCATCCTTTGTCTCCTGGGCACAAGGTCAGGAAACCTGGGAACAGGTAACACTAGAATCAGTATTCAAGAGTCTTACTCAAGAGGCTGCAAAGGTTTTAAAACTCCCTTGAGATTGTTAGTGAGGATAACTTAAGCCCACGCTCCCCAAACAGGCTGCATGAAATACAGTGAACCATGGAGAAAGCAGGCTTAGAGATTTGGTTTCTACCAGATTGACCCCGCGCACATGTAAATGCCAATATGCCGGGACACACTCTCCCAGCAATTTTTTGTCTCTACTAGGAGTGGAACAAGAGCAACTACATCTCAGGAGCATGATTCATTTCAAGAAGAATATTTCTGAGCAATATTGGTTTCAACACTGGAATGGTTGGTAAAGAAGTGTGGGTTCCTCTACTCTGGAGATTTTTAAGCTAATAGGCATAGCTCTGTTTCACCACAGGGGTGAGGAAACTGCTGGTCAGTCTTAATCTGTTTTGGAAAACACACTGAAAGGGAAGAGAGGAGCAAATGGAATAAAGTAAACAACAAATTATGGTTTGCTAAAACTGAAAACAATTTGAGCAAAATGAATGATAGTACTGGATTATAACCCAAAGAATAAAATACATTCACAAGTCCATAGTAATATAATCAACTAAATAAATAAAAGTGGAGAAAGAACAGCCTTTACATGCATTAGAAGTCCAATTAATAAAAGTAGAAGGAAAGAGAGAAATAAAAAATCATTATTAGACAAACACTATTGTAATAATTGTTGTAGGCAAGATCCACCAAAGAATGCTAAACTTAGTGGGTAAAAGTTTAAGGAGGAACAGAGTTGACAAAGTCTCAAAGTTTCTCTTCCATGGTATTTATAAACTACACAGAAAAAGCTGGTAACTGCACAGTAGAGAAACCAGGAAGAAACCGCCTCCTCCAAGTAACCAAGGCCACCGTCACCAGTAATGAGACGTATCAAACCCATGTTATGAACCATGTAAAATGAGGTACAAAGAAGGACACAACATTTTTGTGGTATTCTTGCCAAAAATTCGTTCTGCCATGAGAAAACATAAGACAAACCCAATGAGGGCCATTGGACAAATCAACTATTCTTCAAAAGCATCAAAGGCATGAAGGACAAGGAGCTGAGGAACGGTTTTAGGCTGCAGAAGGCGAAATAACAACTAAATGCCACTGGCATGCGGGAAGGGGTGCAGGAGGGGATGCGGGATAGGATAGTGAAGGGAATGCAGGAGGGGATGGTGGGCGGGGAGTGGGAGGGGGTGCTAGAACAGAAAAGGGACGTTACTGTTAAGATGTGAAGTTTGAATAAGTCTTTAGTTTAATAGTACTCTGCTGCTGAATTTAATTTCCTGGTTCTGACAATTGCACTAAGTTTCTGTGAGATATTAACTTTAGGGGAAGCTGGTTGAATGATATTATGGGAACTCTATTTTTGCAATGTTTCTGTAAGTCTAAAATTAATTGAAAATAAAATGTGTTTTTAAAGATTATGATTTGCTCCCTGTTTCAGTAAGTACTTGGCCCTGCTGTGAAAAGCACTGGGTATCACACTCAGAGGTCCTGGGGTCGCTGAAGACTCTGATGACTCTTCTCTTGAGCTGGGTTTGATTCCAGAAAGGGTAATTAGCCTAAACCCTATAAGGTCAAGGTCTTAAAGAAATACAACTTATGACAAAGAATATAACATCAATGATCACCATAACAAAAGTTTATTAAGCATTTTCAATGTGCCAGGGACCATGCTAAGTGCTAGCCATACAACCACCTCACTTTACCCTCAGAACGAGCCTGTGAAGCAGGAATGCTATGGTGGCCTCTCGGAGATGAGAAAGCGTTGGCTTAGAGAGAACCAAATGACTTGCTTAAGGTTGCATAAACAGAAAACGGTAGAGGCAGAATTTGAACTCAAGCTTGTAAGAGTGTAAAGTCCATGATTTATAACTACCCTGCTACACTTTAACTCCACGGGGTAAAGAGAAGAAAAGGCTAACGTGTCTCTAGCCCTGTGTTTACTTGGGCTATCGTTAGCCCATGGGATTAAACATAATGTCTTGCCAATGGGTTTCAGCCCCTGCCAAGTTCACTAAGGATTCGATGTGACCAAAGAAGTGACAGTAAAACGTTCTTGGGGTGAAAGCGTTTACAGCCAACTTTATTTCCATGGTGGCAGGTCAGTCACTAAAATCCTGTTCACTCAGAGCAAGTCTGCATGCAGCAAGCCGGTCTCTGCCTCTGGGCCCCTCTGTCCGCACAGCCATCCTCTGGGCCCCTCTGTCCGCACAGTCGTCCTCTGGGCCTCTGTCCTTGGCACCGCCACCACTCCAGTCTCGTCTCTGCTCTCCTGCAGCCTTACAGCCGTGCCACCGTGTCACTCAGGGCACTGGGTGGGGCTCTTTATATAGAGTCAGTAGCGATGCATTGCCCACACGTGTGTAGTGAGCTAGCCAACCAGGGCCAGGTGAGAATCCTGGCCACAGGAACCTTCACTTTATCCACACGTAACTTTCTTAGGAAAGAGGTGAGTAATAAAATGACAAGAAATATGTTTCTTTCTTGGAAAATGTCATCAGGTCTGAGGCATTTAAAGATCTAATTAGAAGTCTCTTTCCTATCCTGACATGTTCTACAATCTTCCCCATTACTCACTCTGTCCTTCCTACCAAAGGAAGAAAATCATACCTTCTCCCTCTTACTCCAGAAAATTAGCTGTAGTTCTGTTTCATTTGTATTCAGTTTCTCCTGATCCCTCTGTCCCTGATTTCTTGTCTGATTCTCAGGGTGCAGAGAGAGGAAAGTTTGCAGCATTTACAGAGCTGGTCTCAGCTAGAAACTCTTGGCTGATGAGCAGTCAGGGATCAAGGGCTGTGAGCAAGTGGGCTAATTCGCAACCCAGCTCCCAGGCCTTGATGCCACAGCCCAGAGCTAGAGACAGAGAGTAGGGCAAAGTGACAACATGTAAAAAGAGCAGTTTTAATCTTTGGATAGTCCTTTAACCTCAACATGTTCAGACACTGCCACGGGAGTACTGGGCAAGAAAATACATCAGTGCCCTGATCACTTAGCTGACTGATGTGGAAATCGGGGTGCTGCCTGAATCGCATCACTCCCCGCTGACGACTCTTCTCCAAGTCCAGAGAGGGAGAAGGGACCCGAAATGGAGCATGACTATCTAGCTCCCCTCTGTCCTGGTTTCCCCAGACAAGAGAAAAGCAGACCTGCCCATTTAAGCTGTGTTCTGTCAACACACCAGCAAGACCAGTAAGAACACACCTGTAACCGAACAAGCTGGGTTTAATTTTCACTGCCACGAGGGAAAGCCCACCATGGGAACTGCAAGCAAACCAGCAAGAGGGTGTTAGAAAGGCTCTAGGGTTTACTGTAGGATGGATTTGTGTTACGTGATTTTGAGGAAGGCTCTGCTTCAGAGCTTTGCTCTGGGCTGGATGCTCTTAGGAAGCTGGGATCATTTTATGGCTGGATTTCTTAAAGAACTTGATCTCAAAAGCAGGAAGAATGAAGCTAAAAACTGGAATTGGTAAGGAAGCAGCCGTGGTTTGTGTTAGCCAGCACAGGGGCACGTTGGGCCATTCTCGTGGTTTGGACAGTGTTCATGTTTCTGTCTTGGTTCAGATCACAGGGTGGTCTCACTTGTGTCTTGCGCCATTGTGGCCAGAGTGGCCCGATGTGATGTCAACGTGTGGGTGGTTTATGGTGAGCAGAACAGCAGGCCCAGTGGGGAGCGTCCAGCCAGCTTCTGGACACACTTGGGCCCAACTGACTGGGACCACTCAGTTTCTAGCCACTGGGGCTTCTTCTCCCTTCCTCGGCCTTGGTGACCACACACTTGGAACTGAACTGAGATCGCGAAGGCAGTGGCTCCAGGGGAGGAAGAAACCCACAGGCTCTCACTGGCCTCTGCCTGTGTTCTCTGTCCCTCAAACGAAGCCCCGTCCCAAATTCCTTCCTTTTGTTACATCTGACTCTTCCCTCCATTAAAATATACTTTTTTCCAGAATAGATTGACATCATTTGACCATTTTCCTCTCAATTCTTCTATAAAATTAAAATGCAAAATTTTCTGAATCAGAAATGACAGAGCGCCTGGAAGAAACTTTGTTTCGGTGGATCTTGTATGGACTGTAAGAGGGTGACCTCCTTAGGATGTTGCTAACCCTTCTTCTGCGTGACATTTCATCTGTTCTGGGCAGTTGCCTGCTTTCTTAAGAATTTTTAATGGTGGCCATGCCCATGGGCATCTAGCCCCACCCAGCCCTGCCAACTTGTCTCCACCTGTTCCTCTTCTCTGGACAGACACATCCTCAGGGTCCCGAAAGACATCCCATTTCACCCAGCATGCCCTCTTTACTCTTTCAAATCCAACCTGGTCTTCAAGACGCAGCTCAGATCCCTTCACTGTCCATGAAGTCATCACCAATAATTCCAGCCCTTGCTGACCACCCTCTCAACTGACCTTATGTGGCAGTCTGAGCCATTCAGTTTAACAGCTGCTCTTGTGACTTTTTAAGGGAGAAAAATAGTTTTCTCTATATCCAAGGAATGCAATAGAGTAGAACTATTAGGTGCTTAATGCCTATCTGCAGACTGATGGGTGCCAGGTTCCCCCTCAGGTTAGCAGATAAGCATGTTTCCTGGGAAAGGAGGGAAATAGAGGTGAATATACATTTCTCCCCAGGGATACAGCTCATGGTGTTTTTCAATACAAAGTTAATGCTGTCAAATCTGCAGTGCCCTTCACAGAGTGGATGTTAACGAGAGGTGCCGCTGAAATAAGAGACATCAGTACATGATCCCTCCCTGGAAAGTGATTCCCAACACTGAATCACCTACAGAGCTACCTACATTTACAGAGCACTATATGTAACTACACTGATATATATCAATCTAGCTGACTTATATATTATAAATTATTGTATTCAATATATATAGAAATTTATAGTCTGGGTTTTGCCTAAGAGATTTTGATTCAGAGTCTCTGGGAAGGAGTCCGGATTTCTATGCATTTTTAAAGCTCCGCAAGGTGACCCCCTGCACTGACTGTGCTGAGAATCAGAGACCCTGATTCTCACAAAGATGAAGCGATGCAGCACCTGCGCTGAGAGCCTCTGCCTCTGGAGAAGCTGCCGCCATGGAAGCTGTTCTGTATGAGCCTCTATCCTAAACGTCCCCAAGAAGCTGAGTCTCTCACAGACTTCGATCATATCCAAGTAGGGAGATTGCACTTCCCGCTCAGCGTCCACTCCCAATCACATAATCCTTAGCGTTAAGGAGATTTATCTTCACCCTTAGCCTAGGTTCTCAATCTTGGCTTCCCATTGAAATCACCTGGGAAATATTTACAGAAGTACTGATGCTTGGTTCCCAACGCTAAAGATTCTTCTGATTTAATTGTTCTGAAGTGCAGCCTGGCAGTGACTTATTTTTTAAAAGCTCCCTGGATGACTTTAATGAGCAGCAAAAGTTGAAAACCTCTGTAGCCTCAATCATTTTGCTGCTGTTATCTTGTTTCTTGTTCTATCCTCAGGGAAGATGTACTGCAGCTGGTCTTATATTTGAAAACTCTGACAGCCACCCTCAATCTTTTCCTCTCCAAGATAAATAATTACAAGTCCTTTTATCTTTCCTAAGGGTTCTCATTTCTTACCTCACCCACTGTTCTCACTGCTCTTCTCTGGACGTGCTCCAGGTTAACATCCCTGTCAAGCTGGAGTGTCCATGTGGATAAAATGAAAGTTCCCGTGGTCAGGATTCTCGCCTGGCCCTGGTTGGCTAGCTCACTACACACATGTGTTGCTATTGGAGCCCTGCCCGGTGCTCTGGGCCACATGGTGGCATGGCTGTAAGGCTGCAGGAGAGCAGAGGACAGAGGCCCAGAGGCCCAGAGGCCCAGAGGCAGAGACTGACTTGCTGCATGCAGAGTCCCTCTGAGTGGATGGGATTCTAGTGATTGACCTGCCACCGTGGGAATAAAGTTGGGTATAAACCTTTCACCCCAAGAACATTTTACTGTCATTTTCTTTGGTCTCATTGAATCCGTGGTGAACTTGCCCAGGGCTGAAACCCACCGGCAACACAGTCTAGAACTTCCCCATGATTCCTCCAGGTCACTTTCCTCCCGACCAGCAAGTGTGTTTGCTTCAGTGATGGCTCTGTATTGCTGACTCGATTCTTGGTTTCCAAAGATCAAGAAATTCAGCAGCTGAGGGACTCTACATGCACACAGACTGAAAAAGTGACTGTTGAAGAGGGCGGTGAGTTCTGCAAGGGACCAGTGGAGGGGGAGAAAGGTAAAAAGAAAAGGCACAAATGGAGAATGAATGAGGCAAGAACAAATTTCAGTGTGATGGAAAAATGGATGTCTTCCAATGGGTTTCAGCCCCCGGCAAGTTCTCTATGGATTCAGTGCGACCAAAGAAATTACAGTAGAACGTTTCTTTGGGGTGAAAGGGTTTATTACCCGCTTGTTCTCCCGGTAGGAGGTCAAGCACTAGCATCTCTGTCTACAGTGCCGTAATAGCTTACTGCCTAAAGGTGTGGAAGCGGTAGCCTAGCAACAGGCCAGTTACATCATCAGGCGGTTTAAGTTCAGTGAGGATCCTGGCCATAGGAACCCCAACTTCCCCACAGTGGATAATCTGGAAGGCAGAACTCACAAACTCTAGTGCTGGATCTGACCCTAATCAGCCACATTACCTTGGGCAATGCACTGCACTTTCTTGGCCTCTGTTTTCAAATACAAAATACAAAAAGGGGGTAGACTGGACCATCTCCAGGTGTCCCTTCAGCTCTGGTCCTCCCGCCTGCGGCTGATGATTGGAAAATGAGCTGATCTTATCCTTCCCCATCTGCTTGATCTACCCACAATTCTTTCTCCTGGCAACTCTGGTCCAAAGAGTCATTAATTCCCCAATTCTAATTGTCCATGATTCTAGACCAGACCTAGCACTACTAGGATGGATGTTCAGTGCCATCTCCTAAACGTAGAGGTCTCAGGGCACTCAGTCCACTGAGAAGATATTTGAAACACTGAAATGAAGATATTTTCTTCAATCCTCAAGAATTCAAGCTCTACACAACAATGCCCAGAATAATTAGGTGTCTTGCCTGATGGTTTCAGTCCCGGGCAAGTTCACTATGGATTCAATGAGACTAAGAAATGACCATAGAATGTTCTTGGGGTAAAAAGGTCCATACCCAGCTTTATTCTCTTGGCAGTAGATTGAGCTCTAGGATCACATCTGTATCCAGCAGTCTGCAGGTCCGTGATTCATCTCCTCTCTGCCTCTGCTCAGAGCACTGTGCAGAGCTCTTATATAGTGACTCAGTCAATAGTAGCTTATTGCCTATGGGTGTGGAAGTGTTAGCCTAGCAGAGGGCCAATTACATCAGCAAGTAGGTAGGGTCAGGTGAGGATCCTGGCCATAGGCAGTTCCATTTTCCCCACATTAGGATTCACCTCTTCATCAACAACTATACCCACTGAAACTCAGCAGCATATTGAGTCGTTGGTATTAGTGGTTATAACCCTGTGCTGGTGCATCAACACACATCTTCATACTCCACTGACAACCCAGGAAGACTGGCCTTATCCTTATTTTATAGGTAAGAAACTGAGCTTCAGAGGAGAGTAAATTGCCCCAAATTCCAAAGCTATTAAGTAACAGAGGTAACATTTGGATTCGGGTCTCTCCTGATCCTTCTGCCTCACCTGGAAGAGACAGGCATACCATAAAGTTAACAAAGCTGTGGTTTCAGGGCCCCTCACTTGTATGGGTGCCTTCCAGTCCCCTGTGAATTGCTCTGAACTCTTGCTTTTGCATGTTTTTCATAAAAACGACCCCCCACGATGGTCTAAACTTCAGGTCCTTCAAAACCTAAACCCACCACTGAACACAGCTTCCCAAGTTAACATAAACACTATCATATTCAGTAATCTCAGTCTGAGGACATTTCGAAAGCTCTGGATTCAAGAGGTATCCTTGCTGGCTTTCTGCTCTGGGAGCCCATGCTGCACCTTGAAATAACAGAGCATTGGCTTCACCTGGTGCCATATGACCATGGCTCCCGCACTGTTTGCTCTGACCCACCTTCACTTCACACCGAGGTGTGCAGCCCCAGGGGCCAGCTGCAGCAGGCCTGCTAGCGTGAGTGCCAGCCTGCAGCGTGCCCCTCCATTCAGGCTTTCACAGACTGTGGTAGTGATTCGGGTCTGCCCTCCTGCTGCCTCTTTCACAGTCCACTCTTTGGACCAGAGCCTGCAGCTGCTTCTTGTAGCCATCAAAGCTATGCTTGCAGATCACTTGCAAAGGAAGGACGTGAAATGAGGGCAAAATAGGGACCATTTTACAGCTTAATTTCCACTAGATAGGCCCCAATAGCAGAATTTTCCACATTTCTGTCCAGCATCTTCTATAAGCCCATCAAAATATTCTAACACTACTTTACCTACTGTTCCTGCCCTTCATCTTGACTTTAGTTATCAGATCCCTGTTCTTCTTTAGATTAAAACAAACTCTCCCTCTTTCCTTCCCTCTCTGCAAACCAGAGAGGGTGCAGAGAAACACAGCCTAGCAGAGAAATACCTTGGGAACTGGGGATTTCTTGTGACCTCAGCACATCTCCCTCTGCCCGTTCACACAGCAGCTCCCGCAGTCTCACACAGCTGCAGCCACCTCCAAATCAGTATCATCTTTTCTCGGTAAACAGTATTTATTGTGCAGTCATAGCTTATATTAGACATTAACAAGATGGAACGAGGCTCTTCATGCATGATACTTCCCAGACACAGTTTCCGTGCAGCATCGACCACCTTTTATCATGCATATTTCCCAGACACAGTTTCCATGCAGCATCGACCACCTTTTATCATGCATGATACTTCCCAGACACAGTTTCCGTGCAGCATCGACCACCTTTTATCATGCATATTTCCCAGACACAGTTTCCATGCAGCATCGACCACCTTTTATCATGCATGATACTTCCCAGACACAGTTTCCATGCAGCATCGACCACCTTTTATCATGCATGATACTTCCCAGACACAGTTTCCATGCAGCATCGACCACCTTTTATCATGCATATTTCCCAGACACAGTTTCCATGCAGCATCGACCACCTTTTATCATGCATATTTCCCAGACACAGTTTCCATGCAGCATCGACCACCTTTTATCATGCATATTTCCCAGACAGTTTCCATGCAGCATCGACCACCTTTTATCATGCATATTTCTCAGACACAGTTTCCATGCAGCATCGACCACCTTTTATCATGCATGATACTTCCCAGACACAGTTTCCATGCAGCATCGACCACCTTTTATCATGCATATTTCCCAGACACAGTTTCCATGCAGCATCGACCACCTTTTAGGAATGGTTTGGATACTGCCCTACCAGCAGCAGAGATGGGGAGAAGCTGACATCAGGACACCCAGACATCTTAGGGCTATGTAATTCTAAGAGATGATTTAGAAGGTATATATATCCATAATTCAATTCCTGTATCTAGCTCCATAGAACCCAAAGCAGCAGAGTATTAAATACACCCCAGAAAAGAACTGCGAACACACAAAGCCAGAACTGACTCAAGCCATTGCTAAGGTAAATGACTCTGTAGGCAAGTGGATATACGGGATGCTTGCCTGTCAGCAGCAGAGATGGTAACCTTATAGCCTTGGAAAGGAATTATTAGTTAGCAAATACAAGGTGAGATACTTTAAGACTCTGAACTCTGCTTCCAGTTTCTTCTCTTGCTTCCTGCTCTTTCTACCACCTATCAAGAAATCAATTTTCTAACCCCCCAAGTTACTCATCCCTAGGAACAAAATAGAAACTCTCAGGATTCATGGGAAAATGAGAGTAACTTCAGTGACAAGAAAATCCTCACATCTCCGTTTGAATGCAAACTGGGAATGGGAAGTGCAGCATTTTTTGCTGACAGCCTCCAAAAGCCTGAGGCTACAGAAAGGGATAAAAATGTAGAGGGAGGAAACAAATTTGCAAAGACTCTGAACTAAGTATATTGTGAATCTTATGTATTAAAAAATTCAAGGAGATCTGATTCCTTTAGCCAGAATTATTGCTTAAAGATTAAAAGAATGCTTTGCACAGACATAAAAAAGGATATGAGCAATTTGGAGTGCGTTCAGAAGAGATCATCCAGTAGAGTCGAGGAACTCAGAACACCTAGAAGTAGATGTGATGAGATCTGGAGATTTCTATTTCTGTAAGAAGCAGAAAAGTGGTGATCCATTGAATGCAGGCGGGGACTGGCCAAAGGACAGTTATAATTGCTCCAAATTGCAGCAGTTTTATAAAAACTTAGTCCCAGTGAAGAAAGTTACTGCATTTCTTCTCATGAACATTAGAAAAACAAAGCCATTACACATTTCTTTTTCAATTGAACTTGAATAGGAAAGTATGGATAAAGTGGATTTGTTAAACCTAAGGAAGTTAGCTTCTTAGGCACATCAGTTTTAATGTGATATCCTTCACTGTGTGTGACCACTCTAAGGTGGCCCCATGGTCCCTGCCTTCTGTGACCTCCCCTTGAGTGTGAGCAGGACCTGTGCCTGACTTCTAGCAAAGAGAACATGGCAAAGGGTGGCAGGATGTGTGATCACATGCACATGACTGCACTGTGTGACTACAACATGTTTTCCTGGGAGACCCCACCCCCCCGCCGGCCATGCTGGGAAACCCGTGAGCCAAGAACTGCGGGCGGCCAGTCTCCCACAAAAAACAGGCCCTCAGTCCGACAACCGACAAGGAACTAAACGTTAACAGGCACATGAGCTTGGAAGGGACTCTTCCCCAGCCAAGCTTAAAGCAAGGCTTCAGCTTTGAACACTGATCACAGCCTGCTGAGACCCTGAAAGCAGAGGACCCAGCAAAGCTGTGCCCCGACACCCGGCCACGGGGCCCAGCAGAAACTGGGGTGAGAAACGTGTGTTGTTTTAAGCTGTTAAGTCTGCGGTGCTATTGTTACACAGCAAATAACTAATGCAGTGAGTATGTTGGATGTGTACACATATGTAAAACTGTGTTTGTATAGTAGAGGTTTTGGATGACTATTTGCAAAGGCATAGAAACGCAAGGCCGATGCTCAAATATTGTGAGGAGTGAATGAGTACGCTGTTAATAAGATGCTTAAGAACTAGTTTAGAGAGGAAAAATCTAAAGAAACTTGGCATTACTCAGACCAATTAATTCAAGATGGAACAAAGGATTTAGAATAGAGAGTAAAACTATAAAAGTGTTAAGCAACATCATAGAGATATTTTTATTATGTTGTGGAGGAGGTCATACTGTGTCAGGAAAACCAGAAATTATATTAAAGAGGTGAAATTTACATCATTAAATTTAATAACTTATATAAAGAAAAAAGGTAAGGTTAAAAGACTAATAACAAGGTGGTAAAAAATTTGCAACACAATATTAATGTCCTCAATATACATAGCTCTTAAAAATCATTAAGATTCCACTAAATGCAAAACAACATAGCCATTAAAAACAGTACAAATGTATATTCATTCTTACAGAAATAGTCTCCTTAGTAAGGAATAGAAGCGAGTTACAAAGCAGTACATAGTGTGACCTCATTTATGTAAAGATGCACATATTTACATATATGCATATATAAACATGCACAGATAGCTATCTGAAAGTAGACTTCATTATATCTTAACAGTGGTCAGTTTTTGGTAGAGGATGATTTCCCACTTATTTCTTTTTATTAGTATTTTTAAACAAATGTGCATGTACTATTTTTTTTTAAAAAACAAGAAGTATATTTTCCCCAAAATGTTTTGGAAATAGTGCATTTATAAAGCAAAAATCTCTATATGGCAGAGAAGTCAGTCAGACAGCAAAACACTTCTTGCCAATGGGTTTCAGCCCCAGGCAAGTTCTCTATGGATTCAATGTGACCAAAGAAATTGACAGCAAAACGTTCTTTGGGATGAAAGAGTTTATTACCCGGCTTGTTCTCCCATCGGTAGGTCGAGCACTAGCATCTCTGCCTCTGCCCAGAGCACTGGGCCAAGCTCTCTATATAGCGCAATAACAGCCTATTGCCTAAAGGTGTGGAAGCGGTAGTCTAGCAACAGGCCAGTTACATCATCAGGTGGTTTAAGTTCAGTGAGGATCCTGGCCATAGGAACCCCAACTTCCCCACAAACACCTGGTGAAGAAACACCAAAGCAAAAAATACTTAAAGAAAAAAACTTTATGGATGGGATCAACACCCATATGTTGCCATCATTTCTGAAGACATTACCTCAGGGAGAATGCTCCTGAGGTGACTTCCATTGCTGATACTATATTAGCAAATGGGGAAAAGGCAAACAGACTAGAGATGATTTAAAATAGCTTGGGGAGAAAATGGGAGGCAATTTTGAATATGATACTAAAAGGCATAAAGGGAAATTAATAGAGTGGTCTATTAAGTCCACTATCAAATTAATGATCTGATCTTACTAATAATGGTGGCCTAGGTGGGGGCACCGATGTGAAAATATGTGAAATATCCTTATTATACACAGCTCTTAATAATCACTAAGATTCCTTAGAACACATTTAGAATTGTGGTTCTCAACCCTGGCTGCATTATTAAAACCACCTGAAAGCTTTTTTTAAAAATCCCAGTGCCTGAGTTTAGAAAAGGTATATCTGAGAGACACCAAATAAGTAGACTCATGGCTGCCCGAGGGTGGGAGTGGAAGCAGGGAATGACAATGAATGGGCATGAAGTTTCCTTTGGGAGTGATGGAAACATTCTAAAATTAAATTGTGGTGATGGTTATACAATTTTGTAAATATACTAAAAAATCATTGACTCATACACTAAAGAGGGTGGATTTTTTGGTATTATACCTCAGCAAAGCTATTCAAAAAAATACTGGTGCTTGGGCTCAGCTCCGAGTTACTCTGATTCAATCGGTCTGGGGTGGGAGTGGTGGGGATGGTTTTTTAAAGCTCTCCAGATGATGACAAAGTGTGGCTGGGGCTGAGAACCACCAATTCAGTTATATGAAACCATTTTACACAAGTTCTTTCATGTTGCCAAGGTCAGGTTCTTTGAGACAGAAAACACACAGAACTTCGGGCCTTGGTTTTCCCCTGCGCATCCCCTCCTACACAAATGGAATGCTCGTCTTCACCGTGAACTCCATCCTGTTGGGGTGGCGTTATACATGGTTTCACCTTCAGAATTGCAGCTTGAAAGCTAAAAGGATGCTTGGGATATATGTTTAATATACATAGGAAGTTGGAGTTTGGCCAGATAAACCCAATGAGTTTGAAGAAACTCAAGTCATAGCACATGAAAAAGAACTAATATTAAACCAGAATATTGATGAGGAGGGGTGAGGAGCTAGAATAATGGCTATCATCCAGTTTTGAAAGGCTGCCAAATAGAGGCACTGAACTAGTTTTTCATATAAAAAGAATCAGGATTGATGCATGAGGCTATAGGAAGATGGGTTTCGGTTCTTTATAAGGAATATCTTTACTGTAATACTGTTCTAGAAATTGTGCTAGATCTTTTGGGGGTGAACTGAATTCTGAAGACTGAAGAGGTAGGAGGAGAAAGGGTAGGTGAGGGCATGGCAGTCCAAACAGAGTGTAATCAATTGAGAAGGACAACAATATACAGGAACAAAGGCATGAAACAGCATTCACTCGTTATTTCCTGCATGTTTACTACGCGCAGGGTATTGTTCCAGTTGCTGGGTATACTGATATAAAGGAAACAAAGCCCGCCTTCATGGAACTTATAAGGAAACGTATCACATAATACAGTCCCATAAGGGAGCAGACAAGCT
Source organism: Smutsia gigantea (assembly GCA_032199065.1). Taxonomy (NCBI): domain Eukaryota; kingdom Metazoa; phylum Chordata; class Mammalia; order Pholidota; family Manidae; genus Smutsia; species Smutsia gigantea. Next base: position 423,267 of record JAVSCE010019915.1, read on the forward strand.
GCTGTGAGATAAAAGAGGGTCTCTGAGGAAGTAGCAGGTAAGCTGACATCTCAAGAATGAGCAAGTTAGAAGAGCATTCCAGAAAGAGCCTAGCATGTGTAAGTAAATGAAACTGTGTGTGAAGCACGAGGACTGAGGGTGTGAACGGAAACAGACAAGCTTAGGTGAACAGGACAGATTCCATTAGAACAATGCAATTAATAGAATGACTATAGACAGTTCATTCTGGTAGAAATTTGGAAGATAAAGTAGAAATTGACCGGACTGAAGACTAGTACAGAAATCCAGGTGAAAAGGAAAGAGAGCTGGCACCAGCGCTCACAGTGGGAACAGAGATGGAGTAAGAGAGGTGACCCTGAAGGGTTTAGTGACCATCTAATTGCATACGGGAAGTGAATGGTCACAAAGAAAACAGGACAGTTCACAGTTTGGTGTGGGCAACTAGCCATCATTTTGGCTAGGGAATAAAGAAAGAGGAACTGGTTTAGGGGTAGAAAGAGGGTAAGTTTGGTTTTTTGACAGTGAGTTTGGAGTGATTAAAACAATACAAGTGGAAATGTTTACCAGACGTTGATTAAAGAGCCAAAGAAAGCATGAGCAGGTAATACCAATTTGGGAAACATCTGAAAACAAGTGGTTGACTAGGGCATCCAAAGAGGGTACATAGAGAAAAGACTGTGGGGACAGCACTTTAAGGGTGTGAACAGGAAAGACTGATTATAAAGAGCACCTAAAAAGAAGAAAAATTAGAAAAAAGTAGTGAATGGAGGAGGAGTTTTTAAAAGGGAGTGGACAATAGTTCTCACTCAAATGCTGAAGAGACGTCAAGTAACAACTGGTGTTCCCTGGGCTTAGCAACATGTAGTTAGCTGATGACTTTGTAAGAGTAGTTTCAGTGGAAGGTGGTGGGTAGAACCCAGACTACAATGGACTGAGGAGTGATTTCAAAGTGAAGCAGAGAGAACGGATGGGGCTTGACAACACAGGAAAGGAACGGCAGGGGCAGGGAGCCCAGCTCAAGAACACAGGAGAGACGTGAGCATGTTTATATGCTAAATGAGCAAGGCAGGAGACACTGAAGATGAGGATGAGCGCAGCTGACTTCTGGAACAAGGTCTCTAGGGAGTTGGGATGGGATGGGATTCACTGACTAACTCACTTGTCCCTATCATCAGTGGCGGCTGGAGGATGACACCTCCTATGAGCTAAAGAAGATGGTGCAGGTGACGAGGGAAGCTTAGAGATCTGTTAGCTTCATTTCCACAGTTAGGGAGGGTAGGCCTCTGCTGAGGGTGGGAGAACAGGGATTTGATAACAGATGGCAGTCTGAAATGCTGGATCACTGGTTTGAGAGCCTGTTTGAGCTGAGTGGTGGTACTCAATCGACGTGTGTGCTCAGCAGCCTGTGAGAGTGGAAATGGTCCAGGGACATGGTTCTGCAGGGTGAGGGATGGGGAAACAGAGTGAGTGAGGCCACACCATCCATGGTAAGTGGAGAAGAAAGGGAGTGAAGCTACAGTGAACTGACAGATTTGAAGAAAGGGGTGATGGAGGAATCGGAGGTTTCTTGAAATCAAAGAGTAAATAAATATACTGACAGGAAGAGATCAAAGGACATTAAGAACCATAGTAATAGGAGTAGGATCCTAGAATTTCCCATTTCAGAAATAAGTTTTTAAGAGTCCAAGGTATGGCAGTGAATTGGTTTGCTAAATGGTGTGAAAATTATTATTGGAGATGGAGGTTCAGGAACTGTTAAGGTCAGCCATGATCAATGACATTGCCGGGTATGACAGCAGGGCTGGGGCAGGGATGCCCGTGAACCACCAAAGTCCTCAATGAATGTAAGAGAGTACCCAGAGAAGACAGTGATGCGGGCAGATGGTGCAGCTGAGCAGCAGAGGCCGCCAAGCCTGGTAATGGACATCAGGACGCAGAGGGCAACAGCTCCCTGATCCATTCACACCTTGTAGTAACGTAAGAAAATAAAACCCTCCACTTCACTAAGCGTGGCTGATGGAGAGAGCTGGTTCAGTTAATGAAAAGGCAGGAAAACTTATGAGCAAGTAAGAAAGTGAGGGTCTCTATATTGCAAAAAGAATTGGCAGGAAGGGCAGCATTGAGCGAATGAACTGATAGCACGTAAGCAGGTAACTGGAGAGAGAGGACTGATGAGATGGCACCAGTGAATTACAGGGAGGAGAAGCAAAGTGAACGAAAGCAGCCTCAATGTTCACCTGGAACTACGGAGTGCTGTGTCTACGAGAAAACAAACAGAAGCACCGAGCAGTTACCAAGACTAGACATGCTTGAATTGTTCTGGGTTCCAAAAGGAGTATTAGTGATAATCTGTTTTGCATCTCAATTAAGTGTAGCCCCAGGTAGAAACAACGGCAGGGTTAAGGCCAGAAAGACACATGCTGCCAGTGCCCAGGCGGTCCAGGGGTTTCGGTGGAGTTGCAGCCTAGTATGCAGAGAAGGGGCCTCTCTCTATGCTTCGAATGGGTGAAAAAAATTACTCAGGCCAGTGACGGGTGGCATAGTTAGGTCTCTCAAAGTGAGTGTGACACTTGCTTTACTGCCAGAGTTTGGCACCGAGTAGAAAGGCAAGATGTCAGTCTGTGGGCTACGTGAAGTGCTTGAACTCTGCACACTCAGACCTAAGGAAGACTGTGGGTGTGCTCTAATATGGACATACCCAATACTTGTTTTTTTAAAAAAACAGGATATTCAATATAAGCTGTATATTCCCTCCTCAGGAATACTGAATAATTTTTCTATCAGTAAATGAGGATTTTGACACATCCAAAATTCCTCTCCCTCATTAAATTCAGGTTTTAGAGACATCCCTAAAAATCACGTCTTACCCTCTCTGAAGCTGAGGGGCTGCATGCACACAAACTAATCCACACATAGCAGGAAACCGAGACTCAAATGAAGCTAACATAAGGTCATGAAGCTAAAACCTGTTATTTGATTGCTGAATCCAGTGTTTTGTACCTTATGTAATCCTAAAGTTCTCATCTGGGTTTTTGAGGTTTTAATTTGTTGGTTTGCTTTTGTAAACTACAGAAAATTCTGATTTCACCCCTAATACCCTTGGCAACTCATCAAAGTTCCTTAACACAAGGTTCACCAGCTATTTTAAGGCTTCTCATGGTAACTTTTTTTCAATTAGCAAGAAACACAACCCATTTCCAAAGACAAGGTTAGAGAAGATCCTTGCTTAGTAAAGAAATTTCATGGAACTTTATATATGGAGGTATTAAATCTTTTCCACTAAAATAAGTGGAAGTACCATTTAAAGGGCAAGTAGGTGAAGAGTCAAGGAATTCCAAAATCACTCTAAGTTTATTCATGTAATATAGTATTTGACTCTTTTTTGGCATTATTTTCTCCTTGTATCATGTGTGCGTTCCTAATTAATGGCTAAAGCTCTCCACGAAGATATTCTGCATCTCCAATTTATTGGTATCAACCACTATGCCAAGGACCCAAAAAGTAGTTGATCTAAGCTGGGAGGACCCCACACTATTTTTTAAAGAAGAATCTGTTACCTTCTGAACTTTCAGGTGTCTTTTTTTTCTTTGCTGGCAAGAAAATTCATTTCCAAGTTAGGAGATAATCGGATATTCCCTTACTCTTCCCACCAATTCTCCCCCCAACACGTAACAGTCACACACAACATGTCTGAGGCCAATTTCACTGCAAGTAAAACCTTAGTATTTTCAGCAATGTCTGCACTACCTGGTAACCTTGGAAATGAAAAAGAAGTGCTATTTATTTGAAGTTGCAATTTGAACTAAAGTTTTGAGTTAATTATATCCTAATTTTCCCTGCTATTACTGGTACATTGTAAAGGAATAAATTACTTATGAATCGAAGATGGGTTGATGACTGTTGGTCAACACTGGATTCTTGCTGAAAAGAGAGCACAGGTGAAATCTTCAGGGCACTTCTTCCACTCCACTTTCTGAAAACACTGTTCTCAGCAATGTAAGAGGCTCATCACAACACTAATCAATACTTGAGACCAGTTCTCTACAGAGAGCAAATGCAGTTATTAGAAAGTGCTTTGGTACAGGTTAAGAATGGCTCTCCTCTACTTGGTAGTTTGTCTCAGGATCACTGCTATCATTAACAAAATTTACCTTTACTCGGTTACCATCTAGAGTCGCCACCAACGTAAATAAAGGGGAACCTGAACAATTTTTTTAATGCAATGCAAATAACTATCTAATATTCTTTCAGAAAATAAATGTAAAACATGCTAAAATAAAAAAAACAAGAAACCAAATTATACTTTTTATAAGGCACCACCAAAAACCCGGGGAGATTACAGAGTCCATATTATATTTAAGTGGGTAAATAAATATGTAAGGGAATAATAATCAATAGAGGGTCTTCAGGTTTTCAAAAGACATTCCTGTTCAGGTATCATGGAGTATTGCAAAAGCAAGAATAAGCACGATACATCTTTAAAACCTCATATCCTTTCCCCATGCACGATTCGTTGCATAGTGGTGACTGGCAAGAAGAAACTGCAGTTGCAAAATATCCATTCTTCCTTCTCTTGCTGTAAATATTACTTGGCACGTCCATATCCAAAAAAGCAATGATACGCTTTAATTAAGAAACAAAAGTTGGGGGGAGTGGGTATTTCAAAAGGTAAAGGCAAACCAACTGCCTGCTTTTAACCATTTACACTTCAGGACTTACTGCAAAACCAGCTGTCTACACACACAGGAAGAAAGTTCCTATGTAAACCTTTACTCAAACTGGGTATATATGGGACCTTGAAAAGCTTAACTTTCCCAACAATTTACAATTTTCAAATCCCACTCCAACTTGTCACTTTCTCCTTTAAAAGCCAGATAATCCCACCTTTTGAAAGAAGGGTTTTCTTGTTTCTTTCATCCTCAAATTTTAAGTACCGGCTGATATCCACACAAATGTACTAGAGTTGAGATATTGACAAGAAGGGAATTTCTTTTACATGCAAAAAATTGCATCCAGAATCTAAAAATTAAGAAAAACAAACTAACATTTCTTGGACACTTGTTGAAGTCAAAAGCAAAGAAGAACAGAGGTGAAGCACAGTAAAACCGTTCTAATTCTAATCATACAGGTCTGCCAGCCTTTCCTAGGGCTCTGATGACTGAGGTACATGGTGGGCAATCACAGATTTAATGTTTGCCTTTCCAATCACTCAAAGTAGGACATATGCTAATTTGTAATTTTACTGAGGCATAAATTCGAATCATGCAAAGCTGGTTTGCAGCAACTTAGTAAAGGAGCCTAGCATCTACATCTCCACAGGCTTTGTCACAGTAACTTATCAGGAAGTGAAAGAAACATTGTGGGAGGGAATTGTCCCTTTTTCCCCTCAAGAAGAGAGCTAACTGCCAATGCTATAGTTGTAAACTTTGGAGTTTGCATAATTCCAATGACCTACTCTTTGAAAATAACAAAGACCAAACTATTTTTTCAACTTTTCTATTAACTTTGCCAAAATATTTTATAATGAAGGTAGTAAAAAATGTCTTTGAAAGAATTAACATATAAGTAAAATACCAATGATGAAGATCACAACTTTGAGGAGATAGAAAGGGTAAATATTTTAAATCATTTTAACATAAAAGGTAACAATACTGAAGAACAGTTAAGTTGTAAATGAGTTGTTTCTTAACTGAAAACAATGTTTTATATTAGAACATCAAGCATTTCTTTGAACAGATGAATCTTAGTTCATTAATTCCCAAATTGTAGAGTTGTATATGTTGATTTTTTTCCCTTCTCTTCCTCCTTTTTCTTTACTAATTTCTTTCACGTTTTCTTCTTAACCTTGGCCTAAATCTACAGTCCAGAGTTAGACTGAATTCTTTGTGACTTTCAAATAAACACAGAAAATCCCACAGTATCAAGTAAATGATATAATTAGGTTTCAAAATGACCTAAGATAAACCAGGAGGTATTCACAGGTGGACGCTGACTTGCATTTTTCTCTCAGATTGCCGGCAGGCAAATACCATATTAAGGACATAAATTATTCCCTAAACCTATATTCATCCACCATACTCCAAGAGGCAAAGCACCTTAGCCATCTTTCTCAGATCCTCACACCCCTCCACTGACGGTCTTGAGTAGTTAAATGGGTGACTAAGAAGAAAAAATGTTTCTGAATGTATGCCAGACAGCCATCACTTAAAACTGTTCAATTTTTAACCCACAAGTATTTGAAGATTTTTACAGAGAAAACCAAAAGGCAAGAAGTATTGTGCTTTTATAACAGTAACCAGATAAAATTCTTAATATCTTTATATAGTTCGGCAGTTTATAAAATTTATTAGTTACCTTGCAATATCCACTGAAATCCTAAAAATCATACACATACTTGAAATGAGACCTTAAGACACATGCACAGCAATGCTTATGAACCTCTTCACAGGTCAAAACATATAATATTAAGGATAGAGTTCACTTAAAAATAGGTAGTATGAACTATAGAGAAAACATTTACAGAAACTGGATTTTATAGGAAAGCTTTTGTTTTTTTTTTAATAAGATGCCTTTTGAGTTAAATCTCATACCCACTCACACTGTAACTGGACAGTACATTTCACTTCTAGGTACTAGAAGACATTTCTTTAAGAGATTGGGGCAAAAAGGCAAGAGGAGACTATACACTGTTCTCTACGCCCACCCTGCTCCCCACTTTAAAGGAAAACAGATGAATTTAAGTCAAACCACAGATTTCTAAACGAAAATAAAGGGAGACAGGATAGTGAAGACATAACATTATTTTTAGTTTTTTTGTCCTTTAAAAAAATTAGTCCCCTTCTAATAAGAGTCTCCATACAGCTTACCTACACTTCACCAAGAACAGAGAGCACAACAGAAGGAAGGACACAGCACCATAGTTTCAAACATTTACATACAAAACAAAACCAAACAGAACAGCCATCACAGAGTAAGACCACATTTCCCAGGAGAAAGGGACAAGTCCCACTACACAAAAAAAATATAGTATCTGTTTGAACTAAAACAAAATGGAAGATTTGGTCAGACTTGGATGGAGAAGGAAGTGCTATCTCCTTGTACCACAAGGAAGGAATGGGATTTCTTTATTAAAAAGCAAGAAAGAGAAAGCAAGCCCCCAAAAGGATTTTGATGCTGAAACTGTCTTATGCTGCTGGTAACAGTAAATATATATATTTATATATTCATATATGTATATTAAAAAAGGAAAAATAATCTATTTATAGAACAATCAGTAGTCAGAGACATTTAGAAAAAAGTAAAAACAAGTCCTTTTTTCTTTTTTTAAAAATGGATTTACTAAAACAACTTCATCACTCTGAGGTACTACAACCCAACACCCTCAGATGAAACCATGGTTATTCAACAGCATCTGCTGTGGGCCACAGTCGGGTATCACCAGTACTGGAAACAGCGAACACTGGGGTCAGGGCTGCAAGACAAAAAGCTGGTATTTGCTGGCCTTGCTCATGGCCATGCCTGAAGCCTGGTGCTATCTGGTATACTTGTGAATGGAAGGTTTCCCCCAAAAAGCATGCATCGCTGCTTCAGTAAAAGATTCTGACTTGTCTTCTCTTCTTTTGCAGAAGGCTGTATCCATGTACCTGCTCTTCTCTCAAATGGAGGCCCAAGACAGCAAGACTTCTCAAAGCCAAAAAAGGCTCCCTGCCTTAAAATAAGAAGGTTCTTCTTCCCAGATCCACTCTAGTCAGATTTCGGAACTAGATGACATCCTCCTTCTCAAGAATATTAGGTGATCTGCTTCTCATCTGGGGTTTTCTTCTTGGTACAAACACAAGAAGCTGAGGTCTACAGACTGTGTCAATAACATGACTTTGAATAGGAGTAACTCTGGCCCTGTACTTCTCCTGTTTCTGTAGGGCATTAAATGCCAGGTTATAGCAGAGGGAAAGTGGTACTCTGATTCCTCTCCGCCTATCCTAACTAAGCAGATCCAAGTAATCAGCACCTCCACGTGTGCTGCCCACAGGCTGTAAACCTCTAACTAGTATCAACTGGCCCTAAGCCACAACCTACATGCCCTGCTAGCACACCTATGTGTTTAATGCCAAACAGCCACCCTAGAGCTCAACTGAATGTCTGGTCTTGCAACAAACCATATTCAGAGGAGACATGAATTGAAAGATTGGCTGTTGTATCAAAGAAGACACCCTCTGCACAGATGTGTTGACAGAGAATGTAGACCACACAGTCCATGCAAAGAGGAAGTCAGCTAAGAGGACTTTCTCTGAAGGCCATTTGTCTTTGGAAGCAACATTCTGAGTGGATCTAACCCACTCTACTCGATGACTAAGGAGGTCTCAGTGTGGTCCGTTTGCCCCCGTGTCCCAAACAAGCCCAGCTTCTGCTAACTGGTCTCCTTAAGATCCTCCACTGGTAGTTTATAGCTCATGAGGAAGGAAGGAGGTAGTGCTTGACCTGGGCTATCTGGCCCCTGCTTCTTTGCACAGTTTATACAGATGTAATCTTCATTTTCAGCCATTTCTGGAGAGACACCCACACAAACTTGATGAAACCACTCATCACAGCCACCATCACATTGTACCCAGTCTACCTGCAGGAGACAAGATTGGGGAAGGTTAGGTTACATAAACAGTAAGCCTAGAATAAAAGCAAACCAAAGAGCTTTCTTGGCTTAAATGGTAGTAGATAACAACTGGGATGTCCAGTAATAGACAATGATTGCTTATGGGATTATTTTTAAACAAAGAAACTGGGAAGTTAATACCCCCAAATTATATTTTTCCATAGTATGTCCACAAAATTAGGTCTCTTAGGTACTCCATTACCTCATAAATACCTGGGGCTCCTTGTGAGGTAAAAACATGTTTGAGAAAAACTTGACAAAAAAGGAACTTACAACAGAGCAGCCAAGTAGTTTTAGCTAATATTAACAATTTCTAGGCTCTAAGACAATGCAATTATCATTCAAGAAACGAAGAGTACAACAATGTGAAGGCAATCCTGTGTTATTAGCTTTATTTCAAAGAGATAAGCCAAAATACTAAGAGCATTAAATATCTTTTTAGAAAAGCAGTCACACAGACCACTTTTAAAACTAGTATTTTTTATTCTTCTCTTCTTCCGTTACAAATACAACTCCCTATAAAAAGTTAGCAAATATCAAAGGTCAACTCTTACAAATTAACCAATTAAAACAATCAAAGACACAGGTCAGATTACTTTGGGTTTTAAATTAAAGACTGGATAACTGATAGGTCAGCAGAGGATGCCAGGCACATTTTGACCCTTCAGAGAACATTGTGACTACAGAAGGCTAGCAAGGGACTGTAGTTTAGTGACTTTAAGGCCTTGGGCCTACAGTTAACAGTAAGGGATTTTTGGCTTTTATATTTAGAGGGTAACTGTGGTAGTTTTTATAGGGGATGTCATGACAGTAGAGAATCTTAAAAATTAGAAGAGCTACTCTTCACTGGCAGTTCAGGAAGCTGTTGAAAACAACAAGCTTTGTCAGAGAATCAAAGCCAAGTAAGGAGCATGAAGGGGTCAAGTAAGTACCTCAGTATAGCTGAGGTGAAAGCAGGGCAAAGTTTTCGCTAGGTGAGTGGATGCACATAGCTTTCAAAATTAGTTTCTATGTATGACAAAAATTATCAAAACTATGATAGTCATGCAAGTAGTTTTAGGGTTGTTACAAAGGCTGGAAGAAATCATTTGTCCAAATAATCTGCTTTCATTGTTCCTATCCTAGAGTTCTAGACCTTGTGAAACAATGCCATGCGGTAGAGATTACTGAGTTCAGCCACAAATCTGAGTTCTAATGTGTATAATCTAAGATACATCATTTACTCTCATTAAGGCTCAATTTCCTCATTTGTAAAATGGAGATAATATCCTATTTATAAGATTATTTAGAGGAGCAAATGAAATAATGTATGAAAAAACACCTAGTTCACTGCCTGGGCACTTGGAGGCACTTTTTAAGGTCAGTCTCATAGCTCTACTGATTATCCTACTCTATATGTAACATTCTGCACCTTGAAATAACTGCCTACAGCACCGCTTCTCAAAGTGTGTAGCCTGCTTGCATCAAAATCACCTACTGTGTCTGTTCAACATGCAGCTGAGGCCCATCCCAAACCCAGACTCAGAGTATCCTGGAGGTACAAACCAGAAGCCTACCTCATTTTTAGTAAGCTTTGAGGTAATTCTTATATATTCTAAATTTGATCACCCACTAGCACTTTATGATAGTGTTTCTGTAAATTCAGAGCAATTTAACAATTCCTTCTTAAAATTTCTGTTCTGTAATCATGTAATTTTAGCTTGTGAAGTCTGCACAGTAAGGAAAGTGACTAAACATTCCTTTGTGGCAACATATGTCTGAGAAAAGGGAAGTAACTTCTGTACAACGCCGAAAAAATGAAGGTATTGGGAGCAGGTGAAGACTGACAAAGCACTAATTCAAATAGTAAGTGAATCCAGGTTAAGTGTTTTGGCTATTCCGAGCTGGTGAAGGTTCGAAGACCAGCTTTGTTTCTTTGGGCTGCCCGGATTTGGGATATTACCCTGTTTATGATCCACCCCTGAACCAACAACACCTGTGCTCCCCTCTAAACCTCTCAATCTAGTGCAGTCCTCATGCACGATAATCCAGGGTAAAGAAGTTACCAATTTATCAGTCTGCTGCCAGGAAAAGTGGGCCCATGTCTTTTAAAATCTAATTCTGCACTATACTCATTAGCCTCTAGTTTCCTAAAATTAAATCTATCACTCCTTTTCAAATAAGAAAGACAAGATTTTTCCCTTCTGTGATTTTGGCTAGAGATCTATTCCTAAGTCTGTAAGTCTAGTTCTCCCACCATTCCAAAAGAACATATAACGTTTCTTGAGCTATTCATCGGTACACAGATTCTATCCCAACCTTCAGGTTATATAACAATTTACCCCAACAATCTTGCAGAGAAAAAACAGTCCTTCTCTACTGATATATTTGTCATGTTCATCTACTAACAATCAAATTCCAGTTCTACTTTCTTTTGAAAAGGCCCACGGGATCATACAGCAAACCAGACCAGTATGGAACGTCAACTGAAATCACAGATGATTTTGACACAGAAGCAACAGACTATGTAGTAGCCTGAAAACTCAAGAGTACAGAATTTGGCTGACTGCATATTAAGCTCTAACAGACATTTCCCCTTTATTTCTGGGAGATGTACCTATCAAATCACAAAAACAATTATTAAGTAATTTCACAGCTATGAGCTGCTCAGATATTAACTGATTAAGAGACTTAACATGATACAAATAGGTTACTGGGTTTGGATATGGGAAAATTTTCAAAGAAATACATTACCTAAATGAAATTATTTAATATATTAAATAGATGAAATTGTGTTAATTTGACATTTTGTGTTTTGCTCTGTAGTTTCATATTTATACTAAAAAAATTATTTTTTTTTCATTTCTTACAGCGTGTTACTCCATAGGGAAAAAAAGAAAGCCTGGTAATTTAGTGATAGTCTTAGTTATTACCCAATTGAGCTTTTGTATTCAATCTTTTGTATCAAGCTTCTAAGCAAAAGCCAGATCTGAAAAATTTTTTAATTGCCTTAATGAAGTACACAACATATATTCAGAAACCTTGTGTATGTTTTTTTGGTGCTCTCAACATGAAATGACCATCCCTTTCAATATGCCCAAGACTGATGGGTTTCCATCAGGAATTTCAATGCCAGAACTAGGAGAGCAGCAGGCTAACTGGGACAGTCAGTTATCCTGTCTCAATATTACCTGTGTGTGTGTGTGACTCATTTAGGTAATTCTATCATTAGATACGAACTGATAAAGCCACTGATAATGCAAACACTTTGAGACAACACCCCACAAAAACCTTTTAAAATCAGAGTGGCTAACAAATTATGAAAGTGAGAGATAAGTTTCCAAAATTAATCTCTTTATTTACCATGCTAAACTTCTTATGGAAGTAGTAATGGGCAAGGAAAAGGTCCACAGTAAGAGGATAAAAAGGGTAGAGAGGAAAAAGTCTATTTTCATAAGTAAGATGATTAAATATTTATTCTAATGCAGAAAATAAATGTTATTTAAATATTAGCTTGAAAGAATTTGCTCCTTCAAATTAACGTATTTTACATCCTCATACCAATAAGACTGATGGAGGAGCAGAGTTCAGGGAGAAAAAGAAATTCTGGACCTTAAAACTAATTTTTTGCACACTGCAATTCTGCAAATAATGAAACTGTTTCCTTATTATTTTTAAATTTCAGCTTGAAGTTAATTTAATAATGACTGCAAGAGATTGGTTTTTAAAAACCTATCATATTACTCTGATGATATTTTTTTCTTTTTTCTTTCTAACAGATCTTGCAATTGAGGATAGGTACATTTAGGTAATCTTTCAAGGTTTTCTCAATCTTCACATTTTTGGGAAAAAGTGATAAGTAATTACTGGTTATCAAAGTGATAAAGGCACATTTACCTAAATATGAAGGAGCCACAGAGTAATTTTTTGCTGCATATTTTCAGGACACAAACTTCCCTAAAAAAAATTCTTTCCTTGTCATAATTTTGTTCTGAAGATGTGTGCCAACCACTCATTTACTTTTCTCAGAGAAACACTACACTTCAAATTAAGAAAGTTGTAGAATTTTTTACAAAGCTTTTACAAATATATACCTTTTAGTCAGTAAATTGGCCCTGGGAACAAACTTGGAGAATGATAAATATTACAAAACAGTAATGAGGGGAAAAATGTTTGCAATCTGAATTAATTTGTTGAAAATTAAACATATATCCCCAAGGACAGAGACTGTATTGGAGTATGGGTGGGGACTTGATAATATGGGTAAATGTAGTAACCACATTGTTTTTTCATGTGAAACCTTCATAAGAGTGTGCATCAATAATACCTTAATAAAAAAAATTAAACATGTATCTCCCCACTTTTATTCAACATAGTACTGGAGGTCTTTGCCACAGCAATCAAACATAAAGAAATAAAACACATCCATATTGGTAAGGAAGAAGTCAAACTCACTGTTTGCAGATGACATCATATTGTACATAAAAAGCCCTGAAGAATCCACTCCAAAACTACTAGAACTAATACCTGAATTCAGCAAAGTTGCAGGATACAAAATTAATGTACAGAAATCTGTTGCATTCCTATACATTAACAATGACCTAGCAGAAAGAGAAATGAGGAAAACAGTTCCATTCGTAACTGCATCAAAAAGAATAAAATACCTAGGAATAAACCTAACCAAGGAAATGAAAGACCTATACACTGAAAACTACAAGACACTCTTAAGAGAAATTAAAGAGGACACTAATAAATGGAAATTCATCCCATGCTCTTGGCTAAGAAGAATTAATATTGGCAAAATGGCCATCCTGCCTAAAGCAATTTACAGATTCAATGCAATCCCTATCAAAATACTGACAGCATTCTTCAACGAACTAGAGCAAACAGTTCTAAAATTCATATGGAATCACAAAAGACCCCAAATAGCCAAAGTAATCCTGAGAAGGAAGAATAAAGCAGGGGGGATTACGCTTCCCAACTTCAACCTCTACTACAAAGCCACAGTAATCTAGACAATTTGGTACTGGCACAAGAACAGACCCATAGATCAATGTAACAGAACAGAGTCCAGATAACCCAGGCATATATGGTCACTTAATATACGATAAAAGGGCCATGGATATACAATGGGGAAATGACAGCCTCTTCAACAGCTGGTGTTGGCAAAACTGGACAGCTACATGTAAGACAATGAAACTGGATTACTGTCTAACTCCATACACAAAAGTAAACTCGAAATGGATCAAAGACCTGAATGTAAGTCATGAGACCATTAAACTCTTAGAAGAAAACATAGGCAAAACTCTCTTGAAAATTAACATGAGCAACTGTCTCCCCAGGTAAGGGAAACAAAAGCAACAAACCAAAAAGCTTCTGTACAGCAAAGGACACCATTACTAGAACAAAAAGGCAACCTACAGTATGGGACAATATATTCACAAATGACATCGATAAGGGGTTGACATCCAAAATATATAAAGAACTCATGCACCTCAACAATCAAAAAGCAAATAATCTGATTAAGAAACGGGCAGAGGATCTGAACAGACACTTCTCCAAAGAAGAAATTCAGATGGCCAACAGGCACATGAAAAGATGCTCCACATCACTAATTATCAGAGAAATGCAAATTAAAACCACAATGAGATATCATCTCACACCAGTTAGGATGGCCACCATCCAAAAGACAAACAACAACAAATGCTGGTGAGGATGTGGAGAAAGCGGAACCCTCCTGCACTGCAGTGGGAATGTAAATTAGTTCAACCATTGTGGAAAGCAGTATGGAGGTTCCTCAAAAAACTAAAAATAGAAATACCATTTGACCCAGAAATTTCACTCCTAGGAATTTACCCTAAGAATACAGGATCCCAGATTCAAAAAGACATAGGCACCCCTATGTTTATCACAGCACTATTTACGACAGCCAAAACATGGAAGCAACCTAAGTGTCCATCAGTAGATGAACAGATAAAGAAGATGTGGTACATATATACAATGGAATATTATTCAGCCATAAGAAGAAAACAAATCCTACCATTTGCAACAACATGGATGGAGCTAGAAGGTATTAGGTATTATGCTCAGTGAAATAACCCAGGCGGAGAAAGACAGGTACCAAATGATTTCACTCATCTGTGGAGTATAAATAAGAACAAAGCAAAAACTGAAGGAATAAAACAGCAGCAGATTCACAGAACTCAAGAACGGACTAACAGATACCAAAGGGAAAGGGACTGGGGAAGTTGGGTGGGAAGGGAGGGATAAGGGGAGTAAGGGGCATTACGATTAGCACAGATAATGTGAGAGTGGGGCACAGGGAAGGCACTATAGCACAGAGAAGACAAGTAGTGACTCCACAGCATCTTTCTATGCTGATGCACAGTGACTGTAATGGGGTATGTGGTGGGGACTTGTTAATGGGGGAATCTAGTAACCACAATGTTGCTCTTGTGACTGTGTATTAATGATATCATAATAAAAATAGATAAATTAATTAATTAATTAAGTTAAATAAGTTAAACACGTAGAAATACATTTACTTAGTTTCTTCCTCTGTAAACCAATGACAGGTTAAGGCACATATTGCTCACCTTTATATGTGTTTTAACAGTTTAAAATAGACATTTTCCCTGATAATTCAAGTATATCTCCTTTGCCACATCAAATATGTAGATGATAACTTCCTAGGTTTTTAAAAAATACCTATAATGTTAGGAGTAATTTCAAGGCTCGTTTAAAAATAATGATCACATCTTAACTTATACTGAATTTTTGGTTACTAAGTGCTTTCATATAGATCACCTCAACTTATTCTCATAACCCTGAGTAAGCAGGGCTTGTGTTAACAATTTTAGAGCAGCTGAGATGGTGTTTATATGCTACAGCAAGATAATAGGGATAAAAGATGACCTGAACCATATTTAAAATGCTGAGCAGAGAGATTAAGTGAAAAGGAGAAAAAATAGAAAGTAAAAGGTTCATGATGGATATAAACAAACACTGTAGGCAGGATGATAGAAAGCTTGAAAAACAAACACTGTCTTCTGCCAGTCCTGAAACTGCCATAAAATTAGTTGAAGGAGAAAGAAAAGGAAAAGGTTCTGCCAACACTGAGCCTGCTCATACTTCAGCACCCAAAGAGAGACAGTTAACCTTTCATCAGTCTCTTAATTAACAAATTCAGAGGAGACTCAATTCAAAATGAAAGACAAAATATAATATACACATTTATATCTACTAAAATGTTTTAAAGTTTTATAATTTAGAAAAAAGGCTTATAAAATTAATAAAGATTAAAAGTAAATAAATAGTATAACATGATATAAAATTATATAGAAAAAGAATTAGAAGGAAACACTAAAATATTTACAGCTGTTGTCCTTAGAGGTAGATTATGGTATATATTTGTTTTATTATATATTCATTTTCCTTTAAGAAGTATAATTTAAATATAAGAGGCATTTAGGTTTGACATGTGTTTCTGTACTTTTATCTCAGTTATTTGGTGGGTGGGGATACTAGTGGAGAAAACCTGGTCTGGGAGCCAGGGCATCAAGGTTCTACTCTTAGTTTTGCCACTAATTAGCTCCGTGACTTTGGTCACACCATTTATCTTCACTGTGCCCTACTTTCATCATTTGTGAAATGAGGAGCCTGGACAAGGTGACCTCTTCAGGCTCTAACAAGTATGTGACTAAGGAGGGAAAGTAAGGAAGTAATGATGCAGTTTTATTTATTCTGTTCTTATATTCAAATTGAGGAGCTCTTAAAATTCAACTGTCTGTCAAGAGGTATAATGAAGCATAATAAAACTAAAACTATGAATTTACTAGTATCTTGATGGGAACCGTTACAGATGCCTCCAGTCATTTAATGAATTGAAATTATTTCATAAAGTTCATCCATCTTTCTCAGAAGTTCCTAACACCAATATTACCTAAAGAATGGTCATCACATAATTACTACACTTAAAATTTAGGGCCGAAATTTTTAAAATAATACTTTTAAAGGAAGTAATTGTTTTTTGCACAAAATAATTAAATACTGAACAAAATCACATTCCATTTAGGAGACTGCACATAGGCCTGCGTGGATCTGCCAGACCAAAAGAGAACATTTAACCCCTTAGGTTTTAGGTCTTTAGAACCAATCCCAATGCAATTTGCCAGAGCTCTGAGAACACTGCCCAGGAATTTTTCAGACCACCATGGCTGACAAGGTATATGGTTCTGAGAGTCATCCTGGAGGGAAGGCACAGACTGTTGTGTGACGTGTGGTGCCAGTTACACATGAAATGCACTGCTGCCCTGGCTATTACACAGCTTCTCTCTGCTCCTGTCTCATTATGTTCACTAAGTATACGATTAAAAAAAAAATTTCTTCTATTAAGCACACTAACCTAAGACTCATAATTCGAAACAGTTCACAGGAATTATAGAAAACATATTATGTTGGAAGCCCCAATCCTAGAACCAGGACCAGGCCACTATCGTGACAAGCGTTATGTCTCCATGACGGCCGCCCCCATCCTCGCTCACGAGGGACCATACAGCGAGGACTCACCTTGTCCTTGCAAGGCCTTTGGCAGTTCTGTGCCGCACACACAGCATTCTCGTCGTCGGACTCCTCCGCCCCAGACCAGTCATACTTTGAGGGGATGTCCAGCACTTTCCTCTCCCTCTTGGTCTCGGTATTCTCCTTCACAAGCTCGGCTTTGGCTGCAGCAGCCTTCTCCTTCTTTTTCTTTCTCTCTTCTTCTTTTGCAAGTTTCTTAGCCAGTTTGTTCAGTTCCTTTGACTTTTCTGTACTTAATTTTAATTTCTTCTTTTTAGGTTTATCCATTTTCTTTAACTCCTTGGACTTCTGTTTTCCTTCTCCAAAAAGCTGTTCTTTTTCAAGCTTCCGTTTCCGTTTCTTCTCTGAAGAGTCCTTTCCTTTTATTTTTAATGGTTTCTCTTCCATGCTGTCATCCTTCAAAAATATACAATTAGGAAATAAACTTAAAACAAATGACATTTAAAAACAGTTTTATTCTTTTATATAAAGTATCTTGAATAGGCAAATCCATAAGAGACAGAAAGCAGAATAGAGGTTACCTGGGACTGGCGGGAGGAGGAAATAACATTTATTGTTTAATGGATACAGAGTTTGTTTTGAATGAATAAAATTCTGGAAATGGATAGTGGTGACAGTTGTATAACACTGTAAATGTAATTAATACAACTGAATTGCGTACTTTAAAAGTGTCAAAATGTTAAATTTTATGTTGTGTACATTACATCACAATAAATATTCTAAAAATACTTAAAAGACATTTTAAGAAGGCAAAGTAGTCAACAAAAATAACTCAAGTAAAATATAATGACAAGCCCTAAATACCTATTTTTAGCTTACTAGGGTGCAAACGTGCAAAAAGGTTACTGCTAGCATATTTACCATAGTCTGTAGCACCTCTGTGAGATAATGAGTCATAAGAAATACCTATTTGCTCATTCAGATGACCAAATATATATTTCCCAGGCATATTTTGGTCTTTATTCACAGTTCCTAAAGACACTCAGAGTCTTAAAGATGAAATGGGTGTCCTGTCATGTTAATGTGAGACTTTGGATCCCACCCAAGGGCAGGGGCTGAAGGCTCAATCAGTCATGACCAGTAATTTAGTCAATCACCACTATGCAATGAAACCCTCACAAAAATTCCTGAGAACTTATGGCTTTCTTGGATCCTGTTTCTCTGTTGGAGAGAGCTTCTATACTTGTGCAACCAGGATGCCTTGACGTGCCACCACGCCAGGCCCCAAGCTCCACCAGAACAGAAGTTCCTTTATTTGGGACCTTGCTCTATATATCTCTTTATTTGGCTGTTAACCTGTATCCTTTATTAAACTGGGAAACATCAAGTGTTTTCCTGAGTTTTGAGAGCTGCTGTAGCAAATTAATAGAACCTAAGAGGGAGATCGTGGGATCCTCCAATCTATAGCTGGTAGTCAGAAGCACAGGGAACTGCCTGGGGCCTGTGACAGGCACCTGGAGTTGGGGGTGGAGGGCAATCCTGTAGGATCCAGCCCTTAACCTGGGAAATCTAGTGCTGTCTCCAGGCAGACAGTATCAGAAAATAGAGTTCTGGACACCATACTGGTGCTCAACAACTGCTTGGTGGTGTGTGTGTGGGAAGACCCTCTCTCCTCCCTGCACAAACATTGGGATTGGGTCCAGGACTCGAAAGGAGTAAAAACATCACACAACCTCTGTTTAACTGAGATTAAAACATACACAGAAATCTAAATATACTAAACGCAAACTATATTATGCAGTTAACTTTTTTTGGTCTTCATTTACCACTACTAAAGTTCTTTATTAACTCAATTAATAAATGCTTACTGGATAAAAATTTATCAAAAATGTCAACAAAACATAACAAAAGTGTATCCATAATCTTATTACAAAGGGTATGCAGTGACTTTGGCAAGGGCTAGAAAACAACTGATGTGAGAAAACAAAATAATTTATTTTTCTTTTCAATTTTCTAATATTGTTGCTATTATGTACCCATGTAATAAACATTAAACATTTTAATAATAAAAGATGTCTAGTAACAGAAAGAACAAGAGGGTAGGTGGGAAAAAGAAATACTGAAAAACAGGAGCTTAATAATTACTTAAGAAGTAACACTTGACAATTCATTTTTCCACAGAATGAGACTGGAAAATCTTGGAAAGGAACCTAAGAATCTGCCGGAACCAAAAGAACGTTGCATTAAAGTCTGAGAGAAGATTAAAGATGGTGGCATGAGAGGTGAGACAGAGAACTCCTCCTAAAATCACATACAATACAAAACTAAAATTAATACAATTAATCCTGAAAGAGAAACAGGAAAGAAGGCTGCGCCAGACTGCATACACCTGGAGAAAAGAACAGACCTCACGGAACAGGGTAACCTACCAAAGCCATGGCCTGGAGGGACGCAAGCCCTTCCCCCACCCCAGCTCACTGGCTGGAAGAAGAGAAATAGAGCAGGAAGGGAGTGGATGCCTGGGACTGATGAACATCTAGCCCTGGAGATCTGCTCTGGGAGCACAAACCTACATTGCATGGTGCTCTGGGAATTAGTGGGATTGGAAAGCTAAGACAGGCAGAATACCTGGAGAGACTGAGATTCTGGCTGCTTGTGGAAAACAGGGATTCATATCCGGCTGCTCTGGGTGGGCAGTCTGAAAGACTTCCTGAGAGCGAGAGGGCTGCTAAAGGGGCAAGGATTGCACAGAGATTACTGCTCAGGAGAAAGGATAGGTAGACAAAATTGTCTGAGTGCACTCTGCCCAGCAGGTTGGGAACTTTCAGGATCTTCAGGTGCTCCAGCTACCTGGCTGGCTACATGGCTCCAAGGCTCCCCACTGTGATACATAGCCTGCTGCACCTTCCTCACGGCCAGCCCGCACCTGGCTTACAAACCAGCAAACCCTACCCCGGCATCAGGCTAGCCAGAAGGAAGCCCTGCCTACAAACCCAAAGCATAGAGGCTTACACTGGTGTGTTTGGCCCACTGGTTCTGATGGAGGAGACAGGCATTGCAGCCGGGAAGAAGGAAAGAGCTCTTCCTCCCCCCAGGCACCAGTACCGCTCCCCTGTGACCCCAACATTGCTCCAGGTGCTGAGCAACTCCAGAGAGTAGAGCTTCTGGGCACTAGAGGGTGCCACATACAAATATGAAACATCAAAGGAACCTGGTTCAAACAAAAATACCACAAACATCAGAAAAACAGTCAAATAAAACCAATCCCATCAATCTTCCTGAAAGAGAGTTCAAAATAAATATCATAAACATGCTCCTGGAGGTAGAGAAAAATATTCAAGAACTCAGGAACAAATTTAGGGCAGAGATCCAACCGTTAAGGAACACAATGGAGGGTTTTAAAAGCATATTAGATATGGTGGAGGAGACTATAAATGAAACAGAAATTAGAGAAGAGGAATACAAAGAACCTGAGGCACAGAGAGAAAAAAGGATCTCTAGGAATGAAAGAATATTGAGAGAACAGTGTGACCCATCCAAACAGAACAATATTCTTATTATAGGGGTACCAGAAGAAGAAGAGAGAGAAAGTGATAGAAAGCTTCTTTGAGGAGGCAATTGCTGAAAACTTCCCCAATCTGGGGGTGGAGAGAGTCTCTCAGGACATGGAGGTGCACAGATCTCCCAAAACAAGGGACCCAAGGAAGACAACACCAAGACATACAATAATAATTAAAATGGCAAAGATCTAGGATAACGACAGACTATTAAAAGCAGCCAGAGAGAAAAAGATCACATACAAAGGAAAACTTATCAGGCTATCATCAGACTTCAAAGCAGAAACCTTACAGGCCAGAAGGGAGTGGCAGATATATTTAATACAATGAAATAGAAGGGCCTCGAACCAAGAATACTCTATCCAGCAAGATTATCATTTAAATTTGAAGGAGGGATTAAACAATTTTCAGATAAGCAAAAGCTGATAGAATTTACCTCCCACAAACCTTCTCTACAGTGTATTTTGGAGGGACTGCTATAGATGGAAGTGTTCCTAATGCTAAATGGCTGTCACTAGAGGTAATAAAACCACAGTAAAGAAAGTAGAACAGCTAATTACTAAACAAATGCAAATTTAAATCAACTACCCCCAAACTCAGTCAATGGATAGACAAACAGTACAGAATATGATACCTAATATATAAAGAATGGAGGAGGAAGAAAAAGGAGGAGAAAAAAAACCTTTAGATTGTACTTGTAATAGTATATTAAGCGAGTTAAGTTAGACTCTTAGATAGTAAGGAAGTTAAACCTGAACCTTTGGTAACCACGAATCTAAAGCCTGCAATGGCAATAAGTACATACCTATTGATAATCACCCTAAATGTAAATGGTCTGAATGCACCAATCAAAAGACACAGAGTCACTGAATGGATAAAAAACAAGACCCATCTATATGCTGCCTACAAGAGACTCACTTCAAACCCAAAGACACACATGGACTTAAAGTGAAGGGATGGAAAAAGATATTTCATGCAACTAATAGGAAGAAAAAAGCAGGAGTTGCAGTACTTGTATCAGACAAAATAGACTTCAAAACAAAGAAAGTCACAAGAGACAAAGAAGGACATTACATAATGATAAGGGGGTCAATCCAACAAGAAGATATAACCATTATAAGTATCTATGCACCCAACACAGGAGCACCTACATATGTGAAACAAATACTAACAGAATTAAAAGGGGAAACAGAATGCAATGCATTCATTCTAGAAGAACTTCAACACTCCACTCACTCAAACGACAGATCAAATAGACAGAAAATAAGTAAGGAGACAGAGGCATTGAACAACACATTAAAGCTGATGGACCTAAAAGACATTTACAGAACTCTACACCCAAAAGCCACAAGATACATTCTTCCCAATTGCACATGAAACACTTTCAATAGATAATAAACTAGGCCAAAAAAAGAGCCTCAGTAAATTCAAAGATTGAAATTGTACCAACCAGCTTCTCAGACCACAAAGGTACGAAACTAGAAATAAATTACACAAAGGAAAAATCACACAAACACATGGAGGCTTAACAACATTCTCCTAAATAACTGATGTATCAGTGACCAAAGAAACACAGAGATCAAGCAATATATAGAGACAGAAGACAACAATAATTCAACATTGCAAAATCTGTGGGATGCAGTGAAGGTCTTGCTAAGACTGAAGCATACTGCACTACAGGCGTACCTCTGGAAAGAAGAACAATCCAATATGAACCGTCCAGAATCATAATTAATGAAACTAGAAAAAGAAGGACAAATGGGGTCCAAAGTCAGGAGAAGGAGGGGCACAATAAAGATTAGAGCAGAAATAAATAAAACTGAGGAGAATAAAACAATAGAAAGAATCAATGAAAGCAGGAGCTGGTTCTTTGAGAAAATAGACAAATAGATAAACCCCTAGCAGGACTTATCAAGAAAAAAAGAGAATCTACACACATAAACAGAATCAGAAACGAGAAAGGAAAAATCACTACAGACACCACAGAAATACAAAGAACTATAAGAGAATACTATGAAAAATTATATGGTAACAAACAGGATAACCTAGAAGAAATGGACAAATTACTAGAAAAAATACAACCTTCCAAGGCTGACCCAGGAAGAAACAGAAAATCTGAATAGGCCAATTACCAGCAAAGAAACTGACTGGTAATCAAAAAACTACCTAAGAACAAAACTCCTGGACATTATGGTTT
Source organism: Smutsia gigantea (assembly GCA_032199065.1). NCBI lineage: Eukaryota > Metazoa > Chordata > Mammalia > Pholidota > Manidae > Smutsia > Smutsia gigantea. The sequence continues at coordinate 446,167 of JAVSCE010019915.1, forward strand.
CACTGCTGAATTTTATCAAACATTTACAGAAGACCTAATACCCATACTCCTTAAAGGTTTCCAAAAAGTAGAAGAGGAGGGAATACTCCCAAACTCATTCTAGGAGGCCAGTATCACCCTAATATCAAAACCAGGCAAAGACACCACAACAAAAGAAAATTACAGACCAATATCCCTGATGAACATAGATGTAAAAATACTCAACAAAATATTAGCAAACTGAATTCAAAAATACATCAAAAAGATCATCCATCATGATCAAGTGGGATTCATCCCAGCGATGCAAGGATGGTACAACATTTGAAAATCCAACATCATCCACTACATCAATAAAAATAAGGACAAAAATGACATGATCATCTCCATAGATGCTGAAAAAGCATTCCAGAAAATTCAACATCCATTCATGATAAAAACTCTCAAAAAAATGGGTATAGAGGGCAAGTACCTCAACATAATAAAGGCCATATATGACAAACCCACAGCCAACATTATACTTAACAGCAAGAAACTGAAAGCTTTTCCTTTAAGATCAGGAACAAGACAAGGATACCCACTCTCCCCACTTTTATCCAACATAGTTCTGGAGGTCCTAGCCACAGCAATCAGACAACAGAAAGAAATAAAAGGCATCCAGATTGCAAGGAAGAAGTCAAACTGTCCCTGTTTGCAGATGACATGATACTGTACATAAAAAACCCTGAAGAATCCACTTCAAAATTACAAGATCTAATATCTGAATTCAGCAAAGTTACAGGATACAAAATTAATACGCAGAAATTTGTTGCATTCCTATACACTAACAATGAACTAGCCGCAAGAGAAATCAGGAAAACAAATCCATTCACAATCGCATCCAAACGAATAAAATACCTAGGAATAAACCTAACCAAGGAAGTAAAAGACCTATACCCTGAAAACTACAAGACACTCTTACGAGAAATTAAAGAGGACACAAAAAATGGAAATTCATCCCATGCTCTTGGCTAGGAAGAATTAATATTGTCAAAATGGCCATCCTGCCTAAAGCAATCTACAGATTCAATGCAATCCCTATGAAAATACCTACAGCATTCTTCAATGAACAAGTAGTTCTAAAATTCATATCAAACCACAAAAGACCCCAAATAGCGAAAGCAATCCTGAGAAGGAACAATAAAGCAGGGGGAATTACCCTCCCAGACTTCAAGCTCTACTACAAAGCTACAGTAATCTAGACAATTTGGTACTGGCACAAGAACAGACCCATAGACCAGTGGAACAGAATAGACAGCCCAGATATAAACTCAAGCATATATGATCAAATAATATACGATAAAGGAGCCATGGATATACAACAGGGAAATGACAGTCTCTTCAACAGGTGGTGTTGGCAAAACTGGACAGCTACATGTAAGAGAATGAAATGGATTACTGTCTAACCCCATACACAAAAGTCAACTCAAAATGGATCAAAGACCTGAATGTAGGTCATGAAACCATAAAACTCTTAGAAAAAAATATAGGCAAAAATCTCTAAACATGAGCAACCTCTTCATGAACATATCCTCCCCGGGCAAGGGAAACAAAAGCATAAATGAACAAGTGGGACTTTATCAAACTAGAAAGCTTCTGTACAGCAAAGGATACCATCAGTAGAACAAAAAGACGTCCTACAGTATGGGAGAATATATTCATAAATGACATATCCGATAAGGGGTTGATATCCAAATTATATAAAGAGCTCATGCACCTCAACAAACAAAAAGCAAATATGCCAATTAAAAAATGGGCAGATAACCTGAACAGACACTTCTCCAAAGAAGAAATGCAGATGGCCAACAGGCACATGAAAAGATGCTCCACATCACTAGTCATCAGAGAAATGCAAATTAAAACCACAATGAGATATCACCTCACACCAGTAAGGATGGCCAACATCCAAAACACAAACAACAACCAATGTTGATGAAGATGTGTAGAAAGGGGAACCCTCCTCCACTGCTGGTGGGAATGCAAATTAGTTCAACCATTGTGGAAAGCAGTACGGAGGGTCCTCAAAAAACTCAAAATAGAAATACCATTTGACCCAGGAATCCCACTCCTAGGAATTTACCCTAAGCATGCAGCAGCCCAGTTTGAGAAAGACAGATGCACCCCTATGTTTATCGCAGCACTATTTACAATAGCCAAGAAATGAAAGCAACCTAAGTGTCCATCAGTAGATGAATGGATGAAGAAGATGTGGTACATACACACAATGGAATATTATTCAGCCATAAAAAACAAACCCTACCATTTGCAACAACATGGATGGAGCTAGAGGGTATTATGCTCAATGAAATAAGCCAGGCAGAGAAAGACAAGTATCAAATGATTTCACTCATATGTGGAGTATAAGAAGAAAGAAAAAAACGGAAGGAACAAAACAGCAGAAGACTCACAGAACCCAAGAATGGACCAACAGTTACCAAAGGGAAACGGACTGGGGAAGAGGGGTGAGAAGGGAAGGATATAGGGGGAAAAGGGGCTATTAAAATTAGCACACACAATGTAGCGGGGGTGGGGGTGTGGTGGGGGGATACGGGGAAGGCAGTATAATGCAGAGAAGACAAGTAGTGATTCTATAACATCCTACTACGCAGATGGACAGTGACTGCAATGGGGTATGTGGTGGGGACTTGGTAATAGGGGTGGTCTAGTAACCATAATGTTGCTCATGCAGTTGTATATTAATAATAGCAAAAAAAAAGAATCATTGAAAGGAGCTGTTTTGAGAAAATTAACAGAATAGATGAACCCCCAGCCAGTCTACACACATAAACAGAATAAAAAATGATAATGGAAATATCACTATGGACATCACAGAAATACAAAGAATTATTAGAGAATATTATGAAAAATTATATGCTAACAATTTGGATAACCTAGAAGAAACAGACAACTTTCTAGAAAAATACAACCTTCCAAGGCTGACCCAGAAAGATACAAATTATCTGAACAGACCAATTACCAGCAACAAAAATGAATTGGTAATCAAAAAACTACCTAAGAATATAACTCCTGGACCAGATGGCTTCACCACTGAGTTTCATGAAACATTTAGTGAAGACCTACTATCCACCCTCCTTAAAGTTTTCCAAAAAGTAGAAGAGGAGGGAATACTTCCAAACTCATTCTAAGAGGCCAGTATCACCCTAATACCAAAACCAGGCAAAGACACCACAAAAAAAAGAAAATTACAGACCAATGTCCCTGATGAACATAGATGCAAAAATACTCAACAAAATATTAGCAAACCGAATTCAAAAATACATCAAAAAGATCATCCATCATGATCAAGTAGGATTTATTCCATGGATGCAAGGATGGTACATTATTAGAAAAATCCATCAACATCATCCACATCAACAAAAAAGGACAAAAACCACATGATCATCTCCATAGATGCTGAAAAAGCATTCAACAAAATTCAACATCCATTCATGATAAAAACTCTCTCAACAAAATGGGTATAGAGGGCTAGTACCTCAACATAATAAAGGCCATATATGACAAACCCACAGCCAACATCATACTTAACAGAAAGAAGCTGAACGCCTTTCCTTTCAGATTGGGGACAAGACAAGGATGCCGACTCTCCCCACTTTTATTCAACATAGTTCTGGAGGTCCTCACCAAGGCAATCAGACAACACAAAGAAACAGAATGCATTCAGATTGGTAAAGAATTTAAACTGTCACTGTTTACAGATGACATGATATTGTACATAAAAAACCCTAAAGAATCCACTCCAAAACTACTAGATCTATTATCTGAATTCAGCAAAGTTACAGGATACAAAATTTATGCACAGAAATCTTTTGCATTCCTATACACTAACGATGAACTGGCAGAAAGAGAAATCAGGAAAACAATTCCATTCATAATTGCATCAAAAAGAATAAAATACCTAGGAATAAACCTAACCAAGGAAATGAAAGACCTATACTCTGAAAACTACAAGACACTCATGAGGGAAATTAAAGATGATACCAATAAATGGAAACACATCACGTGATGATCACGGATAGGAAGAATTAATATTGTCAAAATGGCCATCCTGCCTAAATTAATCTACAGATTCAATGCAATCCCTATCAAAATACCAACAGCATTCTTCAATGAACTAGAGCAAATAGTTCTAAAATTCATATGCAACTACAATAGCCAAATAGCCAAAGCAATCCTGAGAAGGAAGAATAAAGCTGGGGGGATTATGCCCCCCAGCTTCAAGCTCTACTACAAAGCTACAGTAATCAAGACAATCTGGTACTGGCACAAGAACAGACCCATAGACCAATGGAAGAGAATACAGAGTGCAGATATTAACCCAACCATACATGGTCAATTAATATATGATAAAGGAGCCATGTATATACAATGGGGAAATGACAGCCTCTTCAACAACTGGTGTTGGCAAAACTGGACAGCTACATGCAAAAGAATGAAGCTGGATTACTGTCTATTCCATACACAAAAGTAAACTCAAAATGGATCAAAGACCTGAATGTAAGTCATGAAACCATAAAACTCTTAGAAGACAACATAGGCAAAAATCCACTAAATATAAACACGAGCAACTTTTTTCTGAATGCATCTCGTCAAGCAAGGGAAACAAAAGCAAAAATGAACAACATCAAACTAAAAAGCTTCTGTACAGCAAAGGAAACCATCAACAGAACAAAAAGGCATGCTACAGTATGGGAGAATATACTTGTAAACGACACATCCACGAAGGGGTTAACCACCAGGCCAGTATTGAAAAGACTAAGATAAGAATAATAAATGGTGGTGAGGATGCAGAGAAAAGGGAACCCTCCTACACTGCTGGTGGGAATGTAAGCTAGTTCAACCATTGTGGAAAGCAGTATGGAGATTCCTCAAAAAACTCAAAATAGAAATACCATTTGATCCGGGAGTTCCACTCCTTGGAACTTACCCAAAGAAAATAACTTCTCAGATTCAAAAAGACATATGCACCCCTATATTTATTGTAGCATTATTTACAATAGCCAAGATATGGAAGCAACCTAAGTGTCCATACATTTGCAACAACATGGATGGAGCTGGAGGAAATTATGCTCAGTGAAGTAAGTCAGGTGGAGAAAGGCAAGTACCAAATGATTTTCCTCCTTTGTGGAGTATAACAACGAAGCAAAACTGAAGGAACAAAACAGCAGCAGACTGCACAGACTCCAAGAAGGGACTAGCGATTACCAAAGGGGAGGGCTGGGAGAGGGTCGGTGGGGAGGGAGGGAGAAGGGGATTGAGAGGTATTATGATTGGCACACACGGTGTGGTGGGGCGTCACAGGAAAGAGAGTGTAGCACAGAGAAGGCAAATAGTGACTCTGTGGCATCTTCCTACTGATGGGCAGTTACTGCAGTGGGGTATGGGGTGGGACACGATAATATGGGTGAATGTAATAACCACATTTTTCCATGTGAAACCTTCATAAGAGTGCATATCAATAATACCTTAATAAAATAAATAAATAAATAAAAATAAAAAATAATTGTCAGGATAAGCAGGAGCACACATTGAGGCAATTGTTAAGATGAGGGTTTTTGATGAGGATAATGTGTTAAGCTTAGGAGATTTAGGATGTATGTTAGCTTATTAAAAGCTTAGTGAAGTCTTGCAATTAAGAACAAATTTTACTTCACTTTAACCAAGCAAGAGAAAACACCTTTTCATTGCATTAGTGCAATCAGTAACATCTCACTAAATTATTTTTTCTATGGTCTACAGTTTCCAAAACTTCGATTTACATATATGATCTTAATAGCCACATTATATTGTATAAAAGATACCTATCCTTGAGATTGTACTTAGCTATGAATTATTCTAAACTTTGGAATTCTTACTGCTTTCAGTGTCATGCAAGAAGTCTTAGAAGTAATACCAAAGATATATTGGTTATTAAAAGTTCTGGAAACACCAATTTGAAAAAAATCTTTCTGTCTCTTCCCACCCACCCTCTGGTTGTCGGTAGGAGATTTCCTTTGTGGATTGTTAATGAATTTTAGAGGTTTTACACACACACTTTCTAACCCAAAGAACTGTTTTTTTTTTGAAAGACCAATAAGAAAAAGATATAAATATAGTTATTCAAACTGCTTTAAAACAATGTGATATTGATGGGGCCAGTGAATAAATGCATGTTTCATATCCCATGTATGAATATAGATGGATTTAAATACTACTTCTCACAGGGTATTAAAATACTGGGTGTTCTGAGATACCCACTTTGACACACAAAGTAAAACATTCAAATTTTATACTTCAGTAAGGAAGATGGTAATTAACACTATTGTAATGGGAGATCAAGTAGTTTAGAGAAAAAAAAGGAAAGATTTTAATGATAAAAACAGCTATTTATTAATTTAATCTAAAAAAGATTCCTAGGAATGTAAAAGTAGAAAATCAGTTGTAAAATTTTCTGAAATTTCCTTAATAACTCCAAAAAATAGAATGGTCAGTAGTATATAGTTATATGGAATCTTTAGGTGAATAGCTTTTAACTCTGATAATACTTATGTGTAGAGTTGTGTGGGAGAAAGGCAAGAATATTCAAATTTTCTGTTTGTAGAAGTAATAAATGTACATTTTGAAAGTTTGGAGAAGCATATAAAAGAAATTACCACTCACTTATAATTACAGTGTTTGACAATATTGGCTGTTATATTTGGTAGATATAACCTGTCTTTTTGTGCATATATCCTTTTATGGAACTGAGATATTGATACATAAATTTTGCAGCTTTTACCTGAGCTATTATTTTATCAATACTTCCATATTTTCCATATTACTTAATGAATTAAAGATTAATAAACTTCTAATGCTCATTTTAAGGTTACACAATATTCTATTACAATTTACTTAACATGTCTCCTACATTGGTTTATTCAGTTTGATTTCTATTTGAATCAATTTAAAACTTCAGTTTTATCAATAATATTGTGATGTGTATAAATCTTTTTTTCTTTAAAAAGTTTTTACTTTGGGATAGATTCTAAAAATGAGATTAATGAGTCAAATGTTTCAATACTTTAACAACTTGCCATACATATTACAAATATTTTGTTATAAATCTTTTAAGAATTTATATTATTGTAATATATTAGAATCTTATATTACTCATTTGTGAATTTCTTGTTCATATCCTCTCATTCACCTCTTGGGCTCTGTGTTTTTATGATTGTCTATTAAGTTTTTCCTATTAACACTTTATTTGCATATTAAATAAAACATTGGTAAATTAAAAAAATCTTAAAATCTTAAGTCTATCACATCTTCAACAAGATATTTAAGCTCCCAGTACTTTGTGTTTCCTTACACGTAAAATAAGAAGGATCAGATAACATAATGGATGTTAAGAAAATGCTTTTCAGACTGAAAAACACTACCTAAACTAGGCTATCTTCACTAACTTCCAAACCAAAAACAGACTAGTCTACTAAGTGTATCTCTCTATCAATTGCTCATGACACTGTACCACATTCCACTATGGGCAGGCAAGAATACTGAGTCAAATGACCAGTTAGAACACAGGTCTCTATTTTTAGCAGGTATGTGACCTTGGGTAAATTTCCACTTCTCTGATCCTTAATTTCTTCATATGCAGAATGGGCTAAATACTTAACCCTGTCAATCCTTTCCCCTCTCCCCTTCAGGATTATGGTGAGGATCAAATCAGATCATGGATATAGAGACACTGGATAAATTCCAAACTGCTATGCAAGCACAGAATATGAATGTGGACTCTCCCTCCCACCCATCCATTCCTATTTAGCCATTACCTTGCTTCTTTTTTAAACCACTGTATTTTTCCCCTGCCTAATCTTTTAATAGTGGGAGTCTGGGCTAAGAAAGTTGTTTTAAACAGGTGGCTTTCAGTATCCTCCTTTCTTTTTAGCTGAAATGGTCTTTTTTATTTACCCCCCAAATTATGTAATGTTTATATAAAGTCTCAATAAAGACAACAACAGAAAAGAATTATTGAGCTTAACAGGAAAGTAGAACAGGCAGAGTACTACCCACTCAGCCATCCCCTTGCCAGTATTTGTGGTTGCCCCAAGAAACCTGGACATTTTAAGCAGTTTTAAAACCACTGTTTAAGTATGCTTTAAATCTATACACACCTCCATGATATGCAGGAATCTGTCTTCAGACGGTGGGTGTGTGGCCTGCAAAATCCGCCATATGTGTTGAGTCTCATCCAGAGATACTTCCAGGAGATCTCCAACCATCATAAGCTCTTCCAGCTGGGCTTTAGCACCAGGAGACAACTCCAGCACTGGAGGTTCCAAACTTCGGGGCACCAAAGGGCTCTTCCGAGGTTGTTTCCTTGGGGTGCTAGAACCTTTCCAAAAAATATTAAAACAAAAAAACGTTAACTACAGAAAAAAAATTAAGTGTTTTGCAGGTAAATATTTAGGGGAATAATCTCTTCTACCCCCAATACTTTAGATATATTTACTGCATCAATACAAAAGTGAAAATGAGATTTTTAAAAAATACAGAACAAAAAGATCTAGGACTGTAATGCCCAGTCTAAAAAATTGGTTTAGAATAAAACCCTGGTTCCTTACTGATTCTTTATCCTATTCCTTAGAGGCGAAAGAATCTCCTAACTTCTCTCTCCATTTTAGAGGGTACCAAAAGATTAAACATATGGCTGTCCTGTAATAAATAAACGTTATCTTCCTAATGAACAGACAATATACTCTTCCCTGAACTCCTGAATTTTACTATAGAGTAACACCCTCCATTTTCCAAACATGTGACCTAAAACAATGTGAACATTGTTTATGCAGAAGGGAAGAAGTTTCTAACCTTATTAAAGTTTTATAAAACCAGAGTGAGTATTCTTAAAAACAAACAAGCTTCTCAACAACTCATAATAAAAATATAGAGGCTAAACGACTATCTGGGATTTTACATAACCAAGCGATGGGACCAGGTGGCCTCTAAAGCTCTTCTAATAAGGATTGAGTAATTCTGATAGTAAATGCAAATAGGGACTGGCTTTGCCTAACTTAAATTGTATTTTCAGAATCTATTAGAATTGCATGGCCAGGATTTGTATTTAAGACAGATTAAGTCTTGATTAATACAATGTTTTTTTCTCACTGGTTTCAAGCTTATCTTCCAAGCACATCATTTTAAAGGGTAATACCTTGAGAACAACTCTTAGAAGCAGAAGAGTAAGCATGTTCTGCACAGAATGAAGGCGCTGTCCACATGTGAGTGACCACCTCCTCAGACTTGATGGGAATCTCTTCATCACAAAAGAGATTGGGTTCCAGACTACTGGAGGACTTCACACTGGCTGTATCCTGAAGCAGGAGCAAAGAAGGGTACTCAGAATTAGAACCATTTAAATTATCCTATGACATGGATCTACATGCAGGATGTCAGGTTAAAGCATGTAACATAACATACTAAAAATAGGACCCTAAAATTAAATACTGTTGACCCTTGAACAACCTGGGGGTAAGGATTGTCAACCTCCTGACATATTTGAATCTGGTATAACTTCTGATCACCTAAAGACTTAATTACTAATAGCCTACTGTTGACCAGATAACCTACCAATAACATAAACAGTTGACTGACAAATATTTTGTATGGAGTATGTATTGTTTACATTTCTCTTCGCTATGTATATATGTGTGTGCCTAAGTTTTGATAAATTTTAACTCTTCATAATAGAGTTCTGTATATTTCATGGTAGTAAATTATAAAATAGACTAGTACCTACATATATTTCATGCATTCACAACACAGCTTTTAAAAATTTTTTTGGATATATCTGGACTACACAGCTCACCTTAAAGTTCTTCAAATTGTCACAAACAGCCAAAAAATTTTCCAATATATTTACTGAAAAATATCTGTACATAAGTAGGTCGCACAGTACAAACCTCCTGTTCAAGGGTAAACTGCCACAGAGATAATAAGTCTGTAAGAAAATTACTATTAAGTCTACAACTCATAAAAACTCAAGTTAAGGAATCTTTACCCTTAAAAAAAATGAACTTAGGAGAAAAAAAGGTTTAGATGTGACATCTTAAGGATATAAATCATTTAATCCTCTCTAAAGATTTTCAAACCTAGAAGCTTACCAATTGCTCTTATTTCTCACAATGAAGAGCCTGACAATATGCAAATTATACAATACTGACAGTCTAATTAGGTTTCAGATGATTATTCTGTGTAGTTAGTTTCTATAAGCTCACGTGTACAGCTTTAATGGTCAGAGTGCATTAGGAAGACGTGATATCACAGTAGTTCAACAAGGAGAATAAGGTGAACTGCTTAAATGTGTATTAAAGGCGTGAAAAGGCAAAAGGGAAACTCCAAGATAACTGCAAGAAGGAGCTGCCATCCCTACAGTGTGAGAAGCAGTGAGGTATTAGGACCTAAAAGTTTGAGGAAGGAGCCCTACAGAGTAGGGACCCAGATTTCTGATGGGAGACAAGGCCAGTTAGTTCTGCTAATTAGTTTTCTACTGGAACACAGTGTGGTTGGATTCAGGGGTGTGAAAGGAACAACTAGAATCTAGAACCAGTTGCTGCAAGGGTTAAAAAAAAAAGCATGCAGGTCAGATGAAGAAGACAGGAATGGAAAATAAGTGTTATGATCAAGCCCCGTTTCACTGTTCAAGCCTTTAAATTTTCTCTAATGGTCTCTATTGGCAGAAGGCAGGCAACAGGCAAAGGACAAATGAGTAGCACAGGGTTTGGCAAATGACAGCCTAAAGGCCAAACCCAGCTGCCAGGCTGTTTTTGTATGGTATGAAGTAAGAATAGTTTTTACATTTTTAAAGAGTTGTTAAAAATATATACATACACAGTAGAGACCACATGTGGCTTGTAAAGCCTAAAATGTTTACTATGCATTAATATTAATACACATTACTATATATTACTTTACAGAGAATGTTCACCAACCCCTGGTGTAGAGTCCCTGCTCCATCATCACGGGCTGGGAGATGAGAGCCGATAGAGTAGTGAATGACCACTGCAACGCCTCATTCTCCCTGTAGGGCGCAGCACAGCCAAGACCTATTACTATCATGAGACTACCCTCAACTAAACAGATATCTTAAAAGGTGCTGTAAGAGGATTCTGGAAGACAATGCCACTCACTGCAAATTTAGGAATAGCAAGCAGGTCTTCTTCCCTATTCAAGAATTTAAGTCCTAAAAGGCAACACATGATAGAGTACTTTAGCCTCTCCTGCAGCTCCCAGGTGCTTCTCTCTGACTGGAATTGTCTTTTCTACCCTTGACTCTACATACTTCATTCTAACTCACACAGGACACTTTCTGTTAAACTTTTAAAATGGGAAGGAATGTGATCAGATAATAATGATAGGTAAAAAAATTATCTTATAAAATTAATTCCCCAAGGATAAATATGAAATGTGAGGAGGTATGGTATTGACTTTCATAAGTTAAAGATTCACTGTTAGCTCCAGAACAGTCATGGAAAAAAATAAAAATAAAAAGAGGTACAGCTAAGACGCCAATAAAGGAAACAATAAAACATTTTTCAATTAACCCAAAAGAAGGAAAAAGGAACAAAGGAACAAAAAATAAAAGATTTATGAAAAACATATAGCAAGATAGTCAACTTAAACCCACCCATGTCAGCAGTAACATTACATCGAAATGGAGATTGTAATATTACTTAAATAAAAAAACAAGAGCCAGTAACATATTTTACAAGCACATAAATACATAAAATAGATAAGAATGGACCCTAATATTATTTTTTTATTAAGGTATTGTCGATATACATTCTTACGTAGGGTTCACAAGAAAAACATTGTGGTTACTACATTCACCCATATTATTAAGTCCACCCCATACCCCAATGCAGTCACTGCCCACCAGCGTAGTAAGATGCCACAGATTCACTACTAGTCTTCTCTGCGCTACACTGTCTTCCCCATGATCCCCCCCAAAACCATGTGTAACAATCAAAATACCCCTCAATCACCTTCTTCCTCCCTCCCCCCCAGCCTCCCCCACCCCTAACCTTTGGTAACTGTTGGTACCTTCTTGGAGTATGTGAGTCAGCAGCTATTGTGTTCCTTCAGTATTCCTTCATTGTTATACTCCACAGATGAGTGAAATCATTTGATATTTGTCTTTCTCCACCTGACTTATTTCACCAAGCATAATACCTTCTAGCTCCATCCATGTTGCTGCAAATGGTAGGATTTGTTTTCTTCTTATGGCTGAATAATATTCCATTGTGTATATGTACCACTTCTTCTTTATCCATTCATCTACTGATGGACACTTAGGATGCTTCCATTTCTTGGCTATTGTAAATAGTGCTGCGATAAACATAGGGGTGCATGTATCTTTTTCAAACTGGGCTGCTGCATTCTTAGGGTAAATTCCTAGGGGTGGAATTCCTGGGTCAAATGATATTTCTATTTTGAGTATTTTGAGAAACCTCCATACTACTTGCCGCAATGGATGTAATAATTTACATTCCCACCAGGAGTGTAGGAGGGTTCCCCTTTCTCCACATCCTCGCCAACATTTGTTGTCTTTTGGATGGTGGCCACCTAACTGGTGTGAGGTGATATCTTATTGTGGTTTTAATTTGCATTTCCCTGATGATTAGCAATGTGGAGCATCTTTTCATGTGCCTGTGGGCCATCTGAATTTCTTCTTTGGAGAGGTGTCTGTTCAGATCCTCTGCCCATTTTTTAATTGGATTATTTGCTTTTTGTTTGTTGAGGTGCGTGAGCTCTTTGTATATTTTGGATGTCAACCCCTTATCGGATATGTCATTTATGAATATTCTCCCATACCGTAGGATGCCTTCTTGTTCTACTGATGGTGTCCTTTGCTGTACAGAAGGGTTTTTTTTGGGTATCATTAATGTACAATTACATGAGCAACATTATGGTTACTAGATTCCCCCCATTATCAAGTCCCAACCACATACCCCATTAGTCACTGTCCATCAGTGTACTAAGATGCTACAGAATCACTGTCTTCTCTGTGTTGTACTGCATTCCCCGTATCCCCCCACCGACATTATATGTGCTAATCATAATGCCCCTTTTTCTCCCTCTCCCTCCCTTCCCACCCATCCTCCCCAGTCCCTTTCCCTTTGGTAACTGTTAATCCATTCTTGGGTTCTGTGAGTCTGCCGCTGTTTTGTTCCTTCAGTTTTTGCTTTGTTCTTACACTCCACAGATGAGTGAAATCATTTCATACTTGTCTTTCTCCCCCTGGCTTATTTCACTAAGCATAATACCCTCTAGCTCCATCCATGTTGTTGCAAATGGTAGGATTTGTTTTCTTCTTATGGCTGAATAATATTCCATTGTGTATATGTACCACTTCTTCTTTATCCATTCATCTACTGATGGACACTTAGGATGCTTCCATTTCTTGGCTATTGTAAATAGTGCTGCGATAAACATAGGGGTGCATGTATCTTTTTCAAACTAGGCTGCTGCATTCTTAGGGTAAATTCCTAGGGGTGGAATTCCTGGGTCAAATGATATTTCTATTTTGAGTATTTTGAGAAACCTCCATACTACTTGCCGCAATGGATGTAATAATTTACATTCCCACCAGGAGTAGGAGGGTTTATTTTCTTCTTATGACTGAATAATATGCCATTGTGTATATGTACCACATCTTCTTTATCCATTCATCTACTGATGGGCACTTAGGTTGCTTCCATGTCTTGGCTATCGTAAATAGTGCTGCAATAAACCCAGGGGTGCATATGTCGTTCTGAATCTGGGATCTTGTTGACTTTGGGTAAATTCCTAAGAGTGGAATTCCTGGGTCAAATGGTATTCTATTTTTAGCTTTTTAAGGAACATTCATATTGCTTTCCACAATGGTTGAAATAATTTACATTCCCACCAGCAGTGTAGGAACATTCCCCTTTTTCCACATTCTCACCAGCACTTGTTCTTCCCTGTCTTCTGGATGTTGGCCATCCTAACTGGTGTGAGGTGATATGTCACTGTAGTTTTAATTTGCATTTCCCTGCTAATTAGCGATATGGAGCATCTTTTCATGTGCCTGTTAGCCATCTGAATTTCTTCTTTGCAGAAGTGTCTGCTTAGATCTTCTGCCCATATTTCAATCAGGTTATTTGCTTTTTGGGTGTTGTGGCATGTGAATTCTTTATATATTTTAGATGTTAACCCCTTGTTGGATATGTCATTTACAAATATATTCTCCCACACTATAGGATGCCTTTTTGACCTACTGATGGTGTCCTTTGCTATACAGCAGCTTTTTAGCTTGATGTAGTCCCATTTGTTCATTTTTGCTTTTGTTTCCCTTGCCCAAGAAGGTGAAAAAGTTGCTCATATTTATATGAGCATCAGGAAAAGGTTGCTCATTTTTATACTCAAGAGAGTTTTGCCTGTTTTCTTCTAAGACTTTTATGGTTTCAATTGAGGTCTGATCCATTTTGAGTTTACTTTTGTGTATGGGGATAGACAAAAATACAGTTTCATTCTCTTACATGTAGCTGTTCAGTTTTGCCAACACCAGTTGTTGAAGAGGCTGTTATTTCCCTATTGTATATCCATCACTCCATTATCGTATATTAATTGACCGTATATGCTTGGGTTTATACCTGGGCTATTTTGTTCCATTGATCTAAGGGTCCGTTCTTGTGCCAACACCAAATTGTCTTGATTACTGTGGCTTTGTAGTAGAGCTTGAAGTCGGGGATCGTAATCCCCACAGCTTTATTCTTCCTTCTCAGCATTGCTTTGGCTATTCGGGGTCTTTTGTGGTTTCATACGAATTTTAGAACTATTTGTTCTACTTCATTGAAGAATACTGTTGGAATTGCACTGAATCTGTAGACTGCTTTAGGCAAGATAGCCATTTTGACAGTATTACTTCTTTCTATCCATGAGCACAGGATATTATAGGTCTTTCACTTCCTTGGTGAGGTTTATTCCTAGGTATTTTATTCTTTTTGATGCAATTGTGAATGCAATTGCTTTCCTGACTTCTCTTTCTGCCAGTTCATCATTAGCATACAGGAATGCAACAGACTTCTGTGTATTGATTTGGTATCTTGCAGTTTTGCTGAATTCAGTTATTAGTTCTAGTAGTTTTTTGGTGGATTCTCTAGGGTTTTTATGTACAGTATCATGTTATCTGCAAACAGTGAAATTTTAACTCCCTCCTTACCAACCTGGAAGCCTTACTTTTTCTTTGTATTGTCTGATTGCCATGGCTAGGACCTCCAGAACTATGTTGAACAAAAGTGGGGTGAGTGGGCATCCTTGTCTTGTTCATGATCTTAAAGCTTTCACCTTTCGCTGTTAAATATGACACTGACTCTAGGTGTGTCATATACGGCCTTTATTATGTTGAGGTACTTGCCCTCTATACCCATTTGTTTGAGAATTTTTATCATGAATGGATGTTGAATTTTGTCGAATGCTTTTTCAGCATCTATGGAGATGATCATGTGGTTTTTGTCCTTTTTGTTGACGTGGTGGATGATGTTGATGGATATTCTAATATTGTACCATCCTTGCATCCCTGGAATAAATCCTACTTGATCATGATGGATCATCTTTTTGATGTATTTTTTAATTCGGTTTGCTAATGTTTTGTTGAGTATTTTTGCATCTATGTTCATCAGGGATATTGGTGTGTAATTTTCTTTTTTTGTGGTGTCTTTGCCTGGTTTTGGTATTAGAGTGATGCTGGCCTCATAGAATGAGTTTGGAAGTATTCCCTCTTCTTCTACTCTTTGGAAAACTTTAAGGAGGATGGGTATTAGGTCTTCACTAAATGTTTCATGAAATTCAGTGGCGAAGCCATTTGGTCCAGGAGTTTTGTTCTTAGGTAGGTTTTTGATTACCAGTTCAATTTCGTTGCTGGTAATTGGTCTGTTGAGATTTTCTGTTTCTTCCTGGGTCAGTCTAGGAAGGTTGTATTTTTCTAGAAAGTTGTCCATTTCTTCTAGGTTATCCAATTTGTTATATTTTTCATATATTTCCTTGAAGAACCTTCTACTGGCTTCACTGATTCTATTGCTTTATTCTCGATTTTATTTATTTATGCTTTGATCTTTATTATGTCCCTCCTTCTACTGACTTTGGGCCTCATTTGTTCTTCTTTTCCTAGTTTCAACAATTGTGAGTTTAGACAGATCATATGGGATTGTTCTTCTTTCCTGAGTTACACCTGTATTGCAATGTACTTCCCTCTTAGCATGGCCTTTGCTGCATATCAGATTTTACGGTGTTGAGTTATTGTTTTATCTCCATACATTGTTTGATGTCTGTTTTTATTTGGTCATTGATCCATTGATTATTTAGGAGCATGTTGTTAAGCCTCCATGTTTTGGGCTTTTTGTTTTCTTTGCATAAATTGTTTGTAGTTTCATACCTTTGTGACCTGAGAAACTTGTTGGTACAATTTCAGTTTTTCTGAATTTACTGAAACTCTTTTTGTGGTCTAGTATATGATCTATTCTTGAAAATGTTCCATGTGCACTTGAGAAGAATGTGTATCCTGTTGCTTTTGCGTGGAGTGTTCTGTAGATGTCTGTTAGGTCCATCTGTTCTAATGTGTTTTTCAGTGCCTCTGTCTCCTTACTTATTTTCTGTCTGGTTGATCTGTCCTTTGGAGGGAGTGGTGTGTAGAAGTCTCCTAAAATGAATGCATTGCATTCTATTTCCCACTTTAATTCTGTTAGTATTTGTTTCACATATGTAGGTTCTCGTGTGTTGAGCGCATAGATATTTATAATGGTTATATCCTCTTCTTGGACTGCTCCTTTATCATTATGTAATGTCCTTCTTTGTCTCTTGTTAGTTTATTGTTCTGAAGTCTATTTTGTCTGATACAAGTAGTGCAACTCCTGCTTTTTTCTCCCTATTAGTTGCATGAAATATCTTTTTCCATCCCTTCACTTTTAGTCCATGTATGTCTTTGGGTTTGAAGTTGAGTTTCTTGTAGGCAGCATGTAGACAGCTCTTGTTTTTTTTTTTAATCAGTGACTCTATGTCTTTTGATTGGTGCATTCAGACAATTTACATTTAGAGTGATTATCATAGATATGTACTTATTCCCACTGCAGGCTTCAGATTCATGGTTACCAAAGGTTCAAGGGTAGCTTCTTTATTATCTAACAGTTTAACTTAACTCACCTAGTAAGCTATTATCACAGTCTAAAGGTGTTTTTTTTTAACCTCCTTTTTCTTCCTCCTCCATTCTTTATATACTACGTATCATATTCTGTACTCTTTGTCTATCCCTTGACTGACTTCAGGGATAGTTGATTTAGTTTTGCATTTGCTTAGTAATTAATTGGTCTACTTCCTTAACTGTGGTTTTATTTTCTCTGGTGATAGTTATTTAGCCTTAGGAACACTTCCATCTACAGTAGTCGCTCCAAAATACAGTTTAGAGACAGTTTGTAGGAGGTAAATTCTCTCAACTTTTGCTTATCTGTAAATTGTTTAATCCCTCCCTCAAATTTAAATGATAATCTTGCTGGGTAGAATACTCTTGGTTCGAGGCCCTTTTGTTTCATTACATTAAATATATTATACCACTCCTTTCTGGCCTGTTTCTGTTGAGAAGTCTGATGATAGCCTGATAGGTTTTCCTTCATATGTGATCTTTTTTCTCTCTCTGGCTGCTTTTAATAGCCTGTCCTTATCCTTGATCTTTGCCATTTTAATTACTATATGTCTTGTTGTTGTCTTCCTTGGGTTCCTTGTGTTGGGAGATCTGTGCACCTCCATGGCCTGAGAGACTATCTCCTTTCCCAGACTGGGGAATTTTTCAGCAATTACGTCCTCAAAGACACTTTGTATCCCTTTTTCTCTCAGTACCCCTATAATGCGAATATAGTTCTGTTTGGATTGGTCACATAGTTTTCTTAATATTCCTTCATTCCTACATATCCTTTTTTTCTCTGTGCCTCAACTTCTTTGTATTCCTGTTCTACAGTTTCTAGTTCGTTAATCCTATCCTCTAGTTCATCTAATCTGCTTTTAAATCCCTTCAGTGTATGTTTCATTTCAGGTACTGTATTTTTCAAAGTTTCTTTTTTTTTTTAATTCCTCTCTGAGGTCTTGAATATTTTTCTGTAGCTACTTGAGCATGTTTATGATTTTTATTTTGAAATCTTTTTCAGGAAGATTGGTGAGTTCAGTTTCCATTGGCCCTCTTTCTGGTGTTTGTGGGATTTTGGGTTGTACCAGGTTTTCTTGATGTTTCATATTTGTAATAACTTGGTGTAGACAGCGCCCTCTAGTGCCCATCAGCTGTACTCTCTGTAGCTGCTCAGCCCCTGGAGCGATGGCAGACATCACAGGCTAGCAATGCTGGTGCCTGCCGGGAGGAAAGAGCTCTTTCCTGCTTTCCGGCTGCACAGAAAGGACCCTATTATATATGCTGTCTATAAAAGACACATCTTAAACATAAAGACACAGATCGGTTGAAAAGCCTCTTAAAAAAAAGACCAATAAATGGCAAGCTTAAACAAACTATTCTCCTTAAGGAGGAAAATTATAGTTCAGTCCCACTAATAGCAAGAATGCAGGAAAAGGCAGAATGATCTCTCAGGGAAAAAGGTGTTTTTATATACAGATGTGTCACTCCACTTTATTTGGTATTAGGTGGAAGTAACATTTCAGATAAAACCTCTATTTCCACCAAAGCTCAAGACACCTCAGTACTAATGGGAGAAGAAAAAAAAATGAAAGAATCCAAGTGCCCAACTTGCCTTTCTCTACACAATTACAGAGATGCAAAAAAGAACTCCCTGGGAGATAATAGCTATTTCTGTTTTATATCCTCCCTTGTGATATGTAATCCTGGCACACCTGCATTTGCAAAATATAAATATAAAAATAAATAAACATTTACTAAAGGTAAACAAGATACCTTAAAAGGAAATAATCATATGAATATTTAAAAGGTTATCCCAGAAACAACTGCAAAAGATCCATGTGGGACTTTGCTTCATTAAATATGGATTTTCCTAAGTAATGATTTTCTTGAATTTCTGCTCAGAGTAATTTAGTGGTTATCACAGGATATAATGTGCAAAGTGAAGTAAACAAATACAAAGCACAAACTATTTGTTTTAAACATGTAAATGCTATAACTAAGATCAAATGACTGACTTAATTTTTCTATGTAACTACGTACTCTTCTTCCTAAACCAACAGAAGCCTCTTCCTCAAGCAAAGATATTAAATGCACTGTTTTAAGGATGAATTAATTAATGGTCATAATTAGAAGACATTATGCAAAGGGAAAAATCACCAAGCCAACTGCAGATAAACTGGTAAATAAAAATTACACAGTAAGTGGCTTGCTCTATTGGAAAATGCTCGAGTATAATTTTTTTTTAATGCAAAGAAAGATATCTACATCAAGGTAACTTTGACTTTGAATTACCACTAAGTCTTGTCACCATTCTTCTACTCTTCTGAGCTCTCAAATACATTATTAAAATGATAAAATCCTTAATTTTATATTTCTATCCTGCCAATACCTCCTACCAAATAAGAGAATGTAAGCTAGACTCCCAAACAAATTTTCCAAAAAGGACTGCTCCATACAACCATACTAAACGACATTTGAACCCTAGCCCTGAGATCATATAATACTTGTGATGCTTTGTTTTCACAGGTTATCATTCTGCTTCCAAGTGAAGTCTATCCTGTTTAGCCATTTTAGAGTAGTACACTTAATGTGCTAGCAATATAACACAAATATCAGAGGCCTCTATGCTATGCTACTGTAAATAGGCAGTTCTAGTATTAGCTAATTTACATGTGGAATAGGCTGCATTCCCTTTCACTGCTCCTAGTCATCCTTCCTATACAACTTTATAAACAAAAGTGGTCATTAACTTTGGGGCAACAAGGCGCTCAGAACCTTATTTTAACAGGCTAATACAAGTTTCGACTTTTCTCCAGTCTTTAGTTCATAATAACTAAGAATTCCCTCATTAACACATACATACCCCAGATCCACTTTTATCTGGAGAAAATTTTTTTCCAACAGATAACTTACAAGCATCTATAATGGATGGTTTTAATTTTATATCCTGGGAGTTTTAATGCTGATAGTATTCATGCTCTAAAGATGAGCTTTCCTATCTGATCTGTGCATTAAGAAGACAAAAAATAGTTAAGGGATAGGGGAAAAAACACACTCCCAATTCCTCATACATCACAATACAAATTTCCTGGTTACAAGCACAGATTCTAAACAACAAAAAAATCAACAAAAAATAACATAAAACAGAGTAACACATAAATGGATTAACTATAACCTGACAGTCCCTGCCTAGATCATGATGTTATTACCAGGTGAAAGACAAAGGATTTGGGCCTGACAAGAAATACTAAAAGGCTAACAGGATCCAACGCAGAATAAACTTGCCAAAACATTCTCTTCATCACCAGTGTAGTGTCAGTATCAAAATAATCATTTTGAGGGCAAATAATTTGTTCTAACTGCAGCTTTAACTCTGCAAATTCAAACGAGGGCCCAAGTATCATCCATCTCTAAGCATGACATTCTACCTAGCATCATCCAGATGAGAGAGTAGAGCAGAAGACTCAAAGCACAGCTAGAATGGGATTAACACAATTACACAGATTTTAACAACCACAGAAATTACTGAAAACAGCCACAAAAGCTTTCAGTAACCTAAATGGATATTTCTCCTAGTCCCTCTAAGCCATTAGGAGTTACAGTATGGTAAGGAAACTAAAGATTTTTTTTTAATTTCCATCCTTTAAAAAATAATTTTTTTATCTTTTTTTTTTTTTGGAGCTTTGTAGTCAGGTATGTACCCACACAGCCTATCCATGTAATCACCTTCATGTCGTAGCCATATGTCTCCCGAATGTCTTCATCAGAATCTGTTTCTTCATCATCATAATCCATTGTTTGTCGAGGGGAAGAAGATACACTGCTTGCCACCCGATTAAAAGCAGACTGCTGGAAACTAGGTAAGTGTCCCTAAACAACAAACAATTCCAAGATGAACAGAGACATACTAAATAATAGGCAAATAATATGTACTTAAGGCCATCAAAATGTAATGAACTTGCAGAGTGGCTAACAGAGTTCCACAGTTAGTATAGATCGGGTTATTTGATTATGATGCTAAGGTCCACCTGAATGATATTTCCAGATAGTATTTCACTAAAATGACCTATGTATTTATCCAAAGAAAATCCTATGTGTTTATGAAGATGACATTATGGATAAACAGTTGCTGGAAAGTTATTGTTGTTTTCCTAATCAATTAGTATTAAGATAGATTTGATTTACTATTTACACACTGACAGATATCATCCAATGAAAGAGAAAAAGAAAATCCTAAACTTGCCTGTAAGTCTGGATTGGCAGCGGCTTTTTGGAGTTCTGCACTGATGATCTTTTCAGTTTTTTCTCGAGCTGCCTGCTCCACCATACGCTGGCTCAACACAGACAATTTGGCCAGAGCAGAAGACAGTTCATCTGTGGCTAGTGCCTGCCGTGCTCTATCTTGCCAACTCATAGCACGTTCTGTCAAACACTGTAGGGCTTCTCCTTCAGGCAACCGTACAGGCAACTTCTGAAGAGATACCAGAAGTGACAGAATAGTCTCTAGCCTTGGCCTTCGAGATCGCATACAAAGAGGGCAAAGGAATTTTACTTCTTTAGCCTGCCAGCTGGACCCTTTTTTCTGGGAACTAGATTTAGGAAGGGGAACACAGCTGTTATGGAACCAGTCTTTGCAGAGCTCACACTGTAGCATAAATCCACTGGCTGTCTTGCGGCAAATGCAAAATTTTACTTCTTCTATGCGGTCCACCATTGTCATCTTGGCCAGGTTGGCTGCTCTGAGGGAATGCATGGCTTCAATCTCTTTTTGCTCCCGTTCTTTGAAAACTGCCACCTGTATACAACAAACATTTAATTGAAAGGAGTCGCTGCAAAATACTCCCAAAATACCAAATCCCAAGGCCTGAATGACTGTCCATCTCCAGTGTGGCCTCATGGTGACAAAGCATTGTCTTTAAAAAAAAACAAAACAAAAAACAAAAAAAACCCCACAGTTGTCAATCATTTCCTAAAATTTGGAAAGCCTGACAGTTTCCATGCAAACATTCCTCATCTATGAAATGGGCTAAGTGCTATCATACTTAACAATTTACATTAACAGAGCACTTGGAATTCTTCTGTAGGGTGCAGTAGAAAGAGTATGCACTGAAGTCAAGCAACATGGGTTGAAGCCTGGCTCTTGAACTTACAGACCTTCGCTGTGGGGCACAAGTTTTCTGAAAAATAGGGATACTACCAAACTCACTTTGTTTTAAGGATTATATAATATGAAAGGGCCTACTTGGTGCCTGGTGCAAGGTAACACTCAATAAATATTAGGTCCTCATCCTCTTGTAATTCACTCCCTGGGTAAATTCTATACAAACCAATTTTTCTTTCTTTCTAGAATTTCTCTCCAATTTGTATAGAAGTAGAGTAATAAAGCCTGATGACCAATTATGACAACGTTTTATGTAACTAATTCAAAAGTAAATAAAAGCAAAATTTAATTATCATTAATAGTGTCAGTACATTTTCTTTTTAAACTCTAGTAGCTTTGAAATAATTGTGAAATAATTTCCAGGCAAGACTGACTTGTTAGGCAGGCTCTCTAATGAGAAATCATTTCCATTTGTCCTCAACTCAAGATTATTTGTAGGCAGAAACAGCCATATCAAGTTACTTAATGTATGCAATTCCATACTACTGCATATTGCCCAAACTCATCTTTTCTCTCTACTTCCTCAGGATCCTAGTGATCTTAACAGATCTTCAATGCTCCAAAAAAAACCCCCGTAATTCTCCTTAGCCACAAATATTTTACTAATCACTAACTATATATTATTGAATGCTAGCTACTAAGAAAAGGGAGGTATTTTAAATTACAGCTGTTACTAGGAAGCTGATACAATTCCCTTAGGAAGAACATTAAGCATCACAAAATGCTGCTAAGTTGTAACCCAGTTACTGATCCCATTCCTGAAAGTCAAATGTAGGAAAAAACTTCAATAAAAGGAAAAGCCTATGCAAAGAAGTTCAATTCGTCATTATCATCAATTAATAGTGAATATTTAGGAACAACTCAAATGTTCAATATTTCAGAAAAGTGTTCAGGAAATTATGAACAATCTGATGGACTATCAGACAACTATTAAAACAATAATAAAGAACAGAGATATAGAAAAAACAATATTACAACAAGAGCAGAAAATTACATACTTTAAAATAATTTTACAAATGTGAAATACATAAAACCATAAAGCCAACAAAAAAGTATACAAAAAACAAAAAATTTAGTTAACAACGTAAAAAGTGAATCTGCTAGTATCTTCAAAGAATTTTGTATTTGCAAGGAAACTGAACACAAATTATATTAATTTCTTACCACCATGGCTGTGTCTCTAGTTTCTTCCAATCCTTCCTCCAGATCACTCAGAGGCTCAAGGTCCAGGTCCTTTTCTTTTTCTTTTTCTATTAGTTCTTTTACTTTTTTCCTTCTATTTTTACCACTTCCATATATACCAATGTCAGTCCGGGGACTCAGGACCTACAAAAATAAAACCAAGAACAGCCCTGGTTTTAAAAAAACCTTATAATTGAAAATAGTATAAGAAACATTTATTGACCAACCACCATGCCTAGGCACTTTCTTACAGACTTTATACATATTATCTAATTTAATCCTCACAAAAAAACCTCTGAAATAGGTAGTACTATCCATATTTTACAAACAAGGGAAACTGAGGCTCAGAAATTAAACAACTTACCCAAGGACATAGGGATAGCAATTGGGGAGCCAGTCCTCAAACATGAATCTATCTTATTCTAAAGCCTATGCTTTTAACTGCTAATTTTCAACTACTCAACATAAAAAGGTTAATAAGTATTTAAATTTGCGCTTCTGAGAAATACTATCTTTCAGTGACAGAGTCCATCAATGACAGAGATAAGATCCAGGCTGACTGCTTTTTTTGGACACAACAAATATGAACCAGAAATACGTCTGCCTAAGGCTCCAGATTTCTGGTCAACACTTGATATTACCCTAGCAATCACATGAACAACCATGACCAGGTAAACTGAACACAGCCCTCACCAATATTACTACTGCTATCTGTAGGTGTTAAATTAGATATTGAATGAGGGTGCGGACATATGTATACATAAACTACTCTTTACCTGTAACAATGTATGGTTGGAATTCTTCTTAAGAAAGGTCCGCCCAGTTCGCTCTCTCCATGCCCTGGCCGCTGCTACCTGTGATTCCACTTGGGGCAGTGCATCAAGACGCACGGGGATAGGGCGCCCTTTAGCAGATAAGCTCTCCAGCTGCTCCAAGTAAGCATAGTTGCTGCCACTCTGAAAAACCGAAGTACTTTCTCACAATTTGCATTCTCTTATGGAGTTTAACAATGTGTTGTTAGAAGACCTTACAAAGAGTTTAGTGTTAATTTTTTTAATTATTATTCTTTAAACCTAACTGTATCTTTTGAATTAATAGAGCTTCCAGGAGCCTTTAAAAAGAGTTTGTATAAATTCACGTTGTCAAAGATTTTTACTTTATTAATGAGGGACCCCATAAGATGTAAAAACTAGTTCAAAGAACAATCTAAAGAACAGGCAGGACTGGATTAAAGATGGCGGCGTGAGAGGTGAGACACAGGCATCCACCTAAAACCCCATATAATGAGAAAATATAATTAATACAACTAATCCTGAAAGAGCAACAGGAAAGAGGGCTGCATATACCTGGAGAAAAGAGCAGACGTCACAGAACAGGGTAACATACCAAAGCTGTGGCCCGGCGGGACCCAAGCCGTTCCCCAACCCCAGCTCACTGGTGGTAGGAAGAGAAACGGAGCAGGGAGGGAGTGGAGGCTTGGGACTGCTGAATACCTAACTCCGGAGATCTGCTCTGGGAGCACAAACCTACATTTCATGGTGCTTGCATGATACTCTCGTGATTACGGAGTTGGAAAGCTAAGTCAGGCAGAATTCCTAAAGAGATTGATATTACAGCTACTTGTGGAAGGCAGGGATCCATATACAGTTGCTCTGGGACAAAAGAAAGGCGGGCAGTCTGAGAGACGTCCTAACAAGGAAGCCCTTAGCAAGAAGGCTGCTAAACGGGCAAGGATTGCACAGAGCTTACTGCTCAGGAGAGAGGACAGGTAGACAAAATTGTTCAGGTGCACTCTGTCCAGCAGGTTGGGAGCTTTGCCATATAGACTCTCATATTTAAGGAGGAAAAAGATCTTCCTCCTTAGACAATCTTCAGGTGCTCCACCTACATGGCTGGCTACACAGTTCCAAGGAACACCTCCGTGATACGCAGCCTAATGCGCCTTTCTCCTGGCCAGCCACACCTGGCTCGCAAACCAGCAAACCCTACCCTGGCGTTACCCAGCCAGAGGGAATTTCTGTCCACAAAAACTACAAACACAAACCATAGAGGCTTATACCTGTGTGATCAGCCAACTGGTTCAGGCAGTGGACACAGGCACAGAGCCAGGAAGCAGGAAACACCTCTTTCCTCCCCCCAGGCACCAATACCACTGCCCTCTGAACCCTGAAATTGCTTCCGGGGCTGAGCAGCTCCAGGGAGTAGAGCTTCTGGGCACTAGAGGGTGCCATATACAAATATGAAACACCAAAGGAACCTGGTTCAAAGTAAAATTATTAATACACTCCTGAGAAAGATTTAAATGACATCGACCTCATGACTCTTTCTGAAAGGGAGTTCAAAATAAAAATTAACATGCTTATGGAGGTACAGAAAGATATTCAAGAACTCAGAAATGAATTCTGGTTGGAGATCCAATCATTGAAGAGCACAATGGAGGGTATTAAAAGCAGACTAGATATGGTGGAGGAGACAATAAATGAAATAGAAACTAGAGAAGAGGAATACAAAGAAGCTGAGGCATAGAGAGAAAAAAGGATCTCTAAGAATGAAAGAATATTCAGAGAACTGTGTGACCAATCCAAATGGAACAATATTCGCATTATAGGGGTACCAGAAGAAGAAGAGAGAGAAAAAGGGATAGAAAGTGTCTTTGAGGAGGTAATTGCTGAAAACTTTCCCAATCTGGGGAAGGAGATAGTCTCTCAGGCCATGGAGATGCACAGATCTCCCAAGACAAGGGACCTAAGGAAGACAACACCAAGACATTGTAATTAAAATGGCAAAGATCAAGCAGCCAGAGAAACTATTAAAAGCAGCCAGAGAGAGAAATAAGATCACATACAAAGGAAAGCTCATCAGTCTTTCATCAGACTTCTCAACAGAAATCTTACAGGCCAGAAGGGAGTGGCATGATGTATTTAATGCAATGAGGCAGAAGGACCTTGAACCAATATTACTTTATCTGGCAAGATTATCATTTAAACTTGAAGGAGGGATTAAACAATTTTCAGATAAGCAAAACCTGAGAAAATTTACCTCCCACAAACCATCTCTACACTCTATTTTGGAGAGACTGCTATAGATGGAAGTGCTCCTAAGATTTAATAGCTGTCACCAAAGGTAATAAAATCACAGTAAAGAAAGTAGAACAACTAATTACTAAGCATATGCAAAATTAACTATCCCCAAAGTCAGTCAAGGGATAGACAAAGAGTACAGAATATGATACCTGATATATAAAGAATGGAGGAAGAAGAAGAAAAAAAGAACCTTTAGATTGTTTGTAATAGCAAATTGAGTTTAGACTCTTAGACAGTAAGGAAGTTAATCTTGAACCTTTGATAACCATGAATCTAAAGCCTGCAATGGCCATAACTAATACCTATCGATAATCACCCTAAATCTAAATGGACTGAATGCACCAATCAAAAGACAAAGAGTCACTGAATGAAAAAAAAAACAAGACCCATCTATATGCTGCCTACAAGAGACTCACTTTAAACCGAAAGGCATACACAGACTAAAAGTGAAGGGATGGAAAAAGATATTTCATGCAACTAATAGGGAGAAAAAAGCAGGAGTTGCAGTACTTGTATCAGACAAAATAGACTTCAAACCAAAGAAAGTCACAAGAGACAAAAAAGGACATTACATAATGATAAAAGGGTTAATCCAACAAGAAGATATAACCATTATAAATATCTATGCACCCAACACAGGAGCACCTACATATGTGAAACAAATACTAACAAAACTAAAAGGAGATATAGAATGCAACACATTCATTCTAGGAGACTTCAACACTCCACTCACTCTGAGGACAGATCAACCAGACAGAAAATAAGTAAGGAGACAGAGGCACTGAACAACACAATAGAACAGATGGACCTAACAGACATATACAGAACTCTACACCCAAAAGCAGCAGAATACATATTCTCAAGTGCACATGGTACATTTTCAAGAACAGATCATGTACTAGACCACAAAAAGAGTCTCGGTAAATTCAAAAAGATTGAAATTGTACCAACCACCTTCTCAGACCACAAAGGTATGAAACTAGAAATAAATTATGCAAAGAAAATGAAAAATCCCACAAACACATGGGGGCTTCACAACATTCTCCTAAATAATCAATGGATCAATGACCGAATAAAAACAGAGATCAAGCAATATATGGAGGCAAATGACAACAATAATTCAACACCACAAAATCCGTGGGGCACAGCAAAGGCCGTGCTAAGAGGAAAGTATATTGCAATACACGCCTACTTGAGGAAAGAACAATCCCATATGAGCAGTCTAAACTCACAATTAATAAACTAGAAAAAGAAGAACAAATGAGGCCCAAAGTCAGTAGAAGGAGGGACATAATAAAATCAAAGCAGAAATAAATAAAATTGAGAAGAATAAAACAATAGAAAGAATCAGTGAAAGCAAGAGCTGGTTCTTCAAGAAAATAAACATAATAGATAAACCCCTAGCCTGACGTATCAAGAAAAAAAACCGTCTACCACATACACAGAATCAGAAATGAGAAAGGAAAAATCACTACAGATCCCACAGAAATACAAAGAATTATTAGAGAATACCATGAAAAATTATATGCTAACAAACTGGATAACCTAGAAGAAATGGACAACTTTCTAGAAAAATACAACCTTCCAAGGCTGACCCAGAAAGAAACAGAAAATCTGAACAGACCAATTACCAGCAACGAAATTAAACTGGTAATCAAAAACCTACCTAAGACAAAACGCCTGGACCAGATGGCTTCACCGCTGAATTTTATCAAACATTTAGTGAAGACCTACTACCCATCCTCTGTAAAGTTTTCCAAAGAGTAGAAGAGGGAATACTTCGAAACTCATTCTATAAGGCCAGCATCACTCTAATACCAAAACCAGGCAAAGACACCACAAATAAAACTACAAACCAATATCCCTGATGAACACAGATGCAAAAATACTCATCAAAACATTAGCAAACTGAATTAAAAAATACATCAAAAAGATGATCCATCATGATCAAGTAGGATTTATTCCAGGGATGCAAGGATGGTACAACATTCAAAAATCCATCAACATCATCCACCACACCAACAAAAAGAAGGAAAAAACCACATGATCATCTCCATAGATGCTGAAAAAGCATTTGACAAAATTCAACATCCATTCATGATAAAAACTCTCAACAAAATGGGTATACAGGGCAAGTACCTCAACATAATAAAGGTCATATAAGACAAACCCACAGCCAACATTATACTTAACAGTGAGAAGCTGAAAGCTTTTCCTTTAAGATCAGGAACAAGACAAGATGCCCCGTCTCCCCACTTTTATTCAACATAGTTCTAAAGGTCCTAGCCGTGGCAGACAACACAAAGAAATAAAAGGCATCCAGATTGGTATAGAGGAAGTCAAACTGTCCCTGTTTGCAGATGACATGATATTGTACATAAAAAACCCTAAGGAATCCACTCCAAAACTACTAGATCTAATATCTGAATCCAGCAAAGTTGCGGGACACAAAATTAATATGCAGAAATCTGTGGCATTCCTATACACTAACAATGAACTAGTGGAGAGAAATCAGGAAAACAGTTCCATTCACTGTTGCATCAAAAAGAATAAAATACCTAGGAATAAACCTAACCAAGGAGGTGAAAGACCTATACTCTGAAAACTACAAGACACTCATGAGAGAAATGAAAGAAGATACCAATAAATGGAAACACATCCCATGCTCATGGATAGGAAGAATTAATATTGTCAAAATAGCCATCCTGTCTAAAGCAATTTACAGATTCAATGCAATTCCTATCAAAATACCAACAGCATTCTTGGATGAACTAAAGCAAATAGTTATAAAATTCAGATGGAATCAAAACAGACCCCGAATAGCCAAAGCAATCATGAGAAGGAAGAATAAAGCAGGGGGAATTATGCTTCTTGACTTCCAAGCTCTACCACAAAGCCACAGTAATCAAAGCAATTTGGTACTGGCACAAGAATAGAACCATACACCAATGGAACAGAGTAGAGAGCCCTGATATAAACCCAACCATATATGGGCAATTAATATATGATAAAAGAGTCATGGACACACAATGGGGAAATGACAGCCTCTTCAACAGCTGGTGTTGGCAAAACTGGACAGCTACATGCAAGAGAATGAAACTGGATTATTGTTTAACCCCATACACAAAAGTAAACTTGAAATGGATCAAGGACCTGAATGTAAGTCATGAAACCATAAAACTCTTAGAAGACAACATAGGCAAAAATCTCATGAGTATAAGCATGAGCAACTTCTTCCTGAAGGCATCTCCTTGAGCAAGGGAAACAAAAAGCAAAAATGAACTCATGGGACTACATCAAACTAAAAAGTTTCTGTATGGCAAAGGACCCCATCAACAGAACAAAAAGCCATCCTACAGTATGGGAGAATATATTTGTAAATGACATATCCGACAAGGGGTTAACATCCAAAATATATAAAGAAGTTACACACCTCAACACCCAAAAAGCAAATAACCCTACTTAAATGGGCAGAGGATATGAAGAGACAGTTTTCCAAAGAAGAAATTCAGATGGCCAACAAACACATGAAAAGATGTTCCACATCACTAATCATCAGGGAAATGCAAATTAAAACCACAATGAGGTATCACCTCACACCAGTAAGGATGGAAAGCATCCAAAAGACTAAGAACAACAAATGCTGGCGAGGATGCGGAGAAAGGGGAACCTTTCTACACTGCTGGTGGGAGCGTAAGCTAGTTCAACCGTTGTGGAAAGCAATAAGGAGATTCCTCAAAAAACTAAAAATACAAATACCATTTGACCTGGGAATCCCACTCCTTGGAATTTACCCAAAGAATACAACTTCTCAGATTAAAAAAGACATATGTTGTTTATCGCAGCACTTTTTACAATAGCCAAGATATGGAAGCAACCTAAGTGTCCATCAGTAGATGAATGGATAAAGAAGATGTGGAACATATATACAATGGAATACTATTTAGCGATAAGAAAGGAACAAATCCTACCATTTGCAACAACATGGATGGAGCTGGAGGATATTATGCTCAGTGAAATAAGCCAGGTGGAGAAAGACAAGTGCCAAATGATTTCCCTAATTTGTGGAGTATAACAACAAAGGAAAACTGAAGGAACAAAATAGCAGCTGACTCAGAGACTCCAAGAAGGAACTAGTGGTTACCAAAGGGAGGGGTGTGGGAGGGCACGTGGGGAGGGAGGGAGAAGGGCATTGAGAGGTATTATGTTTAGTACACATTGTGTGTGGGGTCACGGGGAAGACATTGTAGCACAGAGAAGGCAAATAGTGAATCTGTGGCATCTTACTACACTGATGGACAGCGACTGCACTGGGGTATGGGTGGGGACTTGATAATATGGGTAAATGTGGTAACCATATTGTTTTTTCATGTGAACCCTTCATAAGAGTGTATATCAATAATACCTTAATAAAAAAATAAAAAAAGAACAGGCACATACAAATGCAATTAGGAATGAGGAGAACTTACTAGTAGATGTAAATAGATGTTTAGTGTCATAAAGGACAAGGGAATCATCTTTTCTATAGGGTAAAAATCAATTGTTCCATTACAGTATAATTATTTGCTTTTCTATGGACTTAATTCATTTGTATTAGTATTTTTATTCATTTGAATAAATGAATGAAATTATTTATTATTTTATTCATGACTATTACATTCATCCTTCAATTACTTTAATTGACAGAGTTGGAAAATAACTTGGTCAAAGAAAAGGTGGGAATGTAAATTAGTTCAACTACTGTGGAAAGCAATATGGAGGTTCCTCAAAAAACTAAAAATAGAAACCCCATTTGACCCAGGAATTCCACTTCTAGGAATATACCCAAAGAAAGCAAGATCCCTGATTCAAAAAGACATATGCAACCTTATGTTTATTGAAGCACTATTACAATAGCCAAGATATGGAGGCAACGTAAGTGTCCATCAGAGATGAATGGATGAAGAAGATATGGTACATATACACAATGGAGTGTTACTCAGCCATGAAAAGAAAACAAATCCTACCATTTGCAACAACATGGATAGAGCTAGAGGGTATTATGCTCAGTGAAATAAGCCAGGCCAAGAAAGACAAGTACCAAATGATTTCCCTCATTTGTGGAGTATAACAACAAAGCAAAACTGAAGGAACAAAACAGAAGCAGACTCACAGAGTTCAAGAAGAGACTAGCAGTTACCAAAATGGAGGGGTAGGGGAGGGTGGGTCGGGAGGGAAGGAGGGAGATGAGGGTTGAGGGGTATTATGATTGGTATACATGGTGTGGTGGGGGCGTCACAGGGAAGACAGTGTGGCACAGAGAAGGCAAGTAGTGACTCTGTGGCATCCTACTACACTGATGGACAGTGACTTAAAAGGGTATGAAGGGAGAACTTGATAATATGGGTGAATGTAGTAACCACAATGTTTTTCATGTGAAACCTTCATAAGAGTGTCTATCAATGATACCTTAAAAAAAAGAAAATCTAAGGCATACACTCCTTAAATCAGAATATCCTGGAGGGCTTACTAGATAATATCCGTATTTCATTGAAAGGACATACAATAATCTCTTTTACCTGTTTCAAAGTCTTTCACAATTTTTGCAACTACAAAGCAGTATTTTAGCTGACAACCACCTTCATCTAATGTTAAAGAAACACAAATGAGAATGTGTATTTTCATTCTAAGTCACAATGTTTCGGTATCTCTATGTAATGAAGTCATTGTTTTGAGAACTTTATATACTGTTTTAAATTTACTAAGCAATCCAATCATTGCAGGAGGTCAAAGAGTTAACAAGTAATCCATCCAAAACTTGGCAACAACACATGAAGTCAGTTGGCATCCTGTAGACAATAATCAGATTGACACCTTAAATAAACCTAGCAGACAAAACACATAACCATTCCTGTAAGAAACTGTATATATCCACATGACATTGTTATTCAGAGGTTCTGAAGGAAAGGCATAGATAGTGTTCCGGGCTAAATACTGACATTCCAAGACAGGCATGTGTCACAGACATTTCAGGTTTAGTTCCAGACCACTGCAATATTGCAAGTATTGCAAAAAAGTTAAGTCAAATGAATTTTTTGGTTTGCCAGTACATATAAAAGTTGTTTATACCATACTGTAGTATGTGAAGTGTGCAATGGCATTACATTAAAAAACAATGTAAATAACTTAATTTTAAAAAACTTTATTGCTAAAAAATGCTAAACATCATCTAAGCTTTCAGCAAGCTGTAACCTCAATGTTGATAGCTACTGACAGATTAGGGTAGTGATTGCTGAAGGTTGGGGTAGCTGTGGCAATTTCTTAAAATAGATGAGAATTGTATCTGTCATATCAACTGACTCTCTTTTTTAAAGTATCACTGATAAACAATCTTACGTTCGTTTCAAATATACAAAACAGTAATTCAACATTTACCAATATTATCAAGTTCTCACCCCCTCCAGTGCAGGCACTGTCCATCAACGTAGTAAGATGTTACAGAATAATTAACTGTATTTTCCATGCTGGACTACCATTCCCGTAACCAACCTATATTGTGATTGCTAATTATTGTGCCCCCTTATCCTCTTCCCTGTCCCCCATTACCCTCCCCAACCCCTTCCCTTTGGTAACCACTAGTCCCTTCTCAGTTTCTGTTCGTAAACTTCTGTTTTGCTTTGTTTTTATATTCCACAAATAAGTGAAATCATTTGGTATTTGTCTTTCTCCACCTAGCTTATTTCACTGAGCATAATACCTTCCAGCTCCATATAGGTTGTTGCAAATGGGAGGATTTATTTTTTTTTATGGCTGAATAATATTCCATTGTGTATATGTACCACCTTTCTTTATCCATTCATCTACTGATGGACACTTAGGTTGCTTCCATATATTGCCTACTGCAAACAGTGCAGCGATAAATATAGGAGTGCGTATGTCTTTTTGAATCTGGGATCTTGTTTTCTTTGGGTAAATTTCTAGGAGTGGAATTACTAGCTCAAATGATATTTCTATCTTTGGTTTTATGAGGAACCTCCATATTGCTTTCCACAATGGTTGCACCAATTTACATTCCTACTAACAGCGTAGTTCCCATTTCATCACATCCTCGCTAGCATTTGTTATTTCTTGAACTGACTCTCCTTTTCATGAACGATTTCTTGGTAGCATGCAATGCTGTTTGATACCATTTAAGCCAAAGAACTTCTTTCAAAATTGGAATCAATCCTCTCAAACCCTGCCACTGCTTTTTCAACTAAGTTTATGTCATATTCTAACTCCTTTCTTATCCAACAATCTTCACAGCATCTTCACCAGTAGCTTCCATCTCAAGAAACTACTTTCTTTGTTCGTCCATTAGAAGCAACTCCTCATCTGTTCAAGATTTATCATGAGATTGCAACAATTAAGTCACATCTCCAGGCTGCACTTCTAATTCTGGTTCTCTTGCTATTTCCACCACATCTGCAGTCACTTCCTCCATGGAAGTCTTGAACCTCCTCAAAGTCATCCATAAGGGCTGGAGTCAACTTATTCTAAAGCTGTTAATGTTAATATTGTGACATCTTCCCATGAATCACAAATGTGTTTAGCAGCATCTAGAATGGTGAATCCTTTCTAGAAAATCTTCAATTGACTTTGCCCAGATCCATCAGGGGAATCACTATCTACAGAAGCTATAGCCTTATGAAATGTAGTTCTTAAATAATAAAACTTGAAAGTTGAAATTACTCCTTAATCCACAGCCTAGAAGAACAGATGTGTGAGAAGGCATGAAAACATTAATCTCATTGTACATCTCCACCAGAGCTCTTGGGTGACCAGGTACACTGTTGATGAGAGGTAGTATTTTTAAAGGAATCTTTTTTTCTGAGCAGTAGATCTCAGTGGGCTTCAAATACTCGGTAAACCACGTTGTAAACAAATATGCTGTTATCCAAGCATTGTTTCATTTACAGAGCACAAGCAGAGTAGATTTAGCATAATTTTTAAGAGCCCTAGGATTCCCAGAATGACAAAC
Source organism: Smutsia gigantea (assembly GCA_032199065.1). Lineage (NCBI taxonomy): Eukaryota > Metazoa > Chordata > Mammalia > Pholidota > Manidae > Smutsia > Smutsia gigantea. Next base: position 480,774 of record JAVSCE010019915.1, read on the forward strand.
ACTGACTTTAACCTAATGTCACCAGCTATGTTAGCCCCAAACAGAGGGTGACAGTCCTTCGAAGCCAGTCATTGACTTAGATGGCATCGTCTTCCAATGGAAGGCTGTTTCATCTACACTGAAATCTGTTGTTTAGGGTAGCCACCTTCATTACTTAACTTAGATCTTCTGGATGACCTGCTGTGGCTTCTACATCAACTGCTGCTTCATGTACTTCTATGATATAAAGATGGTTCCTTTCCTTAAATCTCATCAACCAACCTCTGCTAGCTTCAGACTTTTTTCTGCAGCTTCCTCACCTCTCTTAGCCTTCACAGAATTGAATAGAGTTAGGGCCTTACTCCAGATCAGGCTTTGGCTGACAGAAATGTTGTAGCTGTTTTCATCTATCCAGACACTAAAACTTTCTATGAGCAGTAAGGCTGATTTGCTTTCTTATCATTCATATGTTCACTGGAGCAACACTTTATAAATTTCCTTCCAGAACTTTTCCTTTGCATTCACAGGTTGGCTAACTGGAGCAAGAGGCCTAGCTTTAAGTTTGTCTAGGCACTTGACATGCCTTCCTCACCGAGCTACATCATTTTTCGCTTTTGATTTAAAGTGAAAGACATATGACTCCTTTCACCTGAACATTTACAGGCCACTGTAGGGTTATTAACTGGCCTAATTTCAGTATCGTTTTCTCAGGGAATAGGGAGGCCAAGGGAGAAAGATGGGGGAGAACAGCCTGTCAGTGCAGCAGTCAGAACACATACAATGTTTATTAATCAAGTTCACTGTCTTATATAGGTGCAGTTTGGGGTGCCCCATAGCAACTGCAATAGTAATGTCAACAATCATAGATCATGGACCACCATAACAAATATAGTGAAAAGTTCAAGAATTACCAAAATGTGACCCAGAAATTTTAAGTGAGCAAATGCTGTTGGAAAAAGACACCGGTAGACTTGCTCAATGCAGGATTACCACAGACCTTCCATCTGTAAAACCCACAGTGCAACAACAGGAAGCGCAATAAAATGAGGTGTGCCCATAAAAGGTTTTTTCCATGTATTCATTCACCGACCTGCCTAGAAATTCATTTCGAAAGTTACAGTGAAACATGTGGAAAATAAATAGGCAAGAAACAAGTGAATTTTTAAAAGGAGTAACAGAAAGACTCTAGCCCTATGATATAAGTATTATAATGGTCTAATTAAATCACTATGGTACTAGGATAAGAATAGACAGCTAATTGGAAGAGGAAAGAGAGCTCAAATACAGATGGAGTCAAGAAATCCCCTATTTACTGCTACTCCCTCTTGTGCCCAACTATAGCCATTTAACTACAGAATACCTTCTGGCTAAGCCCAAATGTAGCCTGCCCCAAAGCTATATATCCTAAATAAAAGTTTGCCTGTACACAGAAATTGTCCACTTACTTACAGCCTGCAAGTCAGTCCTCCCACTAAAAGGAAGGGCTTGGTGTAGAAAAAGTCCCTCAAAATTACAGAGAAAACACATGACAACTACCCATACTTGCCAGTCCTTCAATCATAAGTAAATATCCAAATAAGGATTATCAGACATATGAGGACAACGAACTGCCTGAAATAGGTCACAGATGAAACAAACAGAGGGGCTTCCTGATAAAAACAGAGATAATTTTTAAAAATCTACCATAGATAGATGGCAGTTAAGCAGGTCCCAGAAAAAGTCAACTGACAAAAAAGTAAAAGAGAAGTCACTAGAACTTGCCATCCAGGATAAATTCTTTCTGGGGCGGCAGTTTAGGAGAGAGTTGGATTTCCTTTTCCTTTGGGTATGATTCTACAATAAAGAATATTTATATACTGAATACTATAAAATGCTGCTTAATGGTCTTTATAATTCAGAAGAAATACTATGTATTTAAGCATACTTACACTCTATTTAACACTTATTTCATTCTATTTTGAATTAAATTATTTCAACTACAGAATATGCTATTTTGAGGGCCTGGGCTCTATCTTTACCTACTTCCCTTACACTTTTGCTCCCAAACAACTAGATAGTACCATGAGTATTGTGGTGTTCAGTAAATGTTCATTTCATTTTCTTTTTCTGCCTCATTTTAAAAGTAATTCATGCACATGCAAAAGACTCAAGGAATATAGCAGGGAAATAAAGTCCCTACTACTACTGAGAGTTAAATAAATAGCTAATCCCATCATCTTTCATAGTAGGGAGTCAATAGAAACAAGTAATGTTTAAATAGGTAATATTTATTTTGAATTATAAAATCAGATAGAAGTGAATTTTAAGTACTACAATTATTTTACTATGGCTAATATATTCTGAAGAACTAAAGGTTTGAAAAATTGATATGTGAGATAGCATTATCTGAATGGCAGGACAATTCAAAAGGCTCCTTCTTACCTGAATAGCTTCCACCTTAGTGGTCCACTCTCGAGCCTTTTGTAAGGCTTCTTTCAGGGCCAACACATTGGGTAGAAAGGCTGGAATGTTCTTAGCTTCGTTCACGATGCTTTCTAAACTTGCCACGCTGTGCCGTGGTCTAAAAAAACACAAAAATAAGGCATCTAGATGCATGAGGAAAAGTCAAATTGTTACCAACATTTTAATAACATTTTACAATGTGTAGAGAATTTTCATATATATGATTTCACTGAATTCTTAGCCCAATCCTGTAAGGCAGGCAAAGCAGCTATTTATTTCCATTTTACAGATAAGAAAACTTCAGTTCAAAGATTATTTTCCCCAGTCACTTAATGTAGTAAAATGCACACCTAAAATATTGACTCAGCATGAGTCTCGGATCCCATGCTCTTCTCATGCCACTGAACTGCCTCTACTCTGGTGCTCTTCTCACTATTCTACAATGCCTCTGTGTGGTATCTGAAATTGTCAGAGACACGATACACAGCAACGTAGAAATCCATTAATCCATTAATGTTGACTATGTACATTTAATCACATTCATTAACACTGAGTTATATAAAGATGAGTAGAACACAGACCTTATCCACAACTAATCAGAATACAAAAATTGTACTGGGGACTAATTAATTCTGCCTCAGAGTTGAGAAGGGCTTGAGTTAGGTCTTAAAGAAGTGTGATTTTTGTCAAGTGAAAGGTTAAAGAAAAAAAATAGGAATATAATGAAAAAAAACATAGAGAAACATTCAAAAATGACTTGATAATCCAATTTAAGATGGGAGGTGGTATGAGGATGGAAGGTGAGGTAAAGAGTAATAAGAGCAAGAAGTAAGGGAACTTTTCAGGAAAGAAAGATGCACACAGATTAAGATGTTTTAGGAGCCATGAAATTCGCTATGGAAGCAATGAGAAGCTCCTAAGGGTAGGACGGTTTCATCATTCATGAACCCTACTATGTGCAGGTACTGTGCTAGGTCCTGGAGATTATTAATGGAAGGAATGATAGAGTCCTTACCTCCTGAAACTTTTTAATCTTGGGGTGGAGAGGGATTATTACTGAGTTATGATGCACCATTAAGTGTAATGATGAAGAAAAGTAAAGATGCTATCAGAATATATCGTAGGAGGACCTACTTGACTTAGCAGATTAAGGAAGTCTTCCCAGAGGTAACCTCTAAGCTTTTTTATCCTTTTTGAATAGGAGTTAGTCAGGAAAGCTGAGGCCAGAGTCAGGTTAGGGGTGATAGAGGTGCATCACAGCAGGTGGGCAGAGAAGTGTTCCACAGCTCAACAAATAAACAAATAAATGTGCAAAGGTCCAGAGACAAGAATGAACATGGCATATTTGAGGAACCACAAGCAGAAAATCACTATGTCTGGAACATACAATGTGAAAGAAAAAAGGCAAGGGATGAGGGTGGATATTTAAACAAGGAGCCAGGTTATAGATGGCCCTAAAAATCAGGTTAAACAACTTCATCCCAAGAGGAATGGAAAAAGCAAAGGGATTTAAACAAGGGAGTCCAACAGTCACACCTGTACTTAGGAAGCTATCAGCTGCAGTGTGGAGAATGGATTAGAACCTGCTGTTGTGATCTACGGTCAGGTATGATAGCAGCTCAAAGAAAAGAATCAAAGTAAGAAATATGGAGGAAATATCATCAGCATGACTTGGTGATTAACTGAGTCTGAAGGTAAGGAAATTGATGGGGGGTCAAAGTTGATTTCCAAAGTACTGGCTTGTTTAGATGAGTGAAAAATGGTATACATTAATGAAAAAAGGAACAAAGGGAGAGATTATAGGAAGCAGTTAATGAATCCAATTTTGGGTATGGAGAATTTAAGGTACTGATGGGACAGCCAATGGAATTATCTAATCGGCAGATGGTATCTACAAAAAAATCTATGTTATAGATGAGAATTTGGAGTTGGTATGAATATGGTAATGGAGCCCAGAAATTAGATAAAATTTCCAGGGAGATGTACAGAATGAGAAGTAGTCTAGGGCAGAATCTTAAGGAAAGCCATTACTTAAGAAGCAGAAAGAGAAGGCCAAAGGGAGAGGAGATCAAGAAAAGAATGGTCAGTAGTTAACCAATGCTAAGAGATAAAGAATTATTAATGATGTGCTACAGAAAAATAACTTTGACAGGAGTTAGAAAAGGTTAGATTCTAATTCCCACTATCCCACCCATCCCATCCTCTACTTTTTTTTTAATCAATTTTATTTTCTTCATTGAACTAATTACCTGAAATTCATTCATTGATTCACTTATTCACTTGTCTCTCCCCACTAGAATGTTGGCTCTATTTTAGAGCAGGAACCTCATGTGTCTGTTTCCCAACTGTCTCCATAGCACCTCAAAATAATGTGTGCCATGTATTAGTACTCCGTAAGTACCGAACTGCAAAAATCAGGGGAAAATACAGGAGTACTGTAACTAGGTCAGTGACAATGGAGATGAGGAAGACAAGATGAGAAAGATATTTTTTGAGGCAAATCACCAAAACTTGGTGACTGAAACAGGGAAGGGGGAAAAGAAATTTTCAGATAATACTACCAATAAAATTTCATTTGGTAGACAATGGTCAGCTCATCAGGTATACCAAATCATAGTTTTGCATTCCAAAATTAGTTAGCTTCTTCCCTTTTAATATCCTCCCACCTCCTGGAAATGTCATGACTCTAAAGACACAGAGTAATTTGAATGTTTCAGATAGGAAAAGTACGATAAATTTTAGTACATATTCTCCATGGCACCCGAACAGCAAAATACCCAGCATACATAGAGCCTTGGCTGAAGAGGCAGTTGATTAAATCATCTAAGGCTCTTCCAATCAAATGCATCCAAAAGAAGTGGCTGGCTAAATAGGTAAGTACATGGAGACTTTGGAATGAAGCAGAAAATGCTTTAAGTTTGGGCTGTGTTATTTAATAACTATGTGATCTCTTTACCCCAGTTTCCACATCCTCACAATAGAAAGTATATAAATATAAGAAATATTTTCATGAAAAAAAGTAGGTGATATATGGTCAAACCACGAATAGTTTACTTAAATCTCACAAACCCAATGGGGCACCAATGCTAAAAAAGCTGCTTAACATTCTCATGTCTGATTTTTATCTCCCACAATTTTCCTGCATAAATCCTCCACTCTAATAGAGCCCATTTAACTTCTGCCACCTGAACACACCCTATGTATTCTTTAAATTTAGCTAATGATATTTCTCTTACCTCCCCTTCCACTTCAATCATACTCATTCTTCAAGGATCCACCCAAGTTTTTACTTTTCTCTCAAGCTTCTCTTCTGACCATCTAAGCTAACAATCATCTCTCCTCCTCTTGAATTCCTATAGCATTTTTCTGTTCCTCTCAGTTAACAGTAACATACTACATGGGCTTTGTGTTTCTTAGCTCCTTCATTTAGTAATGGAATCCTCAGTACTAATTTCTATCACTTAAACTGCCTAACAAAGTACGCTGCACACAATGTGCACATAGTATGTGATAACTTAAGGATTGGTCAGGGAAGGCACAAGACATTTAAATATTTAATGAAACAGACTGTTATTATCTCCCGTTCTACTCTCTGACTTAGCTATTAAAAAGGCAAGTCACCAATATGTGTTTACCTTGCCTGTAGGCAGACTTTTGCCTTTTCTTCCCATCGCTCAGAGACTGTAAGGAGCTCCTGTAGTTCAGCCATTGCTTTCTCCACAGCATGGTGGGGTGCCAACCCCACCCCAGAATCTATCAATTTCTTCATTACATCCAAAGTGACTTGTTGTGGATCTGATAGGGTCAGTCTTACTTCATCCAACCATCGAGCCTGCTGTAGCTCTTGCTTCAGTCGGGCTAATTCAGGTAGTTCCACATAGAGACTAGAGCCCATGTCTATCAGCATCTGGAGTTTGGAAGAATCTGGGGTTTCATCCATCATGGCCCCTTGAGCACGTTCATGAAACTCTTCCACATCATCCAGCAGATTCTGAAAAGGTCAAAAGAATAAAAGTAAAAACGGAAATTTAGAAGATACAAAATGAGTAAAGAGTAGACATAATTCAGGCAAACTATCAAATTCTAGGCCATAATAATCTCACCAACATAGCATCAAATAGATATCATACTTAAAGGTATAAATATGCTTCTCTATACTTACTTACCTAATCCTACTTTTAAGATATGATTAATTCATTCAAAGAATATTTAATGACTGCTGACTCAGATGCAGGCACTGTCCTAGGCTCACAGCACTAAACAAAGCATACAAAGTTCTTGTATTCAAGGAACATGCAATTTAATATAAGTTGCCAGATAATGAATACATGAGTTAAATGTTTCAGCTATGAAAACAAAACAGGACAACACAACAAAGAATGACCAGAGGTCACAAAGTAAAATATTGCTTTGCAATGCTGGTCATGGAAGACAGATGAACTGAAACTAATATGAGGAGACAGAGATAGGAACCATAAGAAGATCTGGAGGAAGAGCAGTTCAGGCAGGGCAAATAATTGCAAAAACTTCTGAAGACGAATGAGCTTGTTATCTTGCTCCGAGGAGCAAAGTGGATGAGGAAAAAATGTAGTTAAAGAATAAGTAGAGGTCAGATTACATAGTGACTTATACATGATAATGAGTTTGCATTTCATTCTAATGGCTCTGGGGAACCACTGGATGATTTTAACAACAGGGAAGTGATATGATTTGATTTATATTTTACATGATGACTCTGGCTACTAAATGAAAAAAAAACTGTCAGGGACAAGAGCAGAAGAAGGGAGACCAGTTAAAGAGGCTGTTGCAGTAATCTAAGGTCAGATTCTAGTGGTTTAGAGCATAGTTTAAGTAATGGAGATGACTTTGGGATACACTGTTGAGAGCAACTGTTTAGTGACTGGATATAAAGTATAAAGGAAATGAACTGAGGATTTCGATTCACTAAAGGGCTTTCAAAATGCCCTTCAGGCTGACAAAGGGAAATGCAGTTGGAAGTGGAGATTTGAGAACCAACAGGATATAAGGGATATTTAATGTCACTGAGCAAAAAAGAAGATATCAGGACCTAAAGTAAAGAAAGGGCTTAGACTCCTAATATACTCCATCACTTAGAAATCAAGCCGAGGAGAACAAACAGCAAAGACGACTAAAAAGAAGGAATTGTGAACGAACTAAGAAAACTAGAGAGTGTGTTGTCACTGATGTTTAGAGAAGGAAGTCTCTGAGGAAGGAAAGCACAGTCAACTATCAAAATGTTATGACAAGGAGTAACACAAAAACGATGCTAGAATCCACAAGCTGATAACCCTGATTAAAAAACATTTTAGATAGCCTACCCACAGTCAAATCATAAAAACACATCACAAACTATCAAAAGATCATAAACTATGCAGATTAATATGTTTCATACATACTTTTGAGATTTCACATTTTCATTGAACCACCAGGGCCCTGGTAATTTGAGAGGTCTGCATTTTTAAAAGCTCATGAACTAGTAACTCACTGATACATTCAGATTCTTTTAACTGATTTCTTGCATTTCAATTACATCTATGTTAAATGGGAGTTCTGGCCTAAAATTTATATAGAAAAAAAGAATTATAAACTAGCATTAGTTCCAGAATTGTAAAGGGGGAACTGAAGGCTAAGAATGAAACCAAGAGATTCTTCCTGCCCACTAAAATAACCTTAAGCAGAAGCACTTCTGTAAGAAAACAAACAGAACAAAATACTAGTCAAAACCACTATTCTGTTTACCCAAAACAATAGCCCATACTATAAAGGATATTACCCATGAAATGAATGTAATACTCCACCTTTACTTGTCGAGCTTGGCTGATGACACATGGAAGACTAAAAAGTTGTTGAACAAAGGCCTTCAATTCTTCTACTGTCAGTTTGGTCCGAGTCCTCCCACTATCTGGGCTCTGCCTAATGTGAAATAATATTGAGATGTAAGTAAGAAAAATTCACATTCTTTCTGTTATCAAAGGGGCTTCTAGTCTCTAGAATTATAAAATTGCACTCTTTTAACTACGTGCCAAGCAATCCCAGAATCCTAGTGTTTGAGGGTTCCACTCCAATGGTGGTCACTTCCAAATTAGGTTTTTAGCTCTTTAGTTAATGACTCAAAGATTCAACTCTCCAAGTTACACAGTTCCTCCAATCTTAGAACTATTAAACATTTCAAACATTCAATAAATTCCTTACAGTAAAATACTAAGTTCATTGATAAAACTCAACCTCCTACCTCAAGAAGTTTAACAATGTGGAATAAGGGCCTTTAATCTGGCTCAGGAGACAATAAACCCTCTGAAACAGATTAAAAATTTTGTGTATATGGGCACTTTTCTGAGAAAAGGGTCCCTAAGCTTTGCCAGGTTCTCCTAGGGGGGGATCAATGACCCAATGACAGGTGAAGATTTCCTCATCAATGTCTAAAAAAGGTTAACTGATAAAATGGTAGATAAAAGTATAGAAAATAATTTAAAACCCAATGTGAACTGCTATAGACAAAGCCATCCAGATACAAGGAATGTGTTTGAATGAATACGAACAATACCACATGGAACTTAACACAGGAAATTATATCACATCAAGGATGTATACTTCTACACTCCTTCACAACACCCTCCCCTGCATCCACCAAGGCCACTCTCTGCTGCCACCTGCCTTCAGCCTGTAGTATCATTTATTTATTTACAAATACCTTCTGCACACCTACTACGTGCCAGGCATTGTTCTAAGCACAAGAAATATACCAATGAAAAAAAGGAAAAAGTCCCTGACATTCTAAGCCTAGAATACATTGTAGTAGGGTTAGAAAGAAAGGAGAAGACAGACAATAATATAAGTAAATTAGTGTATCAGGAGATGACAGGGATGGGAGATAAAGCAGGAAAGAAGACTAAAAAGACTGCAATTTTGAAGGGATATCAGAGGAGGCCTCTCTGAGAATATGGCATCTGAAAAAAGACTTGAAAGAAGTGGGGGACAAAGCACCAGAATATCAGAGGAAGACAGAACTCCAAGCAAGTATGAAGGCCTAAGCAGGTATGCGCCTGGTGTGTACGAAGAACTATAAGGGGAAGACGGTTCAGATTAGAGCGAGAAAGGGATAGTAGTAGGAGGTAAGATTAAGGCATTACTGAAGGAGGGAGGGACATGGCCACAAGAGGTCAAAGATAAAGTAAGGCCTCACAGGCCAGTTAAAATTTTGGCTTTTACTCTGAGGAAAAGAGAAAACCACTAGAGAACTTAACTCTTCTTAATCTTACCTGTGTTTCTGCTTTTTGCTCAGAAGCAGCTGAGCCACAGATGCACAGGTCTCAGCTTCTTTTACAGCATCCCTGAGTTTTCTAAAGAGATCATTCTCTGGGTATTTCCTATCCTCAGCATCTTCCAGCATTACTCGTAATTCAATCAAATCTGTAAAAATAAATAAAAGCCATATACTATGACCATAAACATAAAAAGCCACTTAAAAATATTCACCAACTTATCTCAAGTGAGTCATCAACCTATTAGCAGAAACATACTGCAGCTATGAAAATCTCACCAGGGCAACAAAAGCTTATGACCAGGTGATTATTCCTAAACCTTACAGACAATTTCTCTCAGATAAGGCAATTTCTCTTTGTCAATTATTAATCCATTGGCAACAATGGCTTCTCAAGGTATTTAGCTACTGCAAATTAGCTATCTGTCCCACTTTATATCAACTTTTTCACTGAAAAGATTCTCAAATAGAAAATTAAGTCTATAGTCAACCAACCCTTTAGTCTCAAATCTCATGAAGCATAGGATTTTTCCTTAATGGAGGAAAAAAAACCAAGGCCTCTTTCAAAGTGACAATTACAGCAAATGCATACAAGAGGAGGAGACTTAACCTTTCTTGTGGTTGAAGTTGGCAGATAATGCCTCTGTAACACGACTGACCCATGTATCATAGGACTGTGCCCTGACTTTCACACCATATAGCAGAGAAGGGAGGTCCTCTAATGGGTAGCGATATCTAAAACAACAAAAACACAGAAATAAAAATTTCAAAAACAATAACTTGAAAATAAATTAATATTTAAGTACAATCAGCTTAAGAAAAGTACAATGGCCAGGTAAATGGGGTCTTAGTAAACATAAAGAGAAAAATCAAAGAAGCCCACAGCGTTTTAATTCAGTGAGAGACAAGGAACATGTTAAATAAACTGATAAAGACTAATTTTTGTTGCCAAGTTTGAGGGCCAACTTTAAAGAACTAGTCCTCAAGAAGGAAGGCAAACAGACAAGAAGTTACCAGTCCAGCCACAGAGAAGGGAATTATCCACAACAACACTGACACTTGGTTTTAAAAGAATATAATGGAAGTTTTACAAGAAACTTCTTGATACCTAAGACATTTCTTCTGCATGGGGCAGGGGCAGAGATCAGTTGGATGGTAAAGACACACAAGCCGCTCAGGATTACAGGAGCATGTCAGAGCAGAGAGAAAACATGTGGTTCTGCATGCTGAACACTGTCGCTCATCATCAGGAACAAGTTCAAACACTTCTTCTTCTGACATCATGACACCCTGAAATACAATTTATATCACCAGATCAAGTCTTTCTAGTCTTACAAGTATCAAAGAACTCAAGTCAATAAATTGTTTTATGGACAAATCTGACTAAAGATGTGAACATGGAAAGTTACAATGGCACATCATCAAAATACTTTCTAAAAATAATCATTACCTATTTTTAAAAAATGCACAAGATTAATAAATACTGGTGTGTAAGAATGCATATTTGACTGATACAACTATTTTTAAAACACAAGGAAGTTACCACTACAAAGGTCAAACTGTCGTTTTTTTTTTTGAGGGGAGGGAGGGAAGCTGTAATTAGGAGGTATTTTTGGGGTGGCTGACAAGAGTTCCAGTTCTTGAGCAGAATCATGATGACAACAAAGTTTACCATATAATAAATTCATGAAATTATAGTTTTTTTGTGTTTTTCTTTTCCTCAAAACAAGAAAAACATTAATTAAAAAAAGAGAGATGTCAATAAGGATAATACATCCTTGAACCAGATATATTAGTAACTTATGATCTGAAAATAACACTGATGATAGGTACAGGTTTATGCAAAGATAAAGTACAAAATTAAACTACACCACTATCCACTTCAGCAAGGCATTAAAGACAAAGTTCAGTTCAGTACACCAGTTTAAGAAAATAAGAGTATTTGAAGTCCACTCTACAAAGACTTCTATTTAATTTGCAAGGGCTCCCTTTACAATTTCTCCTTACTTGAGCAAGGTACGTATAAACCTAATTATACTCAGAGCAAACTTTTTTCCCACTTAAAGAAGGTGAGAACCTGATAATTTATTCACTGGCAGACACCAATCCAATTATTTCAAAACATACTTTGTTTTTGATATTGGCTTAATTTAGGTGTCTCCTGACTATATACTCTTATAAATCTTTCCATTTTCTCCTATTAGCATTTAATATTTTCTTTAAAAATTATTTTTATGTAGAGAAGGTTCCAAATGCACTGCAGGTATTTCTTGGTTTACAAGAATTTATGCAGCTTCAGAACAGCTGGCAGACAAGACTAACAAAGTCCTGGCTGCTTCAAGAAATTTTACAACATTTCCCCAGGTGTATTCCAAGGACCATTAGTCCTACAAGATATTCTGGAAAAAAATAGAGAAATAAATTCTTTTTGGGGAAATGCTATTATATCCCTCCCAACTTAGAGATTAACAATGAATACCAGCATACGCCTAAAGGATCAAAATTTTACAGTAAAGAATCCAAAATTCCTTTTTTCCTTGACCCACCATCATTTCCCAAACTTTTCTATCACAGAACAATTTTTCCTTGTAATACATTCTAACATATTATATAGTTTACATTCCTCAAAAAACTTTGGAAAAGGAAAATCATAAATTATCAAGAGGGACCAGAGAAGAAAAACATCAGAAATGCGAATTAAAATGGTGTTTGAAATAATCCAGGTGAGAAAATCAAGGAATGGAACAGAACAGTAGCAGTCAAGAAAAAAGTGGGGTGGGAAGGCAGTGATGAGACATCAACAAAATAAACAAAAATTTTAAACTAGCTAATGGAGATGGATGAGTCAAGGATGGTATTAATGATCCTGGACCTTACTGAAACAGGCAATTAGGAAAGGAAAAGGGTTTGTGAATGGGTAGAGAGAGGAGATTATGTTCTATATTAGATACTGCAACTGAGATGACAGAATCTAAACAGAAAGGTAAACACATGGAGATGCAGATTACAATGGGCAACTGGACATACTGCTTTTTCAAAGTGACAATAATTCCTGTATTTGCAATAAGAACAGGAAACACCAAGAGGTGAGAAATCAAACCACAAGGTAACAGCTTACAGAGAATTAAAATCCTAGGGATGGCTAGGATTTCCTTGAAAAACAGCACAAAAGGAAAACAAAAAAAGGTCAAAGGCTGAACCCTGCAAACACTGGCAGTTGAGATACAAGAGGAAAATGAGAGAAAATGAGGACACTGACCACAGAAAAACCACTCAAGAAGTTTTTTAGGAAAAGATGAAAACTTTTATCAAGATAAGAAAGACAAATGCATGATGCAAATAAAGAGCAGAGGGAATTATCTAGAAACAAAGGAATTATCTAGAAACCTAAGTTCATAGAGAAATTTGATCAAAGTATAAATTATTATGAAATGTGATATTCAAACTACCATAGAACACAAAAAATTAATGCCCCCAAAATAATGCAGGTTAAATCTGAAATGAGACTATACCACAAAAACTTACATCATGAGTACCTAATGTATTTAAATTTTTACCAATATACTTAAATTTCAAACTTCAAAAGACAAACTCCAGGCAATGGGAAAAAGAAATTCCATTTTAAATAAACATATTTTAAATGAATAATCTAAGTTTCCACTTCAGGAAACTACAAAAAGAGCTAATTAAATCCAAAGTAAGCAGAAGAAGTAGTAAGAATTAGACAGGAAAATAATGAAACTAAAAACAGGAAATCAATAGAGAAAAATCAATGACACCAAAAGCAATTTTTTTGGAAAAATTCAACCAAACTGAAATTAGCCAGGCTAAGAAAAAAATAAAGAGGACACAAACGTCAACAATCAGAAATGAAAGAGGGGGACATCACTACAGACCCAAAGGACATTGCAAGGATAATAAAAGAATACTTTAAACAACTCTATACCCACAAATTTCCTATGTAGATGAAATTAACCATTCCTTAAAAACACAAGCTGTCAAAACTTACACAATTGAAGACAATCTGAATAGGTCTGTATCTATTAATGAAATTTAATCATTAACTAAAAAACTTCCAAAACAGAAAGTACCAGACCCCAGTGGGCTCACTGGCAAATTTCCAACAAATATTTATGGAAGAAATTATACCAATTCTCCACAGTCTCTTGGGGATAGACACAGAGGGACTACTTCTTAATTCATTCTACGAACCAGCATCACCCTAATACCAAAACCAGACAAAGAAATTATAAGAAAAAAAAAACCTGTAGGCCAGTATCTCTCATGAACATAGATGCAAAAATCCTCAACAAAGTATTAGCAAACTGAACCCAAAAATGTATAAAAAGAACTACACACTATGACTAAGTGGGATTCATCCCAGGTATGTAATGTTGTTTCAACATTCAAAAATCAATTAATGTAATCTCACATCAATAATGTAATCTATAATATCAAAAATTACATGATCATATCAATAGATACAGAAGAGGCTTCTGACAATATCCAAAACCCATTCTTGATAAAAAAAACTTTCAATAGACTTTCAACTTGATAAAGAATGTCTACAAAAAACCTATAGTTGACATCACTGTTAATGCTAAGAAACTTTCCCACTAAGATCAGGTACAAGGCCAAGAATGTCCTCTCCCACCACTCCATTTCAATATCGTACTGGAAGTCCTAGCTAAAGCAGTAAGACAAAAGGAAATAAAAAAGGAATACAGATTGGGAAGGAAAAAACAAAAATCTCTTTTCACAGATGACAAGATCATCTTTGTAGAAAACCTTAAAGAATCAACAAACACACTCCTAGAACAAGCAATTATGGCAAAGTTACAGGATACAAGGTTAATATATGAAATCAATCTCTTTCCTACATACTAGTAATGAATAAGCAGAATTTTAAATTTACAAACTCATTACCATTAATATTAGCACACCCAAAAATGAAACATTCAGGTATCTAACAAGACATGTACAAGGAGGGAAACTACAGAACTCTGATGAACAAAATCAAAGAAGAACTAAGTAAATGGAGAGATACTCAAGGTTCATGGATAAGAAGACTCAATATTCAAGATTTCAGTTCTTCCTACTTAAAATCTACAGATTCAATACAATCCAAATCACAATCCCAGCAAATTATTTTATGGATGTCAACAAACTGATTCTAAAGTTTACATGGAAAGGCAGACTCCTAATAGCCAACTCAGTATTGACAGAATAACAATGTTGGAGTACTGATACCTGACTTCAAGACTTACTCTAAAGCTACAGCAGTAATAAAAAGAGTGTGGTACTGACAAATCAATCAATGGACCCAGAAACAGACCCACACAAATAGAGTCAACTGATTTTTCACAAAGGAGCAAAAGCAATACAATGGACAAAGACAGTCTTTTCAACAAATGGTGCTGTTAACAACTGGACATCTATCTACATGCAAAAAAATAAATCGACACAGACCTTACCCCTTCACAAAACCAACTCAAAATGGATCACAGACCTAAAGTAAAATGCAAAGCTACAAAAATCATAGAAGATTACAGAGGAGAAAACCTAGATTACTTTAGGTATGGCAGTGAATTTTCAGCTACCACACCAAAGGCAAAATCCATGAAAGAAACAGTTGATAAATTCAACTTCATTACAACCAAAAACTGCTGTTTAAAAACTGTATTAAGAAAATAGGAAGACAAGCCATACAAAAGAAGAAAATATCTGCAAGAGACACATCTGGTCCAGGACTGTTAATCAAAGTATACAAAGAACTCTTCAAGACTCAGCCATAAGAGAAGAGTTTGTTACTAAGAATTGGACCAAAGACCTTAACAGACACCTCACCAAAGATGTAATGATGGCAAATAAGCATATGAAAAGATGTTCTAAATCATACTTCACCAGGGAAATGCAAATTAAAACATCAATGAGATAGTACTACACAATTAGAATGGCCAAGATCTGGAAAACTGAACACCAAATGTTGGTGAAGACATAGAGCAAAAGAAATTCTCACTCAATGCTAATGGGCGTACATAATGGTACAACCGCTCTGGAAGGCAGTGGTGATTTCTTACAAAATTAAACATACTCTTACCATACAATCCTGCAATCATGCTCTTTGGTATTATCCAAAGGAGGTGAAAATTTTATGTCCCACAAAAACTTAAACACAGATATTTATAGCAGCTTCATTCATAATTACCACAACTTGGAAGCAACCAAGATGTACTTAGTAGGTGAATGTGGCACATAAACAAACTGGTACATCCAATGGAATATTATTCAGTGACAAAAAGAAATGAGGCATCAAGCCATGAAAAGACATGGAGGAATGTTAAATGCATTATTAGTAAGTGAAAGAAGACAATCTGAAAAGATTACATACTTTATGATTTCAACTACATAGAAAACACATATTATAGAGACAGTAAAAAGATCAGTGTTTGCCAGGAGTATGGTAGGTGGGGGTGAGGAAGGGATGAAGAGATGGAACACAGAGGAATTTCAGGGAAAATTATATTAATACTCTATGATACTGTAATGATAGGCACATGTCATTATGTATTTGTCCAAACCCACAGAATGAGCAACACAAAAAGTGAACCATATTATAAACTGCAGACTTAGGTAATTGAGATGTGTCAATGTAGGCAGATCAACTGTATCAGATGTACCACTACTCTGATAGGGAAGGTGAAAATGTAGGAGGCTATGCATGTGTGGGGGCAGAGATAATGGTAAATCTCCATACCTTCCCCTCATTTTGCTGTGAACTTAGACTACTCTAAAAAGTGTCTTATTAAAAAACATATATAAAAGTTTACTAAATAAATAAGCAAATATATAACCAAAAGAAGACTTTTAAGAATATAGTTATAAAGTGAGAATATTAACGACCATGTCATACATCATATACTTCAAAAAGTTAAAAAAGATTTATGGTATCTTATTCTTTCTTGTTTTTATCGTAAGTAATTCAAACAACTAGAAAGAGAAACCTGATGATTTAGTAAGAATTTTAATTTCTAAGCTAACTTAAATTCTTAAAAATAAGCAGCTTTAAATATTTGGTAATAATATTTATGTAACTTCTAAAATGTACAGTTTTATTTTTTGGTTTACAGATTTTTTTCCCCATTTATGCCATTAAGAAGAGTAGTTAAATTAGATCAGTTTTACTTTTTGTATCTAAATCACCAGGCAACATTTTTTACTTTATTTCAAACTTATATTCATTCTCTTAAGACTCTTCAAACCTAACAATATATATAAAGCCCATTACTTGAAATAAATTCTTCAGAATATACAGAGTCCTTAATCTTATGGTTATACAAACTTTCTTAACTGAAAGTGTTGTTTTCAAGAAAATTCTGTTTTTAGTCAGGGGAAAATAGGCTTTAATTACATTCTACCATTTGGGTAAGTCAAAAATAAAGTGTTTCAACTTACCAATTGTTCTTGGTTACCAAGTTACTTGGTTATTAAGTTAGCTTAATTAAAATTAAGATAAAGCAGGAAATCTCAAATTAGCATTTTCCTAAGTGGGCTTGAAATTATAAATGTGTAAGAAAATAAACTTAGATCCATACCTCTTTTCATATGCAAAAATTAACTTGAAATATATCATATGCCTAAGTATGAGAACTAAAACTATAAAACCTTTGGAAAACATAGAGAAAATCTTTGTGACCTTCGGTTAAGCAAAGATTTCTTGATATAACCAAAAGAAAGATGAAACTGAATTTCATAAAAATTAAGAACTGCTCTTCAGAAAGATACTATTAAGAGAAAGACAAGCTAGAGAATGGGGAAAAAAATACTTTCAATGAAATATATGATAAAGAATTTGCATCCAGAATATATAAAGAACTCTCAAAATTTAGTAAGAAAACCCAATTCTTAAAAACTGGGCAAAAGATATGAACAGAATCTTCCTCCAAAGATGCACAGATAGAAAAAAAGGACATTAGATGGTGCTCAATATCATTAGTCATTAAAATTAAAACTGCAATGAAATACTATTACAGACCTATTAGAATATCTAAAATTAGAAAGATTAACCATACCAAATGTCAGAAAGAATGTAAGACAAGTGGAACTCTCATACACTGCTGGTGGAACTGTAAAATGGTACAACCACTCTAGAATAGCTTGGCAGATTTTACAAAAAAATGAAACATACACATACCATCTGACCCAGCTATTCCACATCTAGTATTTACCCAACAGAAATGAAAGCATATGTTGATACGAAAACATGTACACAAACATTAGGAGAAGCTAATTCATAACAGGCAAAATCTTAAAATAATTAAAAATTCTATTCACAAGGACAAAAAAACTATGGAATCCATACAATAAAATGCTACTTGGCAATAAAAAGTAATAGAGTATCAATACAGGCAACAATTTGGATGAATCTCAAAGTAGTTATGCAAAGCAAAAATAGTAGACAAAAAGTATAAACTGTGTAATTCAACTTAAACACTTAAAAAGGCAGCCTAAGAAAGACTATTAGCGTTTTTCTGGAAGGAGTTGTGGGGGTGTGGGATGGAACAAGAGGATTATGAAGAATGCACAAGGAAGCTTTATAAAGTGATGTGCTCTTATCTTGACTGTGACAAAGGTTTCGTGGGTATATACATGGTAAAACTTATCAAATATACACTATAAATACATATACTTTATTGTATTGTCAATTATACCTAAAGAAAACTGTTTAAAAAACAGGAACAACATATCTAGGTGGAGAAAGGAGGCTCTACAAGGGTAGGAAGGAGCCTGGTACAAACCCAGTGAGGCTACCTCTGCATGGAGAGTTAGGGAGAATGGGCCAAGATGAGGCTGAAAACTAGATTTTCTCCTGTGTTTCCCATTTTGATGTAACAATACTTAGTTTATTCTAAGCATTCAAAGTCCTAGCCCTTGGTTATTCACTCCTTCCTAACTCTTAAATTATTTAGACAAGGGGAAAAAAAAAGAGGTTAATTCACTCTGACATATGTGCAATCACTAGAAACATAGATTTATTCAATTACACAGCTCAGAGAGAAAAAAAGGGTTTGAACTTTCTTGTTTAAAGAAATAATACTATTATGTAGGAGATTTTTAAAAGTCAATATGTATCTAAGAAATGCTATCTAGTAAGATTCCGTTTTTGAAAATCTAGAGATGACATCAAGATTCCTAAAACTTAAGAAGCTGGAGAAATCAAAATGGCAAGGCATGAAAATATGAAACCTTCTCCAAACTAGTGATTTTTCTGTTCAACTTCTAAAAGGATCAAAGATGAAAATGGATTCTTTCTATAGTTCAATTTTCTATATATTCCATAAGCAGTATCATATACATATAATGTGCTTAGCAAACTCACCATCTGCACAACAGACTCCCTTAATCGTGTCTCTTCTTCAGTCATAAGAGTCAATTCCTTGCACACCATGGCAGCCAGCCCCACATCTAAGCATTCTGGATCTGCTGCCATCTTGAAAATGAGTTCCTCATGTGAAAACACACAGTGGCGCCTAAGCCGTCGGTAATGATTGACACACTGACGTCCAATGGGCAACTGAAAACAAGACCAGATTCTCAAATTAATTTACTTGTTTATAACACATTCCAGAACACTATTTACCCTCCAGATCCTCCCTTTTATTATAAGGAAGACAGAACAACATACACCATTTGAACACAGTAAGAGGTTAACTGTAAATATTAAACCTTTATGGCACAGCATAGAACTTTTAAAGGGCTTCCAAAGAAAATTCCCATAATTTGAGATGCTACGGTTCTGGCCTAAGCTGTTGATTTTCTACTTATTATATACATCGAGAAGCACAGTTCCTTGATATATAAATGAAGCAACAAACTCTTTTTAGACCAGTCTAATATGAGGCTGCCCTTACAAAGGAAAAAGAAAACAAAAACTTCAGACTATAAAGAGTCATATGGACATATTCAGCATTGAAATCTCCAAAGAACAGATGTTTTTAGAAGTGTAAGAAGAAAGAGAAAGGAAGGAAACAGGGAGGGAGTACTTCTTAAGCAATTCACATTGCCTGGTATTACAATTTTTTCAAAAGGACCAAAACAAAAGATGATTTAGATTTTAGCATCTACAAGTTCTTTAAAAAACAATCAGTATAGAGGGGATTTTCAAGATGGCAGCATGAGTAGGGTGGCAGACATCTTCTCCCCAAACCATATATACATTGAAAATACAGCAAATACAACTATTCCTAAAAGAGTAACCAAAAGATACAGTACACCAGCCAGGCTACATCTGCATCTGCGAGAACTCAACATCTCAGGAAAAGGGTAATATACAAACCCGTGACTCGGCAGGACCCGAGCACTCCCCCCACCCCAGCTCACCTGCAGGAGGAAAAGAATCAGAGTGGGGAGGGAGTGGAAGCACAGGACTGCTAAATAACCAGCCCTGGTGACATGCACCAGGAGCACTACACACACTGCATGGTGTACTGGATATTAGAGGAATGGAAAAGCAAAATCCGAGAATAAGACTGCAAACAGGTTCCCAGAGCCAGCTGCCGTAAGACAAAAGAAAAGCCGGTGTGTTAAAAGCCTTAAAGGGACAAGGGTTTAACAGGTGGACAAAATCATCCTGGCACACTCAGCCCAGCAGGCTGGGAACTTTAAGGAACTTCAGGCACCCTAAACCCCTGGGTGGCAACACAGCACCGAAGGTCCTCACAGCAATAGGCAGAATGCCCCTCGTTCCCCCCAACCCCGCTGGCACTTCAAGTGCACTGGCTGACCCGCCATTGCTGCGGAGCAGCTGCGGAGCAGCCCCGCCCACATCAAGGACACAGAGGCTTCCCCATTGCACGGCTAACCAGGCCAGATCCAGAGTCTACACTCTGCCCGCAGATGACCGACACAGACAGCGGCCACTGGTGCAGAGTCTGGAAGGCACAAAGGGGTTTTATTCTTGCAGTGAACACACGCTGCTCGCATGCAATCCCCGCCAGTACCCTAGGCCATCCCGAGGACCACCCTGCCCACGGCAGCTCAGGGGATTAACCCAAAGGCTGTCCCAGTGAGCAGCCGACTGGCACAGGGAGAGAGGGCGGGGGAAGAGTCCACGAAGCACGTAGTAGCTTCAGTGCCATAGGCCATCCGGAGGGACGCCCCGTCCACGGCAGCTCAGGGGATCAACCCAGAGGCTGCTCCCCGTGTGCGGTTGACTACCACAGGCAGCACAGATGGGCAAGGCGACCAGCAAGCACAAAGGGACTTTTTTCTCCCAGCTGACACACGGGTTACTTGCTGGCGATCACTTCCATCCCCATGAAAAGGCAGAAGAACCTTGTTCAGTCCAAAATCCCTCAAACACCAGAGAAAGGACCTGGTGAGACCAAAATCACCAATCTTCATGAAAAAGAATTCAAAATAAAAGTCATAAGCATGCTGATGGAGCTAGGGAAATATGCAAGAGCTAAGGGATGAATTCCGGAGGGAGATAACAAAAAAGAAATAAAAAACAGAAGGATTTACGAGCAGACTGGATGAGGTGCAAGAGACTATTAATGGAATAGATATCAGAGAACAGGAGTACAGAGAAGCGGAGGCAGAGAGAGATAAAAGGATCTCTGGGAATGAAAGAATATTGAGAAAACTGTGGGACCAATCCAAACGGAACAAGATTCGCATTATAGGGGTACCAGAAGAAGAAGAGAGAGAAAAAGGGATAGAAAATGTCTTTGAAGAAATAATTGCTAAAAAATTCCCCAAGTTGGGGAAGGAAATAGTATATCAGACAATGGAAGTCCACAGATCTCCGAACACAAGGGGCCTGAGGAGAACAACACCAAGACATAATAACTAAATGTCAAAAATCAAAGACAATGACAGAGTATTAAAAGCAGCCAGAGAGAGAAAAAAGATCACTTACAAAGGTAAACCCATTAGGCTATCATCAGACTTATCAGCAGAAACCTTACAGGTCAGAAGAAAATGGCATGATATATTTAACATAATGAAGCACAAGGGCCTCGAACGAAGAATATTGGATCCAGAAAGATTATCATTAAAATTTGACAAAGATTTTAAACAATTCCCAGATAAGCAAAAGTTGAGGGAATTTACCTCCCACAAACCATCCATACAGTGTATTTCAAAGGACTGCTCTAGATGGAAGTGCTCCGAAGGCTAAACAGATGTCACCAGAGAAAATAAAACCACAGCAAAGGAGACCAACCAAATACTAACTAAATGCAAAATAAAATCAGCTAGCCACAAAATCAGTCAAGGGAAACACAAAAGAGTACAGAATACAACACCTAACATAAAGAGTGGAAAAGGAAGAAAAAGAAAGGAGAGAAATAAAGAATCATCAGACTGTGTTTATAACACTGTAGTAAGAGAGTTAAGTTAGATGGTTAGATAGTAAAGAAGCTACCCTTAAACCCTCGGTACTCATGAATCCAAACCCTGCAATGGCAATTAGTACATATCTATCAATAATCATGCTAAAATGTAAATGGACCGAATACACCAATCAAAAGACATAGAGTAATAGAATGGATAAAAAAGCAAGACCATCTATATGCTGCCCACAAGAGACTCACCTCAAAACCAAAGACATACACAGACTAAAAGTGAAGGGATGGAAAGAGATATTTCATGCAAACAATAGGGAGAAAAAAGCAGGAGTTGCAGTACCTGTATCACACAAAAGACTTCAAAACAAAGAAAATTACAAGAGATAAAGAAGGACATTACATAACGATAAAGAGGTCAGTGCAACAAGAGGATATAACCATTATAAATATATATGCAGGACTTCCGGGAAGATGGCGGTGTGAGCAGGGCGGCAGAAATCTCCTCCCAACACTATATTTATCTACGAAAACACCGAAAATACATCTATTCCTAAAAGAGAGACGAGAATACACAGGAAGCGCACAGCGTGCAGCTACACCCGAGAGGACTCGGCACCCCAAGAGGCGGGTAAGATCCGGAGCCGCGACCCGGCGGGACCCGAGCCCTCCCCCACCCCAGCGCACCGGCGGGAGGAGAGGATTCAGAGCCGGGAGGGAGTGGAAGTGCACCCCACGAAGTAGTAGACAGCCCCGGTGAGCTGCGCGGGGAGCGCTGACCCACATTGCGCAGTGCAGCGGAGATTGGAGAGACAGAGGGGCAGGATCTGAGCGGGGAACGCGCCAGGGGGCTTGCAGCCGGCTCCAGGGAAGGAAAAAAAAAGTACGCGCTTTTCTCAGCGGTCTTAAAGAGACAGGAGCCCAGCGGAGGAGCCGGATCGCCCCAGCACACTCAGCCCAGCAGGCTGGGAGTCCTGGGGAGTTTCAGACGCCTTAACTGGCGACTGAGGAAGCGTAGCCATACTTAACACTTCTCACTGAGATCAACAGCCTCCTATTCGTTCCCACCCCTGCCAGAGCGATAAAGGGCCCTGCGGAGCGGCACAGTCATAGCTGTGGAATAGTGGGGCAATAGCGACACCTAGAGCATTCCCACAGAATTTAATTCCGGTGGGCATTTTTTTGTTTTTTTTGTTTTGTTTTGTTTCGTTTTTTCTTTTCTTTCTTTTTTTCTTTTTTTCTTTCTTTCTTTTTTTTCTTTTTTTCTCTATTTTATTCTCTTTTTTTTTTCTTCTCTTTAAAGTCTTAAAGAGCCCAGGTGACATACGTGGCAACTATCAGTGACCAAATTACACAGCCATGAAAAGACAGAGGAATATGGTTCAGACCAAAATCAACCAGACAACCCCAGAGAGGGAGTCTGAAGGGATGGAAATGCACAGCCTCCCTGAAAAAGAATTCAGAATAAAAGTCATAACCATGCTGATGGACCTACAGAGAAATGTGCAAGAGCTGAGGGAGGAAGTGAGGGAACTGAGGAAAGACAATACAGAAATCAGACAAGCGATCGACGGGCTTAACAGCAGAATGGATGAGATGCGAGAGACTGTTAATGGAATAGAAAACAGAGAACAGGAGTACAGAGCAGCTGAGGCAGAGAGAGATAAAAGGATTTCTAGGAATGAAAGAATATTAAGAGAACTGTGTGACCAATCCAAACGGAACAATATTCGCATTATAGGAGTACCAGAGGAAGAAGAGAGAGAAAAAGGGATAGAAAGTGTCTTTGAAGAAATAATTGCTGAAAACTTTCCCTCGCTGGGGAAGGAAGTAGTCTCGCAGTCCACCGAAGCTCATAGATCTCCCAACACAAGGGACCCAAGGAAGACAACACCAAGACACATAATAATTAAGAAGGCACAGATCAAAGATAAAGACAGAGCATTAAAGGCAGCTAGAGAGAGAAAGATCACCTGCAAACCCATCAGACTATCATCAGACTTCTCAACAGAAACCTTACAGGCCAGAAGAGAATGGCATGATATATTTAACGTTATGAAACAGAAGGGCCTCGAACCAAGAATATTGTATCCAGCACGATTGTCATTTAAATATGATGGAGGGATTAAACAATTTCCAGATAAACGAAAGTTAAGAGAGTTTGCCTCTCATAAACCACCACTACAGGATATCTTAAATGGACTGCTCCAGAGGGAAGCACACCTAAGGCTAAAAAGATGTCACCAGAGAAAAAAAAAATCATAGCAAAGAAAGCAGACCATCCAAATACCAACTAAAGGCAAAGAATAAAACACCTATTATAGAAAGAATGGAGGAGGAGGAACAAGAAGGGAGAAAAAGAAAGAAACATCAGACTGTGTTTACAATAACTTAACAAGAAAGTTAAGTTAGATTGTTAGATAGTAAAGAAGCAACCCTTGAACCCTTGGTAACCAAGAATCTAAAGCCAGCAATGGCCATAAGTACATA